>JASANN010000558.1:192127-216091 GCA_031762395.1 Calameuta pygmaea
CTATAGTTCCCAATCTCGTTCTAAGGATTGCTTTGGGAACCAGCGGTGAGTAGCGGAGAACCTCTGCCCGCCAAGCTACAAGTTCGTGTTCACGTTTAGTTAGGCTGCGACGGAATACGCGTTATCGACGGAGGCGATGATCACAAAATGGTACTTCCAGACTCGCTGCTGCGATTTAGCGCCATGATTTTGGTATCGCCTAAAATCGTAGGGTTGTGCATCTCCCTACTCATCTCTGGTTCTTCAGCGCTCCTCTTATGAGATTGACGCGGGAAAATCATGCCATTGTATGTATAAATATGCTTCATGGATAATTTACATGCTGTTTAATCTTTTTTTTAATTTTATTAAGCAAATAATTATAGCTTTATGGAATTATACGCTTCACGCTGAACAGATTGCATTGTCCTTCATTTATTATCAATATACATATATAATTCATAATATACACACCAAAATAATCTTAAATAATTTATGTCCAAAGTATGCCGTATATGGGAATAATAATATGAATTAAATAACTAGATGTCAGTACATTTACGGTGATGAATTACATTATAAGTTTTAAACATTGTATCGACGTGGCATCCCCTTTGTATCTATTTAACTGTCGTAGCAAGTGCAGTTTGGGTTGTTTGCAATGAGTAGTGTGTAACTCATATAACGTACAAATATTTAACAATACAGCTTCTTGTAAACTCTTTGCTGGATTCCTTGCAATTGCATTTTCCAATAAATGTACTGCTGCTTTCAGCTGTCCAGTATAGAGAAGACATACTGCCATGTTGTTTATTATAGTGACATTTGAGGGTTCTATCGCTGATGCTTTTTTAAAAGAATTATAAGCTTCTTGAAATGCATTTTGAGCAACTGCAATTAAGCCATTATCCATATGTTCCCTAACAGTTGTAGGATTTTCTCTACTATCTGTACCAATAGCGAATTTCTTCTCTGCAGCCGAGACATCTCCCAGGAAGAGATATGCTCTACCGATTGCAGAAATCAATATCTGTCTTTGATCAGGAGTCCAATCAAGAGACTCGCATAAGTTTTCCAATACATCCACAGCTAGAACGTAATTCTTCATGCCAAGAGCGCAATTGACAATGGAAATAAGGATTCTTGACTTTCTTCCAAGCCATAATCTTATTGAATCATCTCGTTCAGCTAAGGAAAACTTTGCTCGACCTCCATCTTCAGCTAAGCCCATTTGTAGATTCCTTATTATTTGTCTAACAGTTGCTAGAATTTTATGGAGATTATCCATGGCTAATTTAGACTTTCCACAATAAGAAGGGATTTCTGCCAGCAGTAATCTAAAGGCAAATGAAGCCATAGAGCCTGGTCTAGTACCATATAATTCAGGATAAAATGTGAAGAACATGTCAGGCTTATCAAGATTTCCAAATGGTCTCGATTCATTCTCCAGGATGTCAATCTGTTTTAATTTAGCAAGCAAAGCAAGTCTAGTAAACCACAGCTGTAGAGAATGTGGAGTATGTTTACTTGGATGATCTATTTTTCCATATCCTTGTCCATACACTGCAATGAGTCTACCCGTTAGGTTGACAGCAGCTCGATAACATCCAGCATGTATTAAATTTCTCAAACCACGTTCATCCTGAGTCACATCCGAAGCAGTTAAAACGTTTCTATGAATATTTTCTTCTTCACCTAAGAAATGAATAGCAGTTTCTTTTGTAATATCAGGCAAGTCACCCTGGAGCATCAATCCTGGCATGGTAAGATTTGTCCTGTCAGGAAAGTTGTTACCAGGAGTCAAGGCCAGCGAAGCAAGTATCTTCCTTGTATGTTCAGAAGGTATCCAAGCATCTCTATGCGAATCACTAGTAGTAACATGATCTGACACACGCTCCGTATCAGAGAAAGAACCATTAAGGAAATCATTAGATGCAGTTACTGACATTGTAGTGAATACAGGATGTGGCGGTGGAGCAGAAACGGATGCGTTAAATATATCCGCGTTTATGTCAGGAGAAACTATTTCGTCGAAGATTGTATGAGTTGCATTACTAAAATATCGACCCAAACCACTATCCAAAGATTTCTCTTCTACATCTTTGTCTACTTCAGGAGAGGTTACGAATTCAGACATATTAACAGTGGCGTCTTAACTGTTTCTTCAACTATAATAATACTTGATATTCGTTGCCTTCATATATTCTGAAATAAAATTTCTCAAAAATTAATTTTTATTCCCTTTTTGTGAAAGAAGAAACATTTTTACGTACCACTGACAGTATCGATTGTGCGAATGATTTTGAGGTTATATAAAGTAAACGTCAAGTTCATGAGTAGGCGTTATCAATGGCACAGGTAGACTCCATCGATTAAAAATTATTCAGGTATTATGTTTGAGAATAAAACATAATGAAATGAAAGAGGGAAAGACTAAGAAGATTATTAAAAATTGGGGAAATGATTTCATTTCTAATAATCGTAGAGACACCAATAAAAGACACAACAGAAATGAAAGAATAATAAATCTATTAGGGTAAATACATTTAATTACAATAGTTATCTGCAAATACCTTTTGCAATAATAAATAAAAATATCTTTTGTTATAGTATGCGATTCCCTTGCACATTCTGTTTATTGTTAAGCATTATTTTCTCTTGGCGTTTCTTCTCTTCTTTAAATGCTTCTGCATTGGCCTTTCTTTCTATTCTTCGTTCTTTTCTATATTCTTTTAGAGCTTTTTTTCGGTCTTTCCTGTCTTCCGGAGTTTCATTCTTTGGTCTGACACTCAACACACTTAAAGTAGATTTCATAGTTTCTGCAACTGATTGGACACCTCTTGGACGCTCGGATTGATTTTGCAAATCGAATTCCGCCAAACTTTTCGCCGTTAATTTACCGGATTGTCCATCGAAAACATCCTTAGGAATACCTGTTTTTGGATTAATTTTTATTTTTCCTGGAGCCTGTATAAAATAATACTAAGTTAATAACTTATAAAGTTCTTTTTCTTATTCCTTTTTGCTTTATATGCCCTAGGCGATCAACTGCTACAACACAGAAAGTTGATATTCATTTATGAAAACTGTTACCTTTGGTTCAGAAATTAGTTTTGGATGATTATAAATATTGCTATATGTACTCAGGATGCTCTCACAATCCCATTTATCTCTTTCTCTAGGTTCAACAACAAGTTTTTCTAATTTCTCATTGCCTTCCTCAGAACTTGAGTATTCTGTATCAATAATTTTCATACGATCTTTCATTAATTTCGTCACATTTTCTGTCTACAAAAACAAACATATCAGAACCATTATATTGTAGACAAATTATACTGGATACTTACGTCTTCTTTTTGTTGATTTTCAAACTCCTTGGCATATTGTAACACAATATCAGAATCGGGTTCGACGTAACCCTCGATTTCTTCACAATCCAGAGCGCCAATTTCACTTTCGTCATATCCAGCATACATCTAAAATTTAATAAGGATAACAACTTCTTTCTGTAAAAATTTTTCATTTTTTATACAAGAAAACTTACCCGCTCAAATTTGTCATCAAGGAATGTTAACTGTTCATTTCTTTTCATAACGCTGCTACTCATAGAATATTCTGTGAAGCGAGATTTTGTTTCTTCATCTTTGAATGTGAACTGGGGTCCATCCAGACTATATACTTCATCCCTTTCTTCATCTGATACTTCCATATGACCCATAGAAGAAGTATCAGAATCTCTTTCACCATCCTCACTTTCATCAAATTCTTCATCATCTTCTTGATCTTCACTGAGTACATCCTTACTATCGACCTCATTTGCTAACTCTAGAAAATTATCTTCTAGTTCATTATCTGGATCATCAAAGTCAAAATCATCATCCATAGCTGCTACAATATCAGGATCAAGATCTAGTCTTAGTCCAGAGACTGGTGCAGCTTTGTTGAGTAAACCCACATCCTCTTCAACAGTGGAAGCAAACACTGAGGAAGGCAAATTAATTTTTGGTACGTTATTCTTATTATCTTTCTCTCTGTTCGGATTCTCAACTTGCTCCCATTCAACAGGCAACGAATTAACGTCTCGTAAATGTTGCAAATAGTCATAATCATCATCAAAAAATATCCCATATTTTTGTTGCTCCTCCTTGCGCTTTGTAGTATCCACCGACTTCTTTTCAGATTTAGAAGATTGCAGTTCTCCTATTGGTACTAATACTCTTTGTGGAGCAGTTTCATCAGCTGCTAATGGATCTTGTTGTGAACGATGAACTAGATGAAAGCTCACCGAATTCTTCTTATCAATAAACTTCTTTGACTTTCCCTTTGGCTGAAAATTATTACCATAAATGTGTTACAACTAACCTGTTGAACTTTCAATAACAATTCTAACTAACAAGACAATTTAAATTACACATACCATATTTGCAGTAGTTGCTGACGATTCGCTGCAATAAAAATAAATTTGAATTTATACAAAATCTTAACGATTTTCACTCCATCAACAACTTCCCTACAAAACACTGGATAACACTGGCAGACATGTGCACGCAGTGTTTCTCAACTGCTTCTCTAAAATACATTAGGTCTGTCTCGTTACCTAAACTTTCTGCACTTTTCAAAAAGCGTAGATTCTCATTGGTTATTTAAAAATATCATCCAATAAGAATTTGCACTTTTTGTGAAATGCAGAAAGCGTAGGATAACGAAGCAAACCTATTGAGGGCGTTAAAGTCGCAAAATGAAAGATTCATGTATATATGCCTATATTTTTCAACCCTTAAAAATATTTTTAATACAAAATACAGACCGTTTTTCTTATATTAATTGCAGCACGTATTTCCAAGCAAAATTTTGTAATTACTAAACATAAATAATGAATAACTATTAAGATTCAGTAGAATAATTCTAAAGTAATGTCTCCCTCCCTTGTTTAGGGGTTGGTAGGCTCCAATGCATACGGTTAGGGGATGATTATCGATGTTCAATAGAACGTACCATAAGTACCAAGAAAGCAAAGAAAAATGGGCTTATTCGACCGTTTAACGAGTCTCTTAGGTCTCAAGAAAAAAGAAGTAAACGTTTTAGTAGTCGGCCTTAATAACAGCGGTAAGTCAACGGTCATAAATCATTTCAAGCGCGAGGACGACCGTTGTATAGACATAGTGCCAACCGTCGGTTTTAATGTCGAGAAATTCGCATGTAAGTTACACACGTAACAAGTGAATTTAATAATATTTGATGTCACTTAATGAAGCTTTTTCAACACACAGCACCTTAATACAAGAATGACTTTATTACACCTGCATTTTACTGGATCACTGACAATTGCTTACACTCACTACTTTGTACACCCGATAGGAAAAATATTTTTGGGTGATAAAATATATATATTTATATATCTATCTAAACTAAATATATATTAAGAAAATATGTATCTATATATTTTCTTGAAACTCTGAAACAAAATCCAACGTACTTAATGTATAGAACTAGTATTGATTGTACAGTGTAGTCAGGAGATAGCATCATAGGGTAAGGACAGCTCACCTAAATCTTTAACTTTATATTTAATTGTCTTTTATCCTTAAGCAATATCTTCTGATGTGCCTCTTTATATCTTTCGTTCAGCTCGAGCACTTTTATTCTTTACTCTGTCTTTTAGTACGCCCTCTCTCAAACCTGGTATTTTCCTATTTTTATTTATTCGACTTGGCGCTTTTACGAGAATGGGAATCCTGGATTTTATGGGAGTTGTTTCTCTCATATCAGTATGAGCTTTTTCTTTGTCTTTCTTCAAAGCTGAGTTTTTCTTCAATGATCCCTTTGATAAGTTGTCAGATTTAATTTTTTTCCTTGTTAGTATTGTTTCACTCTTAGTAGGTGTCAAGTTTGATTCAATATCGCTAATATTCCAGTTCGTAAACGTTTCAAAGGAAGTAGGTTCCTTTGACTTACTGCGAGAAGGAGTGCTGGTTAAAACAGGTAGTTTTTTTGTACTTGTGCTTGATCGAGCAGTACTTCTCCTCCTTTCAGTTTCAGCATTAGTCTCAATCTCATCACTTACTGCAGTCTGTTTTCTAGACTTTGACACCTCAAAATTCAGTTGAGTTTGTTTAAATTTACTTTTAACGTTCCTGGACGTTATTAACTTATTTGCAATGCTGGGTGTCCCAGAAATTTTCTCAGTTTTCTTCCTTTTGTTTTCTAAAGTTAAGATAGGATTATCTTCAACTGTGATTGTATCCAATAGTGACTTTTGTTTCTCATATTGTTTCCTTTTTCTGAGCCGAATACGTTGTCGATTACGTTTTGGTGAAGATCGAATAATATTGTATGTTTCACTCTCTGTATCACTGGTATCCTAAAACAAAAATACATTTTTCTAATGTCGAGTTTTAAAAATGAAAGTAACTACATAATAATTTAAAGAAAACTTAAAAGTTTACATTTAAATCCAAAGCACTATCGCTATCAATTTTTGGAACCCAGATATATGAGGTAGCTGAACCATCAATGAGGCTTTTAAATGCTTCTTCCAAGTTCATATGTTTAAAATATTTGAAATATGATGTTAATGCTTTTATTCTTTGCTCTGAAAAGTTCCTTGTGCCTAATGAATCAATTACAATCAGATATGGCTTGATTTCACAAGAATGATACTCCAAGTACAATACCAAATCGAGGTATGTACTAGATTCCATTTCATGCACTCCGAACAACTCTAAATTCATTTGGGTATAATTCAAGTTTGTCCATATATGGCAGTTCCTCATTTCATTTGTGAGAGACTGTAATTTTAAAGTACATTAAAATTTTCCATTCTAAGAAGCATATTCATTTAATCTAAGATAAGTACCTTTAAATTATTAAATTCACTCATGCGACAATGATAACAATATATATGATGTTTGCAGTTTCTTAAGAAACACATCATGTTTCTTGGATTTTGTAATGGAGTTTCTGATAAAACCTGATCCATGTCTAGCCACATAGGCATTATCCAATTTCCCAATTTGACTTTATCATCCTCAATCATTATCTGAACTGCATATTTATCACATGTTTGACTTTCTCCAAACGACGCAAATTTGAATACAACACAGCTGTCTGTGAACTTGACACAGTGTAACCCAGCATAACTATACAAGATATACTGTAAATTATCCTGCATATAATGAACATTATTCTCAAGTTTGTTCAGGTATTTAAGACATTCGTCAACTGGTTTGATATTGTCATCATGCCCAAACTTTCTAATGCCAATACCATATTCTAAATCAGAACAAAGAACTCTAAGTTCTTTAATCTCCTTCTTCAAACGTTCTTTCTTTTCTTGCAAAGATTCTAGAACAAAAAATGAACAATACTTCCAAAACAATTATTAAAGCACGTAAGAAACGGAGGTTAGATCAATTTCCGTTTACCCTCCACATTATCCTTAGAATTTTTCTTAATTATCACGCTACGGCTGCTTTTAGTGATATTACTTCTCACTGACATATTTAACTATGTTATTTATTAATATTAATAACTTCTCCGTTAACGTATCAAATATTATTTCACACTATTTTGAATTATCCCGGACCGACAAGCATTACTCCTCCTCATGTGCAGTGGTTCTCAATTGCATATGATCACATGACCCTCTTTAGTATTTTCCATGAACTACTCAACGATCACATGAAATTTATATTTTTCAGTCAAAAATGTCGGTTTTACGGCATTTGACATGTCTGGTCATGATCGCTATAGATCACTCTGGGAACATTATTATAAAGATTGCCAAGGAATTATCTTCATAATCGATAGTAGCGACAAATTAAGATTAGTTGTCGCCAAAGAGGAATTGGATATGTTGCTTCAACATCCCGACGTTGCAGGTACATGCAAAACGGTAAAAAGTCATTTGAATATCTATGATAATTGTTTGACACTTTGTAGGTCGAAAGATACCTATACTTTTCCTGGCTAACAAAATGGATTTGCCAGATTCCCTTACAACAGTTAAACTCGCATCAGGACTTGGACTCGATCGTATACAAAATAAACCTTGGCATATTCGTGCGACAAATGCAGTAACTGGCGAAGGATTGCAACCAGCTATAGAATGGCTTACGGATCAAATAAGAGATATTTATATTAACAAAAGATAACGTCGTTGTAATAAGGAACTATATAATTAATATCTCAAATCACGCAACCGTCCATATTATAAATTTATCGTACAGTGCAATCTTATCGACAATTACTAGTTACACGTAAATGAAGAATTTACTGAAAATTTCAAGTTCAACAAATAAATTGATATTTGTACTCGACTTAGATTTTAGCCCTTAACTTTCAAAATTAAAATAACTATAAAAAATGCATCTTATTATTTTTCTTGTGGTTTCTGTTTCGACTAAGTGTGACCCGTCGATAATTTAGTAGTCTGATTTATCGACTTTTAATATTTACTTTCTCGTTTCCTATCTACGTCAACATTTTCCTCCTGGCTTCTTAATATCGACCTGTGGCGTCTGACAGGTGGATTCCTTATCAGTGCATTGATACCGAGTTTGCAGCGAAAATATAAAACATGAAAGAGCACCACATGTTCATAGTGCATTTAATTTTTACTGTAATATTAAGATATTCGCAATGTTACAGTATCGAGAAGTATTCTCTGCTGATGCCAAATGTTAGACCGAATACGGTGAGTTTTGATGTATAAAAATTTATGCAATTTTTTCAATATTTATACAAAACATATGGAGAGAAGAAGAGTTATATTTTATAATATAAGATATATTTAAAGAATAATATTTATAGGCCTATTATAATCTTCTTGCTTGATCATTCACGTTCATTACGTCATACATTTTACCGCCTATGATTTCCTGGAATATTGCGTTATCTTCTTTTTATAGTATCTCACGCTATAATGGAAGACCCATGACATTTTTGATAAGATTTAAATTAAATGTATTCTTGCTCTTTTTTGTGATATATTCTAATGTAATGTTGAATATTTGAATTGTTTAATGCATGTAAAAATATACTTTATTAATTTAAACAAATTTGTTTTACAGCCAGAATTATATTTATGCACTCCAGTCAAAGTAGATTCTTCAAAAAATTATTATATTGTGGCATTTGAACCCAATGCTACAATGGCAACAGCACATCACATATTATTGTATGGTTGTTCCAAACCAGGCAGTTCCAAACCTGTTTGGAACTGTGGTGAAATGGCACATGATATGACAATAGACACTGGAGACACAGCCAGTCCGTGCAGTGAAGGAGCAGAGGTATATAAGATAATAACTATTGAACTACAATGACAATGTATTGGACTTGAATATCTCATTAGTTATTAACTTTTCAGATTATTTATGCATGGGCAAGAGATGCACCTAAATTAGTTCTACCTGAAGGAGTAGGTTTTAAAGTGGGAGGAGATTCTCAGATACAGTACCTGGTACTACAGGTGCATTATTCCCACATAGATCACTTCAAGGATGGTAGTACCGATGATTCTGGAATATTCCTGCATTATACCTTGCGTCCCTTAAATAAATTAGCTGGGGTACTCTTACTCGGAACAGCTGGGAGCATTCCTCCGAAGAGTACAGAGTACATGGAATCGTCATGTGCGATCGAAGAGAAAAAAATCATACATCCATTTGCATACAGAGTACATACTCACACCTTAGGAAGAGTTGTGTCTGGGTATTTAATAAAACAGAACTTCAAATGGATAGAATTAGGCAAGAGAGATCCTATGCAGCCACAAATGTTCTATCCGATTCACACAAACGTAACAGCTACTTTGGGTGATATACTAGCTGCTCGTTGCACAATGCATAATGATCGTGATACCTGGACTTACGTTGGGGCCACTAACACTGACGAAATGTGCAACTTCTACATCATGTATTACACAGAGAGTAAAGAGCCACTGCATAAAAAGTATTGCTTTACTTCAGGACCACCCAAATACTACTGGCACAAAACTGATCTGCTGAATATACCGGACCGAGAAGCATCCACCTTATAAAGAAATCCGTATGTCATGAGCAAGTACAGTGTTTTATGCAGGACGATTTGATTTCAATCTTGTCTAATGAAAAAGATGAATTGAAAAATACAATGGAAAACTTCTGGTGGCAGGTATAAACTTTATTGAGTTGGAAATCGAATCGTCCCTGTTTGAATTCCAATTGTATCTCTTATAAAACTGATATCATTTTTAATCAAATCTGGATAACGAATGATAAAGAGCAGGATCTTTGTTAGGTTTCTTATAACTTCTATGAAAGTATATTTACTTGGTTTATGTGTGATATTTAAAAGTTTACAAAGATTTTATCATATCGAAGTGATTTTACCTGTAGAGCTGTCAGAAAAACGTGCAAGTCTGCCTATTATTGCCTTGTTCATCTCTACTTTCGCGACCCTCATCAAGTAGCGAATCGGTTCATGACATTCCCGGCAGATGGCGATCGTAAGATACTTCTCCCGCACTTGAAATTATTTTATTCATTGACATATCAATGCAGTATTGTACTTAAAAACGCATTTTTTTATTATAGAATCTTTTGGTTCAAGTAATTTAATTATCCTTACTTACATTGACAACTTACATTGTATTTAAATACGACTTCTAATATACGTCCATACACAAAGCTTTGTACCTAATACGTTAACTCGCATAATAATTGCATCACAGTGTCATGTATATGTTTTATTACATAACTTATAAAGCATTAGAGTAGTAGGAATTCTACGCCGAGCCTAAGTCAAACAGTTAAAAAGTCTGCTCGACAGGTATAAATTAATTAGAAAAGAAGACGCTATTACTTTAAGTTATTATAAATTTTACTGATGGCGACCAAATTCCATTCCATTATACCTCAATAATTACCAGTTCTTGTGGTACTCTATATTTAAAAAAAAATTATTTTAATATAAGTTTTATGACTATCAAACGTACTTATTCCCAACCGAAAGCAACGGTATGGTTAGATTCAATTTTAAATGATAAATGGGCTATGAGAAAAGTTCCTCGGTTTATCCTAAAGTGCTCATCGACGATGAAAAGATTCATAAACTTTATATAATATCCATTCCGATTTATGTCATTTAAATACGCTATATTTCCCATTCAATCGTCGATATGAAAACTTACCCTTACTATCCACTGCTATGGGCAAAATCATATCCGCACAGATTCTCAGGCTAGCACGGATGATAATAACGGGCAGAGAACAATATTAAATAAATATAGTAAAGGATCTTATTCGTGGTGTCCTTGTGGAATTATATATAGAAAGATATAGTATATTAAAAATAAAAATTCACAAGTAAATATTTTCAACAGTCTATCAAAGCGAATACTGTATACAATCTTTAACAATAATTATTATTAAATTATCAATCACTGTCAATATCAGTACGACGCACGTAAATTTCACGTGAAAGTCTGCGTAAGTGTACCTGCTACTGAAAGAAAATATTAAAAGAATTTAATTTCAATAAAGCACTTACATATAATTTCTCTAAGCGTTATGCGTCCCATTAAAATAAAATTATACTACTTTGTCCTAAAGTTAATATCTACCATATACAATTATAATATGCAACATATAATAATTAGCCTCTTGTGTTCCTTCATACCTGAGAAACATCCTTCCAGTGACAACCACTTAATTTCAACCATTGTTTAGAGCAAATGATGGTTATCTGCTCCTATTACAGAAACAATGCAGCGCACGATGTTATCACCAGAAATTCGGGTAAATGTGTATCAAGCTGTAGAGGTATGTGTTACATTAAGAGATGACATTAAGATTTGTATAAAAATTAAAAAAAAAAAAATCTGCACCTACATAATCATAAAATGTATAAAATTACCCAGAATCCATTAATGCCATCAAGTTATAATCATCAATCTCAATTGCAGTGGTCTGTATGAGATGATCTGGAAAAATAATGAAAGATAAAGCTTAGATAAAAGATATAAAAATTTTCCATGCACAATTTTTTTCTCAAATTTGTAAAATAGTATTATTGCAATGTCCAGATGGCGCCTCGTATGCAAATACGAATTTTACTATAAACTTCGGAATGACATAACCTCAAATTTTTTTATTTCCCATGGGATCACCGAACGAAGCTAGTAAATAGCAAAGTTAATTAATCGAGCAATAAGTCGCCGGTATTCGAAGCGGAACCAGAAGAAGCATCGAACTGGGACACCCCAGACGTAGTTCTCTCGTTATCGCCGAAATCAAGGAGCTGCCCAATACAAGTGGTCTTGACTTTGGGTCCTCGTGTACTGGGCCAAAGTACTCGTGCACTAGAGTACTTTTGTACACAGATAAGTGCCCTATCGATCGTCATGACCGAATCATGAAATTAATGCGGATCTCTAGTACCGCCTTTTGAACGGGTCGTTTGCTCGGTGCTCTCCTTTATGAACGCTGCCATCTATTGTCGCTACCAGGATGGATCGGTATTGATATCTGTAGTATCTATCTATCATTTCTAACGCCTGTCCCAAGCACCATACCTATATAACTTGTCTGCCAATTGTTTACCCTGACATGTTGTTCTATTGATTTTTAATTTTTTTTTTTTCTTACTTTTCACTCGCTGCTGCTCCTTGCAACGCTGCCGGGTTAGGTCTGAAGTTAGCTGCTTACCGGAAGTGGGTCGAAGGCTGCACGTTTTCGGAAAACAAATGAACGGAGAAAGTGTGGGCAGTTGTGAAGTCTAATGGAGGCGTGGTTGGCACTTTAAAGGCATTAATGACCGACAATAAAATCCTGCTTCTATCTGGTAACTGCAGTTAAATATATATATATATATATATGTATATATTGGTTGAGACATTGATGATGGTGGTAGAATAGGTGGTGGACGATGACATGCGTTTCTTGGGACAACCAAAAAAAAAAAATGACCGCTCTGTACGCCCGCCGACAATTCATAGTATGTAATTTGATTTGAGTGTTGTTGGGAATGAATAAAAAAAAAAAGAATATCAGAACTCTTTGTTTAAGTGCGGCTGGTTAGTAATAACGATTTGAACGATCATTCTAATAAGGGTACAACAATTGGCCATCGGGTTAGGTTAGGTATATGAATTATTGTGATTAAGTAATTTTTTTTTTTTTTTTCTTCATATGAAATTATCCTTACAGTAGTACGTCTACTTTAAGGAATCTGTTATTCGATGACTGAAGTTTACCGATTGATTTTGAAGATATGAAAATTATGATACCTGGCGTCCATTCTTAAGATTCCATGTGCTCGGTGTGATTCGGTGTTAGATGCAAATAATTGGATGTCTTAATTTTATGAACTTCCGGTCTGACCTACTTCGCAAGAATCGGTAAAAGGAATGTCAGGAAATATTTAAGATTTCTGAATGACTAGTCGAGCCGGTGCTTTTATTATATTAGCGACGCGTCGTCTCGTTACCCGTAAAATCGAAAACCGGTTTGACACCGCAATACGCGCTCGCGTCTTCTCTTTCAAAACGATTGAACCGATTCGTCGACCTATCGAGAATCGAGTTGGTTTCTCCGGTCAGCAGGTCTATGGTGAACCGATCGTCGTGAACGATCAAATTTTCTATAATACAGGTCGTCAGATCGATAATCGAAAATCGTGTACGTCCCTTCTGTGGAAGCAGAAAATATCGATCGAGTTCACGTCGACCAGTGAAACTTTCCGGGCGTAAAAAATTGGACCGACCTTGCTCGTTACGATTACCATAGGCAGTCAAACGTTGTAGAAAGTAAAAACCGGCTCGGTGACACATGGTCGTAACTCCGCATTTTAATCGGACAATCACTTCCGGTCGCTCGGGACGAACGTTGCTGCGCATCAGATAGGCGAATCGACTCGATTGATTTTGAGAATCGAGCAGACGATCGAAAAATTTCGGAATTCGATAATCGCTAAGGTCTTGTTATCTTTATAGAAGTAGAAAAGTACACGTACTTATCGTAGATTTAACCATGGCTATACAGTACACGCATGTTACCGATTCTCATTGAATCGCATAGCGAGTATTATGTTAATGGGAAAATCACATGTCACGCATATCTTGACATTTGTCGTTAGGAAAGTAACGAACTGTTATTGCGAGAGTCTCTGACTTGAAAGTGAGTCCTCGATCACGTAGTTCGAGGATGCGAGCTTTACATATGGCCTAAAAGTTTATACTCGTACGACCTCACATAACCTTTTCGTACGAGTATAGGTAACGTGGCCAGTTCGAGGACAACAGGGTGGATAATAAATCAGAGTTGTCGAATTGATCGGTTCACCATCCTTTTCCAGTATCTCGAACCGATCCATACACGCTATTTCGTATGGAGTACACGCATATGTGGCTCATGTGGGAATCCTTAATATGTTTCATAAATATAAATTATATACATCCTGATACAAGGTAAGCGAAAGAAATGGATGTACAAAATGTCGAAATACCGTTTTGTATATGGTACGAAATTAAAGGACCTTGCGATGCAGGCGTTAATTTAATTGATTATCCACTTACCGCAATTACACGGTTTTTATCGAGTTCGATCGGAGAATCCCACCTCTGTAGAAAATACCATGGTAATCTTGTGTCAGGTTAAATCGCAGATTCTCATACGGCATTGCATTATCCAGGCTCGAAAAATTATTAGCCTGTTATAAAAACACTGCTTGTCCATTAGACATGCTCTGTCGTGTTAACGTATATCTACGATAGACTATTTGTTCATATGTCATATCCGACACTCATTATCTCATAATTTCACCAGGTGAAATTCGAACCATTCGCGATACAAGATCATTTTAATGATCGTTACAGATCACGGCCTAAAGCACACACAGTGTCATTAATCGCTGTTAAATCACGATCTTGAATGTTTGTGGATTTTAAATTTAAATAAAAACACTCGCGTTAGATTGGATTCAGTCTTACGATCGAACTGAAGTTAGTCTTTTATTTGACTTCTGTCGTATCTTTATAGGTTATGTTGACTCACTGTGTACCATAGCAATGTATATGCATATGCGCGAATGCAATAATAAATTCCAAAGAATGGTACGTGCAAAGCCAAGAAGCTAGACTCTGTATTTTCTCTAGTAAGAAAGTGGCAGGATGTTAAAAAAACATAGAAAGGTAGAAGGTGGAAGGATAAGTTCGCGATAGCACGTGGGGCGTAGGAAAGTCGCCATTGGTTCTCTCCAGGTTGAAGCCCGCCCGCCAGCCAGCCGGCCGGTAGTCGCTCAGTCCTCCACCGCGCTTTGAGGAATACGCACATTTTGCGAACGATTAAAGATCAGTAGCTGATTTCGACTGTCGCTTGAGATAATCAAGGAACACAGAGTCCTTGAGTCAATTCTATAGTCGATAGAAGAAGAAAATATTGCAAGAACCATAAGATTTTCGTAAGAATATACTTTGGTTGAGCATCGACGTCGGATCGTCGAAATGTCTGTGAACGAGAAATTGCTCGACGTTTGATTCGTGTGTTGTCAATTATTCAATTTGGGGGTTAAAACCCGAAGAGGAGAGAAACTTATTGGAGCTTGCAGGTTCAAGGGTCAAAGGGTAAGTTTCGTAGATTTTGACTCGTTGAATACGTGTTATTTTCTGTTTTTGAGGTTATGTTGATACTTTTTATTCTAAGGGCTAGTGCTTTAGGTTAGGGATTTTTCGTATTGTTGTTCGGAAGTTGTGTTCGCAATGATACTAGTACTGGATTCTTACGTCTAAGTCAATGGAAAGTTGCCTACTTATTCGTGTGTCATTAGATTTCAGACTGGTTTTCGTGTCTATTATTAGGCGTAGTTAGGTCGTTAAATTAATCTTGTTTCATTACGACGTATCTATTGTAATTTTGACTTGATGAATATTTTTTGGTGGCTAGGCCGACCCATTTAGTAATCTGGGCTTTGCTATTTATGGTGAAACTATGAACGGACATTGATTCGCTACTGTCTAGAGAAGAATCGATCACATTACGTATTTATGAAATAAATTCGTTTTCTTTTGAAGAAAATACGTGTTCATCGATATTCAATATTATCTTGATATTTCGTATATTTCTGTATCACTACGTAGAAAATAATCTAAGCGAAGGGCCGGTTTTCAGGAATGCGACAGCTTCCTGGAATTCTAAGCCGGTCTTCTTCTAGGGTACTAGTTTCATGCATCTGTATATTGACTTTGTTTACAAGACAAATTGTATAACTTTCACTTACGGAATAACACAAAGGCTTCTGTCGAAATTAATATTGTGTACGCTGCTAATTGCACTGCATCGAATTCACGGTTTAGTTTAACGTTCAAGGCACGTGGCAGCCGTTTGATTGGCGCTAATCATCGAGTTCAATTTAATGCGATATCGGCTTAAGCCTTTCACATAGAGTTTCGCTACCCTTAAGAGAGCGTGCAGAATTCCTACGCGATCCAAATTAATTACGTATAATTAAAAAGTATTTAAATGCTATATATATCATGAATTAGTAAAAGCATCAAAATTAATCAGTATATTTAATCGTGCACGTAACTCGTGAGACACCCTGTAGATTGGCGCATACGAAATAACCAGGAAGATAGGGATGTTTTAGAATGATTAAAAATTATATAGCTACAGCATTTTACGTGCAATGAGGCTAAGTGCGTATTAGGGGATGAAAATATATTTTCGTCGAGCGTATAAAGAAAGCGTCGCTCACGTGCGAATAGGACCGAACGACTGTACTGCCGACGGATAGCGTATAGAAACTGTTCAAACTGGGTCGGCGCACATCGACCCTGTACTCTTTTTTATTTCCTCCGGGTACCTTCTATGTACGTGTCCCTTCTTTATTTTTTTTTTGTTGTTTTAATTCTTTGCTCTCTTTTATTCTTTTTTTATTATCTCCCGGTGCCAACGTTATTCGCGCGAAATAGCTAAAAGACATTTCCCACCCAATAACCGAACAGGACTCTGCACGTTCAAATAAGATTGCTGTACACACACGCGGTATAGGTACGTCGCGTGTGATTTATTATACATTTTTATTTTTATAGCCATAGATAATTTTGTACCACGTTCTGTATGCGGAATCACATCGTCACAACATGTATACGAGGGATAAACCATTGCTGGTCCTCGTTCGGAGACTTAAAAGTTATGTCGTGCATGAAAGGTGCGGAGGATTCGCGATGAGGTTGAATATCCGCCTAAAGGATCGTGTGTATTTATTCATGGTGTCTCATAAGGTTCATATATCTCCCTTTAAACCAGGAAATACACGGAGTCCCTTTACGGCGTGCGGCATCCATAAATCTACCGGACGATGCTTAATGCATTGGATTCGTTCGCAATCGGCGTTGCATACGACGATCGCCAGCGTTGGGTCTCGTGATTTAACACGACGCCGCGATTTTTCACAATCAGCAGTACTCTTCCATGGTGGTCCGATTACCGACGAGTTTACATTTGATAAAAAAAAAAACAGAAACGTATTCTAGCAGTCGCATTCTCATAGATACCTGGAACACTGGATCTCTGAGTGGCACTAAGGCATAGGTTTCTTTTTGAAAAATTGCGATCTATCCGACGGCTCTATAAATATTAATAGTTTGCAGGATAATCTTGGTGGCTGTTCGTGCTCCCATGATTCGGGTTAATTGGTAATTAATGGCAACAGGCAAATATTGAGAAAGTTCGGTGGCGCCTAACTCAATGATACGACGCCTAGCGTCGCTTCATTAAAACTGGGCAGAGGTTTAATAGCGATCAGGAGGATGGTACAAACGAGGAAGCTATCGACCTGTTGAGACCGCGAGGTTATAGGTCATTGTGTTGCGTAGCAAAACAGAAAATCATAGTAATTTTCGGGCGAATCTGTTTTACCGACGGAGATCCATAACGGTTTCTTATGGCTTCTTTAAAGCGCTCGGTATACGTTACAAGAAATACACACTTGTCCTAGCTTATTACTCTGTGGGATTCCTCGCTATTGGTTTTATCAGTGAGATTAATCGAGATTGAATTTAATTTAATTAATTGGACTGTCGGCGTGCGGAGATCGTACATTCGATTATTTCGGCGTTTAGATGACGGGCTGTACTCGCTGACATTGCACGCTGATCCATCGATCGAAAATAGTATTTAGATGTAGCTCGATTGACTTTTAACGAAAATTTTTACAAATTGATACTATTGATCTCGATTCGTTTTTACCGCTTGTAACAGGGTTAAGCGACGACGACAATAAATTATTTCTCTGGCTCAGCCGGCTTTTTTAATTACGATTAACGTATATCGATGTCACGTGTTTCTAAAACAGAGATAACCTGATTTATTATTGGTTCTTGCTCTTTTTTTATAAGGAAGTCTGACTGGTTTATGACCATCGTGCCGTATAACACGCTCTCATGAAAATTCCAATGGCGCTCAAAGGCGGAAGGGCCAATCGCTTGCATATATAATAACGTTTTTAGCTAATATAGGCCGCGTGAGTTTTTGGGGTCGTGGCCCGCAGAGACTTGGCCTTCTTCTTGCATGCGAGGGTACACGAGAAACGTATAATCCTGCAAGTAATCCTTGCCTAATCAATTCGCTGTAAGATCAGCTTAATCCGTACGTACGATGAAAATTACAATCAATATCTCTCTAGATGATCACACGTAATATCCCTAGAAGTCACTAGGAAATTTCTCCCGGATTGATTATATACACGGAGTACGAGAGTTTCCGACGCTTTCGGTAGTTCCCTACCGTTCTCCATTATGAACACACGACGCCGTATAAAGTGAAATTCCGGAGCCACGCTGTCTCGCGGTCCCGTAACACTCCCAGGGCCGGAAGCGTCGCGGTGCCTTTCAGTGAGTTTGAAAAATTTTTTTTTAACTTAAGCCACCTGGCTATGTCTCTACGGTTATTCCCACGGATTCCTACCGATTATGCAGATCTCCCTACGGTGCGAAGTCTCCTTAATCCCAGAGCCACTATGCGAATTCCCAACGACGCTGGCACCTCGACGCTGCATAATTACCTCTGCGTCTGGTATAAGTATCGCAGAAGTCGGGCGTCCTTAATTGAGAAAACTTTGTGGATAATTAAAATTTTCAAATTCACCTGCACTTTCCCGTGCTATCCTATTTCCAGCTGATTAACATACACGGGTTGGGTTAGGTTGGATTAGCTCACAATGGGTATGATCATGTATCAGGCTAATCCCAGAGTAGGAGGATGTCCGATAATTGTACCCGGTGACCCGGAGACCTTTATTACGTGTAACAAAAATAAACGGGTTTTGAGTAGCCACGGGAAAGGATTCTAAACATGGCGAGATGAACTGCCACACCTGCGAGAGTCAAAGACTCGATAATTATTTGCTCACACGTGAAATTAGTAGGCGACCGTTTCAGGATCTTTGCGCTGTACTTGGGATACCTAAACAGTCGCATGACACATACGTATCAGCCCTAACGAAAAGTCCCGAAATTGGCTAAAAATTTCAGGGTTCGAAAGACTCGCGACTGCGTCAATTCCGATCCAACATGGCGTCGGGTGACTCTGATAAAGATGTAGCGGAAACGATCAATTCGTTCCGGTAAGGACAAATGGATCAGTTATGTGGGCGTTTAACGATTGGACTTACTTATTTGACCGTGAACAACATTATTATTGCCAGGAAGACTCGAATGATCTACGATCTTCAGGATGACTTTCGTTCTTGTGAAAAATCGTAATTGCCCCTCGGTGTGCTATTAATAATCCTTCGCGTCCGCGCGGGACACCCGTTACTTTCCACCTGGACCCTGAAGTAAATCACGTGACACCCGTGCAATTTCTATAAGCGAAATCGTCGTCTTCGCGGATTCCGATTCTTCTTCAAGGTCGACCGCTGCTTTTTCGAGGCGGCTCCGCACAAAGGACCTGGACCAAGCGCTGGCGCGAGATCGGCTCGTTCGATCGTCCGATGGGAACTCTGGAGCAAATCGTCGCCCGGAGCGTTGTCTACCGTTACCACGTGTCTCGTTACACTGAGGTCCTACACGTTCCCCACGTTCGCTGCGCACTCACTCTTCTCGATGCCGAACCAACCCTTTTTTCCCTCACCGGATCAGTAAAGTACCTGAAAAACATAAGTAAAATTCGCACAAAGCGACACTGCAGCAAACGTCTGAGCACACGAAATACATAGAAATCAGCATTGCCTTACCGACCCCCATAAGACACCAGAAGGAAGTCCAGGGTCGTGGATGCTGGATGATGACCCATGACTCGCTGAGCACGAGACTGTACGGTGAAAGTATGACCGTCGCACGGCGTCTTCATCATCACGATCAGCATCGACGCCCGTCGCTTACACGTGTCGCGCAGATAAACTTCGTGTGAACCGGCCCGTAGGACAGCCCACGCCGTATACCTTAAGATATAGGAGGTTGACAAAGAGGTCAGGTTAGGTTACGCTAGCGAAATTCATCGCGTGCAGCCCCCCCCCCCCCCGCCCCTCCCTCTCTCCTTCGAAGAAGAGAAGACTCTCCTTATGGCTTTCATGTGAATCAAGCTTAAAGGAGCGGCACCTGTTAACTGTCTATTAACACGTGCTGCTCACTGGGTGAACGCCCGATCCTTTCATCTCGCTGAATCATAAATCGTGTTAGCAAATGTATAATCTCCACGGGAGCGACACTGACCCAATCACCAATTCGCCGTTTGACTCCTAATTCAGAAACTTTCTCGTCATTCTGCCGTCTATACTGTCGCGCATCGTCCGTTCACGATCGTCATTTACATAGCCGTATAGACAAGGTCCTTTTCGCACCAAAATAAGACGTATCGGCTCTTTGATACCTTCTTTATATGGCGCGGATTAATAAGACGACCGATACCGGGCTTGAACGACCAGAGACATATCGAGACGTCTCTTTTGATTTAACGTGAAAGTATCTACTGTACCTGACTACCGAGGACGAGCGAGGACTTCGTGACATGATTCGAGTGTCATACGGCGGCGACTGTGAATCAACTGGATAGTCTTCGTTAATACATTAGGAAGAATCTTTCTAATTGCTAAAGAATTATAGCCCCGTAGTAATGGTACCATTAAATAACGGAGAGTAGAGTGCGATCTGGGTACTTGATAAGTGAGACTCATTTTTTTTTTCCTTTTTTAATTTATGTATCCTGTCCGTTTAAACCCTCGGGCATCGAGGACAGTTCCATATCAATGGTTTCGGTTTAATACTAGTAGGGAGGATGACGGGAAGATACAATGAGTTAGGTCTTCTTCGGTCTTACTGTAACTGGTGGGTATTGGCAAGGTATATGATGTCCAGGGCCTGATCGTGGGAACGCAATTTCAGGACGTGGTGCTACTACTCGCTCTGGGTCACTGGTGACCTACCGGTCACGATCTTTCTGGAATTTTCTGCCGACTGCCCGGCTTCTTCTTTGCTATACGGTAGCCATCTGGAGTTCCAGTTATCTTCGACTCCCTATTTATTAATAGGGATACGTAGCGGATGCTGATTGTGCTGCTGATACGTTTTGCTGTGGACGAACCTTAATTTAGGTACCGACGAAATATCTTCATAGCCAGACTCTAACTTGTTCCCATTTAATGGTTAATTATTGTTGATCGTTACGTGCCTGTTAAAAAATACCGACACCGAGGATTTGCCGGGATCGTTAATAATTGTTACTGGGTTTTTTTTTTTGTTTAATGGGGGAAAAAAAATTTTCACTCCAACTCGATTATCGCGGAGAACGTTATAATTGCTATCGCTCGGAGTTCGCACGGTCGTCATCTGGTGCGATCAGGGGTGTGCAAATCTGTCGGATGGATACTGGATTTCAGACTCTGGAAGCGATAACGATTAATGGGATTCTAGGTTATTTTTTGGTACCCAAATTTATTGACTTCCGGTTTACTTTTTTTTTTATTCTTACAGAAAATGCCGCCAATACGAAGTTTCCTGTCCAGGTGGATCATCCTTACCTGTGTCATCTGCTACTCCAATTGTCAGAATGTTGGGTCGTCCTTCGAGAACAAGACTGGTAAGTCCTTGAAGTAAATAATGAGGGATTTGCCATTAATATTGTTATTATTGAAAATTTATATCGGCAATTTTTCGCAACCTCAGCCACTAGCACATTCACAACCTGAATATCCTTTCAGGACTTTCTTTAGAGCCTCTACCTCTTTCAAACATACCGAAAACTTCCGACTTTTACCGAGGAAAAGGACGAAGAAAAAGGGATCGACTGTTGAACTCTCACGTGTATTCGATACTACAAATTTTTCAAGATTCCTTATCTCCCGTCTATAATGTCGCTACGGTCGTACGGGTTTTTTTTTACCGTAAACCTTTTACTATGACACTGATTCACGTTTCCGTCTAATCCACCAGTCGATCTCTAATACCGAACCGAAATCTCTTTCCGATCTAATCAATTCGCTAAATACTATCGTTGACCGGTTTTGGTCCACCTCGGAAATCTCGAGTCATGACGCAATTCAATTCTACGCTCTCAAAATGACAGAGAAGAAGTTTTGAAATTTAGCCTTTATACTGTTTACCCTTTTTTTTTCTTCGCTTCAAAGTAGAAACATATTTATACACACGACACTTGATTTCAAGTCTCTCACGATTTACGCGGCGGCTGTGTCGTGTCATTAGAGGTAATTCGTCAAGTCAATTCGTCTGAATTCTCAGACCCGCGTACTACTGTATATTGAGCAGGAAGAAAGATACCAAAAAAAATTAAAGAATATCCAACTGGCATTTCGAGGTTAAGTTTTCACGCGCGACTCAACGTGTGACCTGACAGTTTAGTCAAAAGTAACAGCAGGTGGATTCGAAAGTGTAATAGTGCACACTCTGAGACCCCGTGTATATACGACTCATACGTAATTTCATTAGGTACCCAGGATACGCGATACCGCATAGAGGAATAATTTTTGAAAGACACTGTATGTTCCTCTGACGTATACGTATTATCCTCGGTCTACACACTGGGTGGTCCAGAATCTCTCTACCTTTTTTTTCCAAGCTCCCGTAACCGCGGAGAGATCTTGCGCCCGGCCAATTATTCGCAACGCTCTGGGCGGCCTTCATGCGAATTCGGAAATCTCGAAGTTTGATGATCTTCCTACCTACACTGGTAATCATCACTTTTTTTTTTTCAAAATCCAATTAATTACGCTCGTCAAGTCAATGAAAAAGTATATACGGGCTCTCGCTGTACCTTGCAAAAGTCACTTTGCAATAATAACATTTTTCAAAATCTCTCGTATTTCCCGCCCTTTAATTCACGCGTATAAAACTCGCATAGCCCGCATATCAAGATACATTAAAGCCGTTTCGACGTATGCGTCAGTCGCAGGTCAGTAGGTCAACACACTGTTCAGTGCTAAGAGCACTCCTGATCGTTCGATACATGTATGTTTCTCAACATACGCCAGTGGCGCATACATCAGTATATGCCTATAGGATGGAGATGGGCGAAGTTGGAAGAAGGTAAAAGGTGCCAGACGGTCTCTAACGGTCGTTTCCCGGACCTATGACGCAACCAGGAGAAAAGATTTTCGTGGTAACAGGTTCAGACCAGACTGGATCGATTCCCATCCTCGTAGGTACTTCGCGAAGGCTTTAGCGTAATCGTTTCTATATGTATATATATATACACGCAGAAATGCAGTAAAATTTAAGTACCTTAAACCCATTTTCTTATTTCCACCGCAAGGTGGCAGAAGCGTTTGCGAGGCTCCAACCCATCGTTTCCCGTGCGAGAAAACTTAAATAGGTTTACGGTTGCCCATTACTAGACAGTCACGAGTGACTAGTTAGTTTGTTCAATGGTTAAGGTACCCATAAGAGATTCTTAAAGGAAAATCCATGAGTCGCTACTCACTCTCTCTCTCTCTCTCTCTCTCTCTCTCTCTCTCTCTCTCTCTCTCTCTCTCTCTCTCTCTCTCTCTCTC
>JASANN010000558.1:216191-279664 GCA_031762395.1 Calameuta pygmaea
CTCTCTCTCTCTCTCTCTCTCTCTCTCTCTCTCTCTCTCTCTCTCTCTCTCTCTCTCTCTCTCTCTCTCTCATTCCTGATCACAGGCTCGAAGATACACGTAGCCCATCCTGGGCTTTTAATTAATGTAAATAAGGCTGGATCCTTACCGGCACTGGGTAAGTACTTGACCTCCTACGCGTGAGGTCCAGCCATTGAGCAGTTAGAACCAGCCATTCAGACCTTTTTCCCTCGATTCGCTTCATTAAGAAACGTCAGCTAGTGATTACCGCTTGAATGGTGTCGGCTGATTGCTCGCTCAGGCCTTTAATTGTCTGAGTTGCTCCGAGACCTATGGAAACGCGTGATTCACGCCTCGAGTATATTGATTATCATACTATTCACTTATCACATTGCTATTAGGAATAGAGCGTGAAAGGATATATATATATATATACACAGATATACACACACACGTACAGTCAATGATAGAAACGAGGTACAGATGCATTATCGATTCCTAATTACATTGCATATAGACTCGGAACACGTATCCGACTTTGTCGCATATAGATATGCCAAGACTTATTTCTGTCTATGAATTTCTAATGCCGACTATATATTTACAATTATCCTACTTTCCCGTCGCTTCTTCTTCAATGTCTGTCCCGTCTAGGCTAAGTCCAGTTAACGCCAGGGTCTGATATTTCGTATATCCAGCCCCCCACCGTACATCGAGATATTGACTCGACAGAGTGTACAAGTAATTCCGGTGAAATCCGTAAAATTTCGTGGTGGCGCCAGTGGAGCCAAGTTTTCACGTTAGTTTTCACGAAATACTACAGTCCTATATCGGACTCGGAGCTCTCGCTGTAGTCGAGTGCCGAGTGGAAGCTCTTAACCCTAATGAATCTTTGCTTAAGCGACGATGAATAGAGCAGTTCACTAAAAATAGCCTGGGCGCATTTCCTAGCTGGGTATATATCGTGATCGAGTAAGTGCGCATGCGCCGTTTCCATGTGTGCATGCATTATGTAAAGAGAGAGCAGCCAAGCCACTCTTGGTTCCTGGTATGCACGACGCACGGTGGTCGTATGCATGACATGTGTATTTATGCGACTTGACTCGAGTGCTGGCGCCTCCTGTACACCATTGTGATGCTGCGGGGTATTCGTATACCCCGGGAAAGCTCGACACACTGCCCGGTCAACTGATAGGGTCTTTAGGTTATGTTCGATTGAAATGAAACTATTGGTTTTCTTTCTGATGCCGTGACGCATACGCGTGTGAGCATTGCTGGCATATTTGTACGGTGAGATCGTACGTGAGGAACTATCGATATGTCTGCTTAACATATTTATGGGGAAATGTAGATTCTATGAAAGCTGGAGAGAACGCGGTGAGAATGCATTCGATTTGTTGTTGTTGGTTGTTGTTTTTTTTTTACGGCTGCGCCAATGCTCGGAGAGTCTGGTCCGACGACCCATCGTCGCATTATGCATCTATGCGGCTTGGCCAGGAGTCACGTCTGTAGAATACTGCAGGACCCTGTTGCCGGGAGAAGGTGAATTATTGAATTGATGCTGGTAAATTCAAGGGCATTCTAAATTGTCTTGAACTTTCGGTCTTGCCAGAGGGAATTAATTTCTTTTATGGATTCTCGTCTGCAGCCATCTTGGATTTATTGCGGCTTTATGTGCACAATTAACGGCGGCAATAACGATTAGTTCGGGATACTTTCGGATGATTGTTAAATTGTTGCTGTCGCATATTTGTATGTGGTATTCGATTAGTTTGCGTCGATATTATTGCATTCTGGGTATTTATGTATTTGACTTATGAGACTCTATTGGACCTTTGTCCTTCTTCTTGTATTTTTCAGGATACAATCAGGAAAGCAGAGCCAGGATATTCTCGCCCAGGATGGACTACGACGAGTGGACGCCTCTGGGACGTGGGGATCCTTTGAAAAATGATCCCACATTCGATTACGTTCCACCCGTATTGGACAGGGTGCAATATTGGCTTGACTCGCACACGACTGAACCTTCGGCGAAGCGCGATATTCTGGTGCTCGGTGTTACCGCTAAGAAAACCAGTCCCAAGATACCCGATCAATTTCTCAAGTTCGTGGACGGTCCAAAGTTCACAAGGAATCAGGATCAGTATCGGACTGAGCCGGTACTACATAGGACGGACTTTACCGGAAGTTCTGGAGCTGAACCGCCTAAGCTTGTGAGAACTTCGAACTTTAAGAACGGAGTGATTGACTACAGGAATCAAAATAGAATTCAAAATGTACCGGCGAGTTATTATCCTAGTCCGTTTTATGGACAGAAACCTAAACCTTATACCATGATGCTACCACCGCCGTTGATACAGAAACCACTGGAACAGACGAACTTCTCGCAAAAGGATAAGGTAACGTTTGGGGATCAACAGTTCAGCACTCAAACGGAGGAAGGACCGATTTTACAATTGGAATCACAGATTTATAGTTTACCACCGAAGAACACTTACTCTCAGCCTCTTCCTGCGCCAAGACCTTCCTCGAAGCCGCCGAAGAGCGTTGTGTCTCAAATAGAGACTATCAAGAGTGTTTATACGCCACCTGCCCAAAATCAAAAACCAAAGTTTGAGCAAACAACACCGTCGGTCTCTTTTGAGAAATCTAATCTGATTTACCAATCTACGCAAACGCTATCAGGTGGCTGGTTAGCGAGCAGTGGACCATCCTCATCCTCATCAGTGTCCTCTCTATCCTCGGAACCCAGTAGCCAGGTGACCTGGCAGACTCCAGCCAATTTGCGCGATCACTTTGATAACATGGACCATCATGTAGCAGCTTCGTCAAGTCACGAGGTCGTCGTTGGTCAGAATGCAAATATCATCGTGGACGGTGACAGTAATGATAACGAGGAGGTAGTGATCGGTCAGAAGGAAGTTGCGTCGGAGGGTCCATCATCTACAGGATCGGTAATCCAGCCGTCTATAACGACAGTACAGAACGAGGAGAATGCTGGTGAAATAGTTATGGGTCAGCCATCTGGGTCAAAGATGCATATAGTGATGGCTAATACACCGTCCGTGGACCTGGAGAATCAAAAGACAAAAACTCCCATAGCTGTGGTGATGCCTACCAATTACATGGACAAGCTGAACGTGACCATAGGGGATCGACCAAAACCTTCTCCAGCGACACCTAACAATTTTGAAAACGCGATGGCCTCTGAGATGAAGCAGACGCTGCTGATGTCCAATCCAGCACCCTCCAGGAATTCATTACCCAGTCCTCCAATGCCACCGCGTCAAGAGGAGCATCATCCGTACCTAGGTCGACCTATGCCCCCGCAGATGGCTATGCATCAACCCTCGATGCATCATACAGGCTTTCCCATGGGTGTACCACAGCAAATGATGCAACAACGCCCATCTAACAGCATAATGCAGTATCTACCTAGCATGCCGAATATGATGCACCCTATGGAGTCCCACACACCGTTTAGGTCACCACCTATGCCCCACGCACAACCTCCAATGACGCACATGCATGGTCCACCACCTAAACCCATGATGAGGCTACCTACCATGGAACAACTTCATCATCAGAAGTTTCCCCAAGTTCCCATCACATTTACGAACCCACCAAATTTCCAAAGCTCCACGAACAAGCATGTCTCCAGGCCGGACAACCCTGCACAGACGATGATGTTGTCTCAGTCACCAATCTTGCCTACGGTGCCGCCTACAACTCCTGAAACAGTCACCCCAGGTCTAGAGGCTGTCACGGATTACATAAAGAACGAATCGCCCCTGGCAATGATTTTGAATGACGAAACCCGTAAACTACACCAAACATCTACGGCAACGTCCATAGTGTCTTCATCTTCCTTACCGTCCTCGTCACCTACGCCAGCACTTTCGCCACCACCTCCAACCACAACTGTACCAAGTCTAACAACCGATCCTATATTTTCACATTATAAACAGCCAGCTAAGCCTATTCGAGGACCAATGTATCTTATAATTCAGGGTCATTCAAAAGTTAAAACCTACAAGCCATCAGTGAATAAGCACGGGGTGCCTGTGGAGAACAACGAGATCCAGGAAAGCACTACTGAGCGTCTATCCAAACTGGAACAGCTGATAAACGAGAACACCAAAGGCTCTGGCGGCGAGAGAGTCACGTCCAAAATGAGAATTGAGAAACCACCTGGGCAAAGATTAGGCCAAGAGAGTCTCTTGAGTCTCGTAGAGAGTGGTTTTAGTGCATTCACTGTACCGCCGCCTCCTGCAACGGAGGATGAACGCGAGACCAACTCCGTGACTACCATAGAGATCAATAATTAGGCCAATGACCTTTAACCCCCTTGTATCTTAAGGGGTGCGTCTCCATTGGGACGACAATCATCGTCGTAGAGTGATTACGTGATTCCAGGCTTTAGAGAGGCTCACACCTTTGCTTAATTCTTCATTAATCGCTGAAGAATGTCATATAGCGCGCAAGAATACTTCTTTCACTTCCATAATTTTCTTTTTTTTTTTCATTGTGCCAGTATGGGGTGGGATGCGATGCGCTTGAAGGGTTCATCCCTTAGACGATGCCCTTGTGTATTAATTAGGATTAAAATCGTTTGCAATTAATATGAATTAAGTGCTAGGTAAAAGTTGTTATATAGATTAAAGAAAAAAAAAAGTTGCTATGCAAAAGTGCAGTGGACGATAAACTTTTCGAGAGATTGATAAACGCTTCGTACGTACGTGTCGATAATATTTATTATTATTCTATTTATTTATTATTTATTCTTAAACGCGTTTCGCGTGATCCTTGTATTAAATCGTGTCGCGTTAATGAGTTCTAGATTAGAATTAACTCCTAGTCTTACTTATACCAGTTACCAAACATATCGTGTACGTACTAACAAAACTGTATCGCACCCCTATACCTATAATTTATATTATATAGGTAAATATATGAATATACTATAAAGTTATGTCGTGTATATCTAAACATAAATTATATATATATATTAGACTTATTATATCGACATGTTATCATTACATTATCTATCGACTTAAGTCATACCGATTTCTCTGTAGTCGCGTCATCCTTTTTTTTTTTTACTTTATTTAATCCTACGTTAGGACGATCCAAATTTTATACGTATATTGACGTACATATGTACTCTAAAGCGTGTTACGTTTATGTATGATATTTGTACCTGACGGTCATGTTCTGTTGATTATTACATTTATTAAATTAATAAAATATCGTATTATACCTTAGTGCCCTCTACGCTTGTTATTGTTAAACTTGACGTAAATCCAATTAATTTTTTAATTTCACATAATAACCTATTTGAATAATCATGTCCTAACGAAATCCATGGTGGACCCGGAAGTGCACTCGTTATCGTGCCGCTTGCAGTTTCATCCTCAAAATGTCAATCAATCTGATCACTTTGATGGTGCATCCTATAAGAGAGAGAGAGAGAGAGAGCAGAACGTACAGATATATGTATAATGTACAAGGGGCCTTGTCACTAAGGCCCAAACAAATGTTTCATTGTTCGCCGGCATTTAATTACAAAAAGAAGCAGCGAAAGCACAAATTTAAGGTTAATTTATGGCGTAACTTAGTTTCAATGTCGGTAGCATAAATCTTCTGGAGAGGACAGGGCCGCCAACCGGGGGGCCCGGTCCCTCGACGCGAAAAAAAGTCCCATACCGGAGCCGCGGTGTAACAAAGTTGTGAGGCCCACCACACCGGTACCTCGTTTCATTTGGGCCTCCTCATCCTCCATTTATTTTTTGCTCTGTCTATACCGCCGCTCCGATGCAATTTTTTTGGTTCCCCTGCACTGACTGCAGATGCAATTCTCAGTAGCAACCTGTGGATATACGAATTCTGTATAATGTTTCTAGTTCCGAGTGTATTGTTTGAATCTAGAGTTTTTTTTTTATTCCCTAGGGAATATAACGTCTTACCTGGATATTGAGTAAGGATACCTTGACGAAGGTTCACGATGTGCCCGCGACATGTGATACCGGCTAAATCCAGCCGCGTTATACTATTTATTTCTAGGCGATTCGAGGTAAAAAGTTGTCTAGCCTTTCGCGAATCCGGCCGATCGCATCCTGCAACCGAGTGCTCGAGGCCTTGCGAAATTTTCTATCTTTTTTTTTCTTCCTCTTCATTCTTCTCTCTTTCTTCCTCGGTTCACTCGTGCGCACAGGAAGAAAGCAAACGCATCTGCGTCGCGGTGAGAAATCTGCACTGTCAATTATGCACTAATCAACTGTCATTAGATATAACGATTACCTTGTTTTGAATATCATCAATCCTTATCGATCATACTCAATTATTTTATATGAAGATATATGAACCTCTGTCTTCCGTATGAGAAACCAAGTGATCGTCAATTAGCTTTTCGTAGTTTTCTTTTTAACCAATTTCGTATAGGTGAGGATCAATTAACGGAATCGCTATGATAACTCGATAATTAACTAATTGCACGCAACGCGTCGTTACCCAGATTAAAAATTCTTCCCCACCACGAATCCGCCTAACTAATACACTTTACGGTCAATTCATGGTAATTTAACCAATTAATTAGACAGCTAGGAGCGCACGTGGCCGATAAGAAAGAAAGTATACGGGGTATGGTGGAATTTAAAGAAAGTTCGAAATCTATAAAAACAAAAGATATTAATGACACAAAGTTTATGGAGTTTTTCAGTCGGATTTTCTAAATTTTTCAATTCTCTCACGCGGAAGGTGACACCTACACCGTCGTCGATAATCTGGAACATGACATACGTCTACGGGAAGCCTCATTGCACCACTGAGGAAACTAGAACTGGACAAAAACTAACCCAATATCGTGTCCGATACCAGGAACCCACGCTAGATACATTCATCCTTCCTGAAGCAGCAGTAACAGTAGCGGAGCAGCAGCAATAGTATACTTAGAATCAATCACTATAGCGTATCGCATAATAAACCACAAGGATTTCCGCTCGGAGATTCTTAACCTAAAAATCGTCGGAATCAATCCGGAAGCAAGATACTGTCCGTCGGATATTAACCGAAGGTACCTCACTTCCCTGTTACAAATTCAGCATAAGTGTCACGTTTGTAAAAGTAGAGAAAACACTGTCGTACCGTAGACCCAAAAGAAAAGAAAAAAGTATCTTTGCAGGTAAGGAGATTCATTGCAAGTTTATACAGGCGCGAGCGCCATCTGGCGTCTTTAACGTGAACACTGATTTCGAGGTGCTTTCACGCTCTTCAAGACGCAATTACGTATATCCCACGATCCTTACGTGCGGTTACTTTTCTCTAAGGTGAATTTCACTTGTAAGAATTTGTCTGCGAGACTTAATTATCCTACTAATGCTTGAGTACTTTAATAGAATATATGTCTGTAGGAATAGGACGTCCAGAAGCCACGATATTATTGGCTAAGCTGCAATACCCAGACTGCATCGCGCTGACAAACAGACAAAGAAACGATCTCGAGGGTAACACGAGTTGTCTCAATGCTACGTGAGTTCCAGAAACACACTGACGGCTTACCGATTCCCCGTAGTCGATCGCGACGGCTCTCGATCCTGAAGTCAGTCGCCGTGTCCCTTGTCCGGCATGCCGAACGCTTCCTGTCCGGTGAATTCCATGAGACTTTTCTCAATACCAGGTATGGCGAGATATATAGGTATACTTGGGAGCGATAAAAGTGAGACAGTATTATGACAAGCGTTAAAGTAACAGAGAGACTGTAATGGATGTACTTCCGATTTTTTTTTTTAATCTTCGTACAACATAAGTTTGTGGTATATTTTGTATATAGATGATGGAGCTGTCGAAGAGATTAAATTGCGGAACGCTATCATGGATTCGAGAGCCAAGAGAACGTGATGGCTCGCGACCCATTTTCCGTACGTTTTCATATTTGCAAGCATTCCTCTCACGCCTAACTGTTTTTGGAGTTGGTTTACGGGTACCCCGGTCATAGGACGTACCCTGGTACTCTTTGGAAATTCCTTGCAGTGCTGATCCCTCGTCTTCTTGGTGCGTGGTGGCGTATGATAGAGAGCGGAGAGAGAGGCGAGGACACAGTGTGGGAAGGAGAATCAGAAGGGAGATACTCCTCAGCGTGAGGTCGTATCGATTATGGATCGGCAAAGCCTCTTTCCAATTAATTTTCACATTCGCCAACCGTCTCACGGAGTGCGGGCACCGTAAGCGACGAACGGGACAGGAATATCTGTGTAAGACCCTGGGAAGAAGAGAAGAGAAGAAAGAGAGAGAGAGAGAGAGAGAGAGAGAGAGAGAGAGAGAGAGAGAGAGAGAAAATCAAAAAGACTATGCACTGCCTACATTCTGTCTGCATAGGTGTATATGCATATTTATGCGTTGGGCCAATGGAGACGTGGTCATTTAGAGTCATTTGGGGCCTGACAGGTATAATGTCGCGAAAGCGTCACAGAAGGCTTAGCACATTGATTTTTGTTTAAGGCCTCGTTTTTCATTTTGAGCTTCATGGATTCAGGATAATGTATCGTATAATAGCGTCAGCGTTGCGCGATAAGAATGTTAATACGATTTCACATCGGAGATACCTATTTGGGGCTCGACTCCTATGTAGGTCCCACGTCGAAAAGGAGAGCCGAAAGCATTACGCAGGGCGAGGAAAGCATTCGTGGCGTCCGGGTGCGCCGACCTAGGAATTTTTGCATATAATTTCTTGGGCCCCGAGACACGTAGCGATGCGAAATTATGCGTGCGACAAGTGTCACGCCTTTAGGTTCCATTTGTTACGAGTAACGCGTAGGATAGTTACACACTTCGGTAGACTTGAATGATGTTTGGGCCTTATTACGTAGATTTTCGTTTAACGTTAACGCTACTATTATGTGCACACTGTAAATCCTTGATGTCTGTAGCAAGAGGATTTTGGGCCCAATTCGGTCGGCAGACGCTCCCATGAGTCCCATCCACCCGCAGTCACGATCTCGATGTGAATCTGATGATTCCCATAAACAAGCGAGGGCGCGATACACGCAGAAGGCGGCTTTGGGCCTCTCATTACTTCAGCCTGGGCCCGGGCCTCATATCGGACGCATCTATCTGGAGCACCCAGATATAGGTACGTTACTACAGGGTGATCGTAAAGTTCTCTACAGTCTCGTCTGCGTAACTGAAAAATGAAAAATTCTATAAACCCACCACTGGTTCGCCATCTCTTCAATTAGGCTGGTTCAATTATTCACCTTGTCGCTTCGTTCTACGTGCACCTCTAACTCTGTTCTCCTCCCTCTGCCACCAGAACACGGTCTCCAATTAGTCAGTGTGATGAATTATTTTTTATTCAGCTATTTCCGTCCCACGCTCGTGACCCGGATGGTACCCACCCGGTTTAACCAAGCCAGGACACTTTTCCGACAGCTCGTAGTACTTTCGGTGGACCCTTTCAATTGGTCCCATCGGAGTTACCCGAATGATTATTTCCAGCGATCGATTATAGATAGCTCGTCTGGTCCTGCCAGCCGGTTGACAGAAGATCGCCCAGCAGCCGGTTATTGCCCCAGCCACGTCCTCGTTTGCCGGAGGTCTCCTTTTGGTTAAGGTCAAGGATAACGCAATTTTCGTTACGTCGAGAGGTCGCCAGGATGTAAGATTTACAATTAGATTTTATTTCATTGGTATATGACATAGTTAAATAGTCGAAAATAATAATTGGGATGATATCGATTTTGGTGAATGAAACACCCGGAGAACTTTTGATACAAGCTTGAAGTACAAAATATTTTTTGGCGTATAAAGGCAACGCGTTATTTGTAATGTAAATGTATGGGTAATTGATTATTTATTAAGATTGAATTTTTACTTGAAGAATCATATTTAACGTCTATAACTATTTTTACATATTTACTTTTCATTTTTGAACAACCATGGCATATATGAACACAACCCTACGAATAGTGTGTATTATTGTAGAGCCGGTATGTAGGGGATTCCCCTATTTACATTTATCTATAGAATTTTTCTATTTCTTCTGCATTATCGACTGTAGGTAACCGTAAGTGCGGATGACGGAATCAGTATTGCCATCTAGCAGCTGGTACCATGTACTGTCTCCTCAAATGCGCCTACGTAAACGCAATCCGTCTAACGTATTGATTAGCGGTAGGAATTTCGCAAAGATAAAAATCTGGAAAATATTCAGAGGATCGTAACCGTAAGTGAAGCCGAAATGAATAACCGAAAAAATGAGGAACCGAAACCGTAACCATTGACCGAAATTTTATAAATGTTATACATAAAACCGTAACGGAAACCTGAAATTGCTACAGTGGAAAATCGAAATCGAAACTGTTGACCGGAACGTATTTTATTCATAATAGCAGAGATGAATAGGGAGATTGCCAGTGGACCGATTTTCTTGAAACCAATTTTATTTTGGCGTCGACGCGCCACCGGAGTGCAGAGCTATCGAACCATACCCACGTTTTTGATTAGTCAAACGTCTACTTACTTTCGTAATTTATTCAATATAAAAATTGAGGCTAAATGAAAATCTTCGAAAACATACGTAGTAGATAAAAATTGAATTTGAATTGCAAAATCTCGAAAATAAATTAAGCGCAAAATTGAAATTTTATAAATTTTAAAATCCTGCCCAAGAATATTTAGAAGTCCTGTAAGTTGCCCAAAGTTATGTGCGCGCAAATTCTTCGCGCAGGAGTCGACGAGTGGGGGAAATCAGAGAGTGGGGGGAGCGCAGCCAACAGTGCCCGGACTCGGAGCGCTCATTCTTCCTCGAGCCGTTCTCCCATACTGGTCTCTTGGCAGCACCCTTCTCATCCATTTTCAACCTTCTTCTTTTTCTATATTTATTTCTTCTCTACTTTTATACCTCTGGTTCTTACTTTTCTACTTCTTGACTTCTTTATTTTTATCTTCTCGTTTCACTCTACTTCCTCTCACTTTCTATTGTGCTTGTCTTACTTGTCCTATTCCTTTGGTCTGGTCGAGCATATTCATTCGAGTAATCATATAAAGGTAGTCACCCTGTTAAATTCGCTACACATATAGACCATGGGGTGTCTGGGGTTGCTCTTCCCTCTCATCCGCTGAGCTTGCACACCGCTTGCATGACCGTATACGAATATAAAACCAACCTAAATCCGAATTACAGACATTTTATTAGGACAATCATTACATCACTAGAACGAAAGTGACAAACTTATCAGCTAGAATGATCGATTACTGTGGATAATGGGTTACCAAACGTAACGTTACAAATATATTTATATCACAGTCGTAGATAAACAAAATATTTTAATGATAAACGGAGAGAGAGAGAGAGAGAGTGTACCAAGATGAGCAAAAGAATTTAAAAATCCATAGGGAATTCACGCGTCCCTTTCGATTTAATAACCAATTCCAAAAATACATCTCAAAGCGCGATTGACAATCAGACATAAAAAAAATAATTAAACAAAGATAAATATTTTTTATAAATTCGAGTTCAAGTTGGTCGCATGTTTTCCCTATGCAGAAAGAATCTATATAAAAATACCGAGGAGATACCAACAAAGAAGGGTTGCCACCAGCCTTACGGAACTTCCTGCCTGATAACTAGTGGAAACAATTGGGCACGGGTAAGATATGCTGAAATCAGCACAAAAGTTCAGAATATGCTTGAAACGTTACAGAATTCGCTTAAGACACGGAGCACACGAGTTTTGGCTCTCCTTAACAATATTTCCTCGACACTGATAAGATAACGATAAGTTTGATTGAAAACGATCCTTAAGAAGGTTTACATTGCGCGATAACAGCGACGCCTCTGGGTTTTCCTTATTACTAATAATAAATCCATGCCGGTAAACGTACCCGATGATCCATGGAAGTCGAAATAAATGATTATAACAAATACAGTAATTCGAGCCCGTCGCGTCATAAGCGAACGGGATGAAATTTTTACTAGATAAAACAAAGTAAAAATAATACTACGGCTAAATCGTAAGATGGTAATACCAGTCTTCTTGTGGGCTGCTGGAGTCAACATCCACGAAGCACGACGCATCTCGAGAAAATTCGTGCGCAGGATATTCTTGCGATAAAATATATTCGAAAGGATTCGAAAAAGATTTTTTTTCTTCATATTCCAACGATATTCAAGTACGTCTCGAGGGCAAAATCGAAAGCTTCGTTCTAGTCTACGTCTCTAATCCCATCTATCAATGGGATCCCTCTAGGGAGGTTTTGTGGCTACCATTTCCTTTCTTTTCTTTCAACGTTACAAGATATTAATCATTCTCAAAGTAGCATGCATAATAACTTATTTCTATCGTGTTATATATGTGTAACGTAGCTTTTTTTAATTTGTATCGTTTGATAGATTAGACTTTTATATATATGTCATTGACATTGATTTATGTATATACATAAAATCGATATGATTAATTATCATAGTCGCGATCATATCGGTGATTTACATGATGTTTCCATTCGATTACCGAATTCTTAAAGCCTTTTTTATGAATCCCCAACAAGACTGTTGACGCGACAATTGAAAGCAAAGTTCACGCGACTTGATAACTTCATATGTATATATATATATAAATCTATATATATATATATATATGTAATATGTCATTTATAATTTAACGAGTCACTTAAAGCCGCTACGACAATTTTAAGTATCGCGACGAGCGACTCCCGTGCCCGCGGATGTCGCAATCACAATTGACGCGACAAGTCGGGCAACGACAATGACGACAGTATGATGTCATAGCACTATTTCGACGTGCAGTCTCATGCGTTTTGTATTTTTTTATTATTTATTTTTTATTCAAAATTTCCCGCCGCACCCGTCGGAGTTTTACGAATTTCCGGTTCTCAAATAAAGAGCGCGAAATTTGATTAAAACTTGGGACAATCACGTGAAGCCGGAAGCGGTAAACTTCAAAAAGCATCTTAAGAAGTCAAACGCACGGTTCAGTGGCCAATGGCGTCACGGAACCAGAACAGATGCAGTCGCGTACACATGAGACCCACATGCTCCTCAATTGGATCCCATAAAGTAAACTCATAGGAGCCGTGTGTGCCTCTTTTGAGACGAGTGTCTCATGTGTGGAACTGGTGAACCATCCGGGTTTCTTTGCTGCGCTTAAGACAACATATATGTATATATCGTGGTTTTTGATTGTTTTCAATAGGACGATGCTTATCGCTTATTTCTCATTAATTTCCATGTAATATGACATCTGACTGTGACGAGCATAATATTTCTCGCGTTCCATACTCAGTATTACAATGAGATCCTGTTATGGAGACCGTAGAGTGTTTTCAGTAGTCGCTCGAAAGTCCCTAGAACGTCCTAGGTATAACCTAAAAATTAAAGCCGACATGACTGATTTGATAATAAACGCGCAGCGTTCTAAAAAGAGAAAAAAAAGAGTCAAAATCGTAGTTTAATAATGGCTTAGTTATCGTTCAGAGTAGGCAAACGACGCGAACGCATTCTAGGGATATTTTGAAGTCTAGTGAAATCTAGAACGTGGCTTCCAGTGAATTCTCGAGCTCGCTCAAGGCCGGTACCAGGGTCTGCAGTGAGAAGTATCTTGATCTATCAGCAGCGTCAACGCTGGTCACGTGTTGAAATTGACAGGGCTGACTGATGTTGCTCTTGGCAGGTAAGATGATCTTCTTCTGAGCTGGTTTCTTCTTCTTCTTTCCTGGTACCGATAAGCTTATATTTTCAGGGCACGACACCAGACGTTCTATGTGCTGCCAGAGATCATTAGCAGCCTTTGAATTGTCGAAGCTCAGTCCAGCCAGACGCGTGTGATCTGACGAGAGACACATGGTGTGAAATGCTGGTCCAGACACCTGCGGATCACGGTAAACAATTGAGCAACGATAAGAGGACGGTAACTATATTGTTTCTAATAAAGTGTGCTTCTAATAGTAATTAGAGACGGTGCGTCGTCAGCTTAGAAATCGGAGCCGCGTTCGGATTGGCAGCGACGTAAATTGAGCGCAGGAACTGCGTATTGCGGTATCGTCTCGTAGTCAGCGTATTTACGTCACAGTACAACGACTCCTTACACACACCGTACTAAAAGTCACATCCGGTTCTCCGTTTCGTTTGGAACCGGTACCCAAGCAAAGATCCGAAATCACTGCCAAGAATAATCATACAGCTCGGGTAAATAAATACTTGCCTTGTACGAGGAAAGATTGTCAATAGTTTCTCTCCACAGTGTAAAGCAGGTGCCACGTTCTGCCAGTAGAATTTGAATGCGTCTCTTGGATCTTGATCTGGTCTCACCCAAGTCCAGGACGACGACCGGTATCCCCGTGAACCGTAGCTCCCAGGTCTCCGTCTGAGCGGCGCTACCCAGGTACAAGTTCGCCAGAGATTCGCATACGAATACCTGAAGGAAATGGTAAAAAAGATTTATTAAAAAAAAGTAAAGATCAATCGATCGAACCTATCGATCTCATTGATTTCAGGATTCCATCTACCTGAGACTTCAGACCCCTGAAGAAGGTCTCCAGCTGTTCGCGTTCCAGCTGACTGACGGGATCTAAGCGTGTCTCGTCGCTGTTCTCCGAACTGTCGCTGCCCTCGTAGCTCGAGGTAGCCGAAGTGTCTGCTTCCCCCGTAGACGACAGTCGTCTCCTGGTGGCACCGCTGTACTCGCTGTAGTACGATGAGCTGTGCAGGGACAAGTTGGACTGTAGGGCCGGACATGATGATGCGTAGACCGGTCCGTTCATTTTGACCTGGAATGAAGATATAATATATGGCATCTGGTCCAAGCCATTTCTACTCCACTTCTCGTTCCGTTCCGATTCCTGCTGGCAATTTGGCCGCGGGTTAACTACAGGGCCGAATAATTGACCAGGAGGAGGATAGAGCTCGTTAAGAAGTGTGAGGTCCGTGTCGTCAGGACCATCTGATCGCTTGGGTACCTTAATCGCTATTATTATTATTATTGGGGAACATTCACCGCGAGACACGGTACTTCCCAAGTCACTGTACTAATGTGGTTTTAGTCGACTGGATACTTCCGGTGCATCCAGTTTCGCGTGACAATGTGTTTCCTGCGATGAGCTCAGGTTAGGGTCTATGACTAAGAATTTCTTGTACGCGTCTACCTGACTTTCGATTTTTCTAACCAAGTATGAGCTCGGCTGCGATACGCCATTCTTATGAAGATTAAGGAACATGGTCTAAGTGCTTTCATGGCCAGAGTCACCGGGCCAGGTACGGCGTCGGATTTGATTTATGTACACGGTGTATAAGTAAATTCTTGAGGGTGGTTTACTTATTGAAAATATTAGCCGTGCGTGATGTTTGTATGATATTTATGTTTCACGCATGAAATTTGAGTGATTTATGGCGGCTGCTTTTAAGATGAATTCCGTGCACCCCGTTGCACGAGAATTTCAGACACGCATAGGGCTCCCCCTGAGGCTCGAAGGTATAATGTTCTTTTGTCCTGTTGGCGATGACGTGTCGCTGCGATATCAATCTCCGCTTTCCTCCTATCGTTACGGCATATCGCTTATTTGAATGTCAATAAAACATTAATGTAACCCCGAAGCCAAAACGACGAATCCTGGATCCCCAGTGACGTTTACAAATCTTTATCGATTCATCGGTCTGTATTGTGCAGCGTGACTGCTCTATTAATAGTCGTGACCTGCTTTTCGAGAGAAAGAGAGTAGGGGAGAGGGAGAAAATTTTGAAAATTTAGCATTTGATGAAAATAAAATTTGCAAATGGAAAAGTTGGAGGTTAAAAAAATTTTTGGAATGGAAGAGGAAGGAACCTTTTAGGATGCTCCCAAAATCCAAAAACTACCTAGTTCGAGTCTATTAAGCTTAAGGCGAGTCCACAGAGCGTCGATTCAGCTGTCCATTATTATAATGAAAATCTACAGTTCCCTTGATAAACGATATACCAAGCCCTATTTTTAGATAAGCCTTTCAAAAACCATTAACTGCCCCATTTCACTTTCCACCTAGCGAAATTCCCATTTCACTTCCTCAATCGCTACCCCGCCCCCCCCCCCCCGTCAGGGTAATAAACGGGGTCGCAACGATGACGCAAGTCTTACGTGCAACGAGCGACGGGAGCTAATCAGCCAGTAAGCGTAAACCCTGCTTGATACAGTCTGGCAAGCCGTAATTGAAGCTTAACGTTAGAACGCGACCCGTCGTTCTCAACGGGCGACACTTTCTCGGCTATTCGCGTAAATGAGAATCGCCTTAATTGTCCCGTTGACCACGTCGATCATCTTCAAACCACATGCCGAAGCATCTCAACTAACGAAAGTAACACGTATATCGACCACTGCCCGAAGGTTTCCGGTCTGCATGAAATTTCGTCGAATCTATAGTTACGATACTTTCGCCCAATACGCCTGCATACACATTGCACCGTACACAAGGTATACGAACTATAGTATAATGGCGATATGAACCTTTTGGCAATGCTATGACGTCACGCCGATACCTGTACCCACACTTGTATACTCACTGTATACCTATAACGATGCAAATTGAAACGCGAGCTCTCCTGCTATACCTGCACCGTGCGAAACGCACACCGGAAGTGCGTCGTCCAGACTGGACTGAAGACTGTGCTCCGGAGATACCGACCTCCACGAATTCTCAAGATAGCTTAACCCACACCTTCAAGATAATTATGAAACGTGCAATTAGTAAGTTAAGAAAAATGTATCGAGCAGCCATCATTATTATTATTTTGTCCAGCCAGAATATTCGTACCGCTAACTGAACGCGTGATAATAATAAAATTAAGTGTCAATGAGAATGAGTCATTTGCCTCTGGAATTTATGCTTCGTCCGATCACGGTCATAATAGATTCTTATTACATGCATACTAAATGACGAACAGGCGGGTGAGGCCAGTCACCGTTCTGCCTCATTGACTACTGGCAAGTAGTAAATACTAGTTCAGCTGATACTAGTCGCCAATGGGCTAACGGAGTATATCTGTCGCTGGATACGACTGGGTCTTAGCCCTAGGATTTCCAACTGAGCGATCTGAAGGTCTAACTGGCCGTTCCTTGCGCGTCGCCATAGGCGAACAATGCATCGCGAATTACGAATTCGGCGCTAATTTTTTTGGGTATCCTGAGAACTTTAATTTCGCCAGGAAGTCGTTGCTAAGAGAAAACAAAAATTTCAATGAATTTTCTCGGTAATGGAAACCATAAAGATTTTATCACTGATTACGGGACACTACAGTAACGATAATAAGCATATACGTAGGACTATATCTATATACAAGCACGTAGGACAAGAGCGTGATTGGTGGATTGTGTTAATTGCATTCGAGAAGAGTGACATACCAGAAGTGGGTAGTAACGCATTTAACACAGCCTTCCAAAAATACTAATCCTCATTAAGTATATGATTAAGATTAACGCCGAGTATACAAGTACGAGTAACGCTGTGAATTAGTCACTGTCAGGCGAACTAAGAAGGCCGACTGAAATACCGTAACTGACTGAACGAGTAAGAGGGGGGTGGGGTGGGGGGGGGGGGGGGGACGGCGAGCAGAGCGCGTAATTGCAAGAGTGAATGAACGTAAGTATCCCAGCATGGTCGATGTCGTCATTCGAGTCTACGTCACGAGTACGATCGGTTAATTGCCTTCGTAGTGTCTTGAGAAGGAGAAAAAAAATTTTAATTAAAAAAATTAATCTACATTAAAATAGGCACCCTTAAGGTATACGTCCCTGAATCTGGGTTGCACGCGACTCCTCAGGGTCTCTTTGTTTGACAAAGGTACGAGTTGGAGAAGGAGAGGAAGTGCAATGGGATTTAGCCGAGTATCAACAGTTACCGAAGTTTCTGGTCTTTATCGTGGATCGGCAGTGAGTAAGAGATTATCCACGGATATAGGTTATGTAGTTTACGATTTACGTTAATGCGCCGCGAACGATATCGGATACTCGTGGATAAAGCGCATTGTTATGTGCATTGGATTTGTGCACGTACACCTATATTCAATACGAAGTACATAAGATACTATTAGTACTTTAGCACGAACCGTAGTGAACACGTGTACCACGTGTGATTCAGGAACGTGCGATAAGAGCGTAGGAGTATCGGCGTTATGTTTCTTGACAGGAGAGTGAGAGAGAGGTGAGATAAAAGAGAATGACAAAAGTATCTCTCTCGTTGTGCCTTGATATTCCTGGAGAAATCGAGAGTACACATTTCTTTGTTACGTGGGAAGAAATATGTCAGGTTCCATGTTACCACGGAATAGGCACCCACCAATGGCCACAGACACGTGTGGCCGAGTATCGAAGAAATTTTGAGGTTAGTTTTCTTTTTTCCTAATATCTACGGGCTCCCTACGCGCTTGTCTTCTCGTGGCATGTTTTGTCGCTCGAAAGACTGACTGGAGGTTCTATCAGTCTGGAATGAATGGAGAACGAATTTCTCTTTTTACAATGGCGAACCGAGGACAATGGTTGTCAAGCTTGTATAAGAAAGGGATGACGTTCCTTGTGGACGTCTTCTTGTGGTAGGAGTGTCGTTTAAAAGTGGCTATTTGTGGTCTGATGCTCGCATTGCTTTCTTCCTAACTTTGATATCGCGATACGAATTACTGACGATGCGCACTTTTGAGATTGACTCGTATTTCGAGTGTGACGATACTGGAAAAGTGAAGTTGGGTAGCTTTTGTTTTTGACGTCAAACTGTAGACGTCGGGTAAGCACATTGGTAAATGAAATCACGAAGGTACTGGAATCTTTGGAAGGAAGTGGAATGCTGGTTAAGCTGGCTTTATACTTTCGTGAGTCTTATGGAACAGCCAGGAGACGCCGCTTTAACTTGGGCCGCGACGCGGAAGACAAACTTTTCAATTTCCTTTACGGTTTCTGGTATCTGAAACAATAATGGCGGAATGAAATATTATAAGACTGTTCAGTGGCTTCGCTTGATTTCTATGTTTTGACGTTAAAGATGCTGATTGAAGCTGCATTCAAATTCAAAATGGCGGCATCTTAGGCTCGCTACCGTAAGACGCGGGTAACGGTAGGCGCGCGTTAATACGGCTAAGGATATACTAATTACCCGGGTCACTCTTCTTCGGGTAACTTTGACTCTCCGGGTTAACTGTAAAGCAGCGTCCGAAAAGTGTTACTGATGATCTTTCGTAATGAGGACCTCATGGGCGAATAAATTTAACGAAGATTATTGTACGGTACGCGCGGTCGTGATATGTCACGGATGCGCATAGAGTGTTGGATAGCGTAATGCGCACTATAGAAGACCCCTTGTTCTCTATTTACCAGTTATATACTTTCGCGGTTGCATGTGACGCTAGATTATATATATATATATATACTATAGAGATACTCTAGGTACATGACCTGTGCACATCTCCCATTGTGCGCATTAACGTTATTCGAGAGTTGACGACCGGTTGGGTAATAACGACGGATCAATGAAAAATTCCAATTTTAAATTGGATATTAATATAGACTACAGAATACTCTATGCGAAATAGAAAAAAAAAACAAGTTAATTAACACGAAACACGAGTAATTAAAAACAGACAGGAGCTGGTTCGTTGCGATAGAAATTAATATATAAAAAAAATTGAAGGGTCGACACTAGCATAACAAAAGGCTACGTTGAAAAGTTCTAAAATTTGAATTCGTAATCGAAGTGCGCTCGAGCCAAACGATTAACGTTGAGCTAATGAATTTTAATTAGCTACGCTCAAGTAATTCGATTCGCTGATATCGTGCTTGAATACTAAAAGCCATTACGTATTATTGTCAAAGTCCAATGGAAGCCTGGCTGTTCGGCCGTAATCGCGAACGCCTCCTCGTTTCGTTTATCAGAACTGACAGTCCTTGTGGACGCATTGGGGAGTTCCGAACTTTGCCACCAGGAGGCTGAAAAATACAATAGTCGAGGACGCTCTATACTGTACTGATCTTTTCAGTCCTTATCCGAGGATGTCAGTGGCGCTTGAAATCGATTTGCAATAAGCATCTCTGTGGCAGTCAAGTATATTTAAATATATATATATATATGCACTGTAATGTCTCAGGTAAATGCAATATATAGGTACAGCCAGACGTAAAACTATTAAATGCGATTCATTCGAGCGTGACTCAACCCGATGAATCGTCGTGCGAATAAAAGTCGTTGAATAATGCGCTACTTGATTACAGATTGCGGTTGGCGAAGATGCAAAACGAGTTCGGGTCTTGTTCGGCAAGCTCTTTTAAGACGTCTTCTGGTACGAAGACTGGGGTTCGTTAGGATGCCGCTTGTTAGTAGCAAAATGGCGGAAGACGGTAGGCGATGGTTTCCACAGTATCAGAAGAGGAAGGAGGAGAAGGAAGAGATAAAAAAAAAATTAAGTTCACGGAGAAGCCGAGTTTAAGATACGCGGGATCGATTCGACTCGTACCGAACGAGTCTCGAAGGCTTAATGGTTGCCGGCACGAATGTCATTTCTACGTACGGTAGTGGATGCAGCTTAACGATAGCGTTCGCGTTCCAGCTGGCAATACCTGTTTCTCATGTAAGAATTCTAAGCTATCCAAAGATCGTATACATATAGTACTCCGATATATCATAGTTTCTGGGATTTCGATCATTTTTTTGTTTTTTTTAAGAAACACCCGTGCATCGGTCAATGACGAATCTCGAATCATCGGAGTCACTGCGTAAAATCATTCTCGACCAGTTCGGAGCGAATTGATCTGACGTTTAATTTTCTTCTCCGATTGTCAGCTGCCTGGATCCTTAGTCATCGTTTAAAGTCACTCACGTAGGTTGGGATCGTTGCTGATCGTACCTCGTGATTTCAGGCTATATATATATATATACACATATATAGTAATTTAGGTGCATCAGAGTCACACGTCTATGAGAGTCATCGTCATTCACTACGTCGGAGAAACATCGAGGCGACATTGAGTTAATTGAAAAGCAGTACCGGTTTCCCAGGAGGATGAAGTCACCGTTCGCCTTCCGAGGAAGTCGATTAAGTCTGAAGGCGGTGAGAGCCGCGCATGCGCGAGTGACATAATCGCACGTGTAACCGGCGCAGCATTGTTTATCATCAGGAAATGGGACGCGCGCAGCGACGATGATTTTTATTGAGAAATCGCAGACAAGGCACGAAGCTTCGATTTCAACCTACGTTTCGGATAGCGTCATCCAATTGAGATTGTCAGGGTAACCCAACCTAACCTAAATTGCAATAACATCTGGGAACAAACAAAATCGTAAAGTCTTTAGGCTGCCTGGTACACGTAGTATCCGTATTAGTCATTTTTAATGATGACTTCAGTGTTCCTGGGTAACAATGGACTTCTGCTCATTGTACGGACCATAGAACGATTTTCAGCAACGACCGATTTCTGGGACTCGATATGAGAGAAAAATGGCTGATCTGGGATGAACTCTGACGGCGTGCGGTAACGTATGCTTAGAGATGAAAATTGTTCCTGGACCAGAAACCAACCGAGAGAAACTGTTACACGCGTTGGGTACGAACTACCTCGAGGAAGCTTTGAGAAATGCACTCCTAGAGACTTGGTCCCAAATGACGCAACTTGGTATCATCTGCTCCGGCTGTCTTTAAACCGGATGTGGAACAGACCCCCAGGGGTCAAGAGGCATTAATGGATTAATAGGGACGCTAATGATTAATTAAGAGTGTCTAGCCTGATGAAGATCTCCTTTTGAATTGGCACTGAAAATAAACGATAGCGACCTCAGGAGATACCCCACGATCACTGTGGTAGCAAGAATGATCAATGGGAACGGGTAATATTTTTTTTAAACCTTGAACTAATTTTTTTTTTTCAACATCGCGATCGATTTACAGTTTTGACACAGTTAGGGTTACAATGGTTAATGCAAAAACCCACAAATCAGTAGGTGTTAGCTGTTCCGCGGAAGCGTGACGTGGATTCACCAGCGCGCGAGGATTCCGGAATTCGTTTCTTATAGGTCGAGCACGAGCGACCTGGAAAGTCCAGATTTTCTTCATTGACTTTTCGTAAGGATCGGATCAGATTGCGTCTTCGGATTCTAGAGTCTCTACATGTTCTGACTACCCGGAACGTCGTCGTCCTGCTACGGCCATAACGAGGTTTCAGGATCTTGACGTTCCCGCCGAGCAACCTCAGCCTGATACCAGGTATCGATAAACGTAAGATTCGCCATCAGCTGGACAGTTGTGCTCCCCTGCCGGAAGTACTGGACTCTTGCATTTCAATCCTACCGGTTCTCGTTCTCATTGAAGCGACATCGCTGCGTACTTTGAAAATCGCCTGGTCGCCTTCCGTCGCCCTTGTCTTTGTCGCTGTAGACACGCTTACTTGTTGTGGATTCTTTAACGTTGCAAATTCCACCAGCATTGCGTTGCCTTCCTACTGTACTGGTTGCTCATTGATTATTGAATTTTTTTTCGCAGTTCTGTCGGCAGGACGACAGACAAACTGTAATTCCTAAAACCGTACTAATAATAGTGACACGATGGTCGTGATCGAATAGGATGATTACAAGAATTCAGTTAGCTGATATCATCAAAGGTCGTTCGCGAAAAGACGCGACGAAGTACATACGACGTTATCTCGGTGAAATCCTCAATGATGAATTTCATCAGGCGATTGTCTCTTTATAGAAAAGTTGGATTTTCTAGGTCGCGTCATGCGCTACGCGCAGTTTATATTAATAAATAAAACCTCCACGTGTAGTACAAAGTCATCGTGACGTCACCAAACATTCTAATCTAACATCAGCTTCTTATCGTTCCCATAATCGATGATGCTGGGAAGATGAATTTCATCAACAACAAAAAATCAGCAATCCAGGTAAAAATTCTGTCACCTTTTTACATTCAGTGAAAATCTTCTTTTCTGACTTAAACCAAAAAAAAATGGCCGAAGGCACAACCAGAGGATCAAGAAAGGATTAGCCGTGTCATCAGTAAAAAATGCCAAGCATGACAGCTACGACGTGGCTTGTGAGAGTCGGGGTTATTAATAGCGGTGAAGGGGGAGGGGGGCTGGATGGAGGGGATGATAGGGGGGAGGGGTTGAACCAAGAGGGGTGAACGTGGGAGAACGGTACCAGGTCCATACCCCTCCGGTCCCTAGGAAATATTAATTTTCAGGATTATATCCGCACCATTCATGCCTAACACGTTGTCAGTTGACAAGGACCTCATTTTGGGCTCTTGAAAAATATTTTCTTCACTGAAGGGATCTTTCTTGTCTGGATAGCGTGAGAGCGTGAGTGTCTCTCGAAAAGGGAGGATCTTGAGTCATTTATGGGTAAATATAAAGGAAACGGAAATCAATTACATAGGGACGTGTGAAGTCGTCGTGATACTTCGCGTCACTTGGGTTATGATTTTTTTTTTGTAATTTGTACTATTATTATTATACTATAATTTTACGGAAAAATTTTTTGAACTACTTTCAACAATTTCGCGTATCCAACGACATTTTTCCGTATTAGTACATTAAAGTATACATATATATGTATATCGCACCTGCGTCTAACAATGCAATTTCAAATTTCCTTTGTAGTCTGACATTATGATTCTACCGCCACTTTAATAGACCCGAGTTTATTACAATTGCAGCGGAGTCAGGAACCAATGAAAACAGTCCGGGCTGTTACGTAACGCCTGTGTATTTAGGAAAATTAATTTTCCCCCAAAACGTCCTCGGAATCTCACGGAGTGGGAATATATCGTGAAAACGAAGAGAATTGAATCGTATTGGATAAAAAATTAAAAAAAAATTCAAGATACCGGTCAACGAACCGAGAAAGCAGTCACCCGGGGGCCCGACTCGTATCGGTCCCCCCTCGCTTACGTATTATATACACTTAACCAGGCTCAAGATTTTGCCTAAGCTGCGCACGCGCGCTGCAACCTCAATTTAAAAGACATAAAAAAAAGTCCAAGATTTCCTTTTTGACCGGTCGCGGCTTTTTCATTCGCAGGAGCGTTTTAAGTTCTACCCGCAAATTACATACTGGACGCAAAAGCCACTACGGGCTTTGCATTTATAGTAGGTTAACCATACGTTCCGAAAAGACGCTACCGATATCCACCCGTCATCTCGTACGATTTATTTTCGACAACGATATTTCGAATTTCCATATTTCTTTTTTTTTTCTCCAAAATGTTCTACCAGCAACCTACACGGCGATCTAATGCCGTTTTAATTTTTGATAAATAACCAGAACTATCGTTAAAACCATCAGGAACTATGGAACTCTGCTGGATGCGAAATTAGCATCTCATTTTTATAAATTTCATTTTTTTTTTTTTTTTTTTTTTTGAAATAACTGGGATGCGAAAGAAACTCTAGCTTTTTTTATTCCAGCAGATAAGATGCTAACCTCACAATCACCGCTGGACCAGACGTCTGGTCATTGGAAAACTCCAAGCGAATGACACTAATTAACTCTTGACACCGATTTCCTCGATTTTACAAAACTTGCCCAACAACCGAAACGCATGCTACCAACCAAAGAGTCTACAGTCTAATTCACCTAATTAAAAAAAAGAAATTTATCCTCAAGCTCCGTTCACACCCGAATCGATCGTCCGATCTCTACTTAAATAGCCTGCGTGTTCTTTTAGTACCAATAAAACTGATCAGCAGGTAGCGCCATTAGTGGCACAACGCGTGAACTATGACCAGCCACGTTTTCTCCGTTCTTCGTGACCTTTACTTATACATATATATATAAGAAAATATATGTATATAAACTGCCATGTCATATTAGGATATATAGAACTGGAATACCGAAGAACTTGGAAACAGGCTTGTTAACGTGATTAAGTGGACGCCCAAGGTGTCATTCATTCTTCCATTCGTCCTCGTATATCCTCCAAGTATCTTGATACGCACACATGACATATATACATATATCCATATACTCCTAATACCACACGAATATATCTATATGTTATAATAGTTAACGTAAATTATGCCGATCCATTATCCCAGAAGGACATAAACATAGAGAATATCGCAACGCAGCGAATATCGCCAAGTAGTTAGGTAAATGGTCGTCGCATGTGTATACGCACGTATATGACAATATATGGTATATATCCATACGCGCATAGAAAACATTACCATAATGCCGCGTCTCTATGTGGACTATCCATAAAGATTACATGGATCACTCATAACTCACGTAATCTAAGTAACGAAATTCCAGTTTGATAACAGATTACGGTGCACCGTATTATTTTATACTCTTCGGATAAATTCGTAAATTATTTTATCGTCTTGATTCTCTTATATGATTCCGACAGAGAGCTCACGTGACTCGTGCGTTTCGTAAGAATTTGTCGACCGTGAAATTAGTAAAATTATTTTTCGACTCTCGGTAGATTAGTAGTTTCTCGATATGCTCACCTTAATTGGAATAGCGCTTAATTAATGGGGGGGGGGGGGGGGCGATCTACCGAAAGTATTGGATCTCGTACATTGACGTCCGTCGTATCCATACGGCGATTGGAGAAACGTCCGGTGAATTTATGCCAATTAAATTTGTTCACCATGTTCAATGCTGAGTTATTAATGGCGTCCATATATTTTTTTTTTTTTTTAATAAAACTGGCTAAACGTCAACACGAACATTCTGCGATATCTTACATGTACGTCAGGCTTAATTCATAGGAAAAGCTGCGGTCGCGCCTTTGTGTACACTGTATAGTACGTAGATACATATATATATATATACAGGCTAGAATTTATCATACTATAAAGTTACTCACTCAAGACACTATACAATTAGTGGATATAGTAGAAGCCTCGTTCTGTTAATATTATATCAGTCGGCACTTTAGTCATCTTGTGTAAACAAGGAATGAAAGCATTTTTTTTTGTTTGATAATTTGAATTTCTGAAAAATTCAAATTGAATAAATTCACCATCAAGACGCGGAGTGGCAAAAAAAGATAAAAGAGGCGCGAAACAAGTTTTTGTACGCATTTCGTGGATTTATTTTCATACCGAAACTTCGTGTTGGTATTAATTACAAATGCAGAGGGGGAAATATCTTCAATCGGAATATATAAAGTCAGAGGGAGAAAGAACAATAGAATATGTGTAATAAAAAAGAAAAAGGATAACAGTAATGAAAATTACATAAAATATCATCTCCCCTTGGCTTTCTTCAAATGGTGACCAGCATGAATTTTCTTATCTCTACCGACAGAGAATCGATTGGTTTATCTGCTGATTTCATGGATCCTCAATTTCGTTAGGTCAGCGATCGTAATGACATACGTGCACATGTGCGTGACACACTGATCCAATTTCCATATACGCCGAGGGGCCATTTTTATATGTATATCGACCCTGCAGCAGGTTTTACGGTGCTCGTGCTATTTTTTATTTTTACTTTTTATTACATCTTTTTTATTCTCATCTCTTCATCTAACCTTCCCCTGTTTCTATATATACAATATATATATATGTAAATAATCCGATTCTATGCACGACTCGCACAAAACGTCCTATGCAAATTTTTCGTTCAATCGCTTGTCCGATCGATCGATTCGCGTGACTCCGAATGAAAATATATTGAAATGGATTTAATAGGGTAAGTAATGTAAATTTATTATTTCCAAAATTTACTAGATAACAGATAGCGCTTGATGTATTTTTTGTTAATTAAATTTTTCATACTCTTATTTCCGTACTTGATAGAATATCAGAGACAATGATAACGGGTAATGAGATGAACAATGGGTGGGAGATAATTAACTATATGTACAGTTATTATTTCCTTTTAATTGTAAACAATGTATCATGACGTTCATGCTGTACATTTTATCGCATTTCCGGTTCACTGCACGGGGTTCCCGCGATTCTCAGATACGTCACTTCCGCGAAACTTTTGCCATCCGAATCGAGAGATACGCGTAGGCGGAAGCACTTTTCCTCCTAGGACACTTTCTTTGATCTTTCAACGTCAGTTTCACTTGTGGTCGCAAAGAAATATCCTTACATTAGAGGTGAGCGTACAATTATTACTAAAAACAATCTAATGCCATTATTTAAAGTGAAGTGGATGCTGTTATCCTGGACCATTAGTGCTATACGTGGTTATTGGGAAACATCAAGTCCATTTAAAGGATTCGATATTCAATAGGAATAGTACACGAATCTGATGCATCTTCTCTCATCAGATAAAAGAAATTTTATAATAATATAAATACGTTCGAAAGGAAAGTAACGAGTTCCCATTATAACGGATTATGGTTCTGATCGTTAGTCAGCTTTGTTTCTCTCGTTAACGGAAAGTAAGAGGATGAACTGTGTCTAACGAGCTTTAACTCTCAAGAATTTTCTTATACAGTTAGTTATAGGTACATGTATAGAGGTAACGGTACAATTAAATAAATTTTCAATCTTTTTTTTATAGGTTAATGCAATGGAAAAGTTCCATTTGGCTAAACGACAGAATAAGATTTCTTTTTGAGGTTAGCTGTGGATTGTTTGTCTTTCGTATGAAGCTCTTCGAGAAAGAGTCGTATTCTGCAGTTTTACCTTTTGTAACCCAATATACGGGTGGGAAAATGACAACTGATACTATACTCTTATGAAGGAACATGACAAAATAAAAAAAAAGAATGTCGAAACTTATTTTACCACTAAATTCATGAGAACCATAAACAGGAAACTGACCTGTCCTTTTCTCTGAGGAAATGTCAAACAGTGACGAATGAGCATTAGTCAAATTCCAAGGTACTTACGTTTATACTGAATTCCTGTTCCGATTCCTTATTCCGTAGCAGCTTTTCTTCTTAAAAATTATGAAAATGTCGATAACGGTAATTCAAAATCCATAAGCCTGCTGTGCAGGTGAGAGAATGCGCATCTTTACACTTATTCTATCGACACCATCAAATAAATCCAGTTTTACCAACATAACAGGACACAGGAACGACACAGGAGGAAAATTGTGTAAATAATCGGTAAGACTCGATCGATTAAACGATGAAAAACAGAAAATTTAAATAGATCGTTACAAATACGACGCGCACATCCGCACCGTGCCAAGGGTGCCGTCCGACTGACTAGCTGCTCTGAAGACAGACTCGACCTGGTCGCCTGCTCGCCCGCGCTTGCTTCAAAGCGCTACACATCTACATGTATTATTACCAACTAACACAAATATTACACTACGTATCACAGAGAGCAGTTACGGCAATATAGTATATACAGTACATACAATATACGTTTACAAAGGTTCCACGTTGATGCGTACTATGCTGTGTAAACTATTGGGTACTACGAACATATACTGTACAGTGGTATATACTATAGGGAATAAAGCGGAGGTTTGAATACCTGGAAGCAAGGTTTGGACTGTCGCAGTATGAAAACGCGCGTATAGACTTAAGGTTGGAATATATAGGTTCGATATTGAAAGCTATTTTTGAGGAAATTTGTTGCTCCTTTTAGTCTACATTAAGCCGTAATTTATTTTTGAGACTACGATGCTGCATACCTGGTAAATGGGACTTCGTACAGTATAGTCGTTGTTGATGAAAGTGTACATAACCTATGGGATGTGTTCAGTGTATACAAACTGGATAAATGATAAAGATGGGAGACCGTTAGGTCTAGCAGTGAGTTACTATTAGATACAGTATCGTTATATTTATCATGAATGATTTCCTATACGGAATGCAGAGTCATTTTGCGTAAGTACCAGGTGTACGGGTATACTGTAAGATGGATCGAATTCTTGGCTATTCTAAAGTGATGTTTCATTGGTTACAGTGGAATTGGATTGATTGGTGCCTATGTCCGGTAGATAACGAATGAAATTTTTTTTCGCTGTGCTTTCAAGTAAAAGAATGATTCTCGGAGCGAATCGCACGGGAAATTAACTTCCAAATCGTATTTTATTTTTTGAATTGTCGCAGAGTGCGACAGACAGCTGGAAAGACGAACGGTAAGTAAAAAGTAGTGAGTGTGAAAGAGACTGAGAGAGAAAGGAGAAATGGCAAGCGATTCGGAGTCGGCGTCAATTCAACGTTTGAAAAAAGTCGTTGCGACGCGGAGCGTCGAGTTTAATGGAAAGGAAGCGCAGCGTCGACGAATATACTATATCGATGTAATTTACGTCCAATGTTTCTGTGCGTTCTTCTCGCGGGACGCCTCCGCCATTTTCTCTCAAATTCTCATATATCAGCTTGCTTCGAGCACGTGCAAATTGGACGGGTGATCGAGGATCACTAAAGAGAGAGAGAGAGAGAGAGAGAGAAAACAGTTAAACACGAACGGTTTAAAACATTCTTCGTTGAATTTCGCAACGCCAGGCGTCGCTGTATCTATTTTTTACTGCTTTTTTTTTTTAAATCCATTACAGAGCTACCGAGCTTACGGGTAACCAGTTCATTCAATATTGGCTAACAAAATGTAGACGAGGCGAAAGGATGTTTTCAGAAAATATTTTTTAGTGAAGGACTTTTTAGAGAGTGAGAGAGAAAAAGAGAAGAGGGAAAAAAAAAGTTGAAAGGAGTTTTCGGTGAGTGGCGACTAATCCAGCAGAGCCGCTCGTAAAGTGTTTTAGGGAGGTCCGCCCTTCTGCAGGGTTGTATTTAGCATTGAACGATATACGTGCGATGCATATTCTTTTTTCTTCTTCTTTAAAGCAGTAAATCCACGCCAGCGTTTACGAGCGAGAAACTGTTCTGCCTTAAGATACGGAGGAGCAGTCGATTTCGTTGTGGTTCGTTCTCGAAATTGAATCCTGAAGAAAAAAAAAATGCTTATAGTCTGAACGAAGGGATTTGAGTCTTGGCAGACATGCGTCTAGGTATAGGAAGTGCAGTACTTGAATCCAATGCCATAAATAACCGTTGGAGGGTTGCCAAAGGTTAAGGACAGCACACAAGTAACCGCACAATCTTCTCCTGCTTGTGTCTTATGGTAAAACAGAAAGAGAGAGAGAGAGAGAGAGAGAGACTAAAAATCGAAAGTATGTATAAGAGAAAAATTATTTTTCTAATTGCCAATTACTTCGTGGCTTTAATTTTTCTTTACACTCTCATCCTATAGTCACGTACATACGAAGAGGATGAAGAAGCAGGCAGACACCGTGGCGATAATAAATATCCCCAAGCACGATTACGCTCGCGAACCAAGTCAGTGCATGCCTTAGTACCGGATGCCCAACAACAATAACGCCTTTAATTATTACTTGTAATTAAAAGGCTTGTCTTGTGCGAGTAGACTAACTGTAATACCGGTAAATCGTATCTAATAACGTGAGATACCGTTTGGCCGTGAAAAATCTTCGGACTTAAAAAATATTTTATATTGCCGGTTTTCTCACATTTTTTTATCCCTAAAAACTTTTTTTTACTATAATAATCTGGGAACATCCGATTGTATCTTTCAAGAGAAGATTCGGCTGTCACACAATTCTCTCTCTCCCTCAGAAAATACTTTGATTCAAAATTTTTCAAAACACCTGTTATCAGTCTGAACGTCACTTCATACAGAGACATATCGTAAAGACAGATTTTCAATGTTGAGCAAAATTTTATGAAGATTAAAAAATTTTCGGAACACGTATATTATATACATCCGGTAAAGGGATGATGGGAATTTCCAGAAGAGTTGATACACATTTTCTCTCTCTCTCTCTCTCTGGTCGCTAGGAATATTGGCATTTTATGAGGTTTCCCCAGATAAAATTCGTTACCCTCTCGACAGCTCGTGGAAGCCATGGCGCCGCTAGAATGTTCAGCCGAGTTTCCACCGTTACATACCAATATAGTAACGCATACGTAACGCCGTATTTAAAAAAGCGGGTTTAATCGCGACAGTCAAAACTCTCACAACATGTGTATACACATAAAACGCGAAAATACAATAACGGCCTAGAGTTCAGGAGTACGAAACATATAACGATAAAAATGAAATAAGACCGTAAAACCACAATCAACGATCCAGAATGAGTATCCAGGAAATTTCACGAGGTAGAATTTAATTAGTGTTTAACCGCTACACGTCTGCTTTTATACGTATGAGTTTGTTGGAAAATACTCATCCCACCAGAAGCATGCATACATGGTTGAGGATAACCGCAGCTTAAGCCTGCGCCACACGATCGTTGCTCAAAGGCGTATTATGAATGCCGCCCGTTTTAATTATATTGATTCAAATTGCAATAGCCACATGAAAACGCATATTGATATTGGCGTCGTATCCAGCTGACGTTAACATCTGACAGTCGTAATTTGCGTTTGAACGAGCGTTGTCAAGTATATGGATGTAGTTCGCAGTGTCGCCACGAGCGCTGATGCAGCGATATTTATTAACCAAACATACAGAAGTTACGACAGTGTCCTAGCGACGTCCATCGAAGTACGATATGATGTTAAATGCGATGAAAAAAAAGAAAATGGTTTCGATCTGGTGATTAGAAATTTTTGATAACGTTAACACACCTGGGATTGACTTTGTACCGAAAGACAAAGAACGTCGCGTGGTTTTGGCATTAATGAAAAATAATGACGTAATTGACGAGACCGGCCTCAGGATCATCGCCAAGATAGGCATAGCTGTAAGCCATTATGTATAGGACGTTATGTCGGTAGAGTAACACACAATTTGCATAATAAAGCCGATTAAAATGATTCACGTTTGCGTTCGAGAAAATGAAAAATCATTTGCGTATTTTTTTTTTCTCGTGCTGCTACGCTCCCTGTTACCGGTAAATATTTGCACGGGAGAATGTGCGACCGCGCGCAAACAATTTCCGATGTATGTACGCGTACGTGGGTACGATACGTTGCGCGAAGAAGGAAGTCAGGAAGGAGGACGAGAATTGTGCGGAACAGAGATTCTCAAACTGGCGTACACTGACACACTGAGAAACTGGTAAGAAACGGAAAATATTATGACGTGGGAAAAAATTTGTACTGTTAACAGTTGCCTACCTAACCTCCTGGTATCATTCCGGTAACTGTAACGCGATTCCGCCTGCGGAAGCCGCACGCGTCCAGCGACCTTTAAAAGCAGTAATGACGCTAAGAATCTAAATAAGAATCTTATACATTGAACGGCACTGCGGAATGAAAAAAAAAAAAGTAACCTTGTCGATTATCATTTTTTTTCAAATTTAATAATTTTGAAAATCGTCTGTCAAGTCGATGGAATTAAAGTGAACGCGTGTATATCGTACTGGCCGAGTAACAGGCTTTCATGAAAACGCGGTAAAAAAACCTTAGGAGCATGAAATAAAACTTATAGAAAAAATCGAATCAAGAATTTATTTAATGCTGCCCATAAATAAATCTATTGCAATATATGCGCGTATAACGAGGCGCGATAGTATTTATGCGATAACCCTCCCTTATCTACATATTCGAACAATTTTTTTTATCCTGTTACGGATAACGGATTAGTTATCTAACAAGGACGAACGTTGTCGACAGCAGTAGCAATAACGTCCTCGCGGTCAGCTGAATCGCCGAACTGGAATTGCAGCCATTTTCTTTGCACGTGGTGCACGTGGTCCAAGTCTCAGGACTTATATGCTCCTTCAGCGCAGCACAGGTCGTCGATGACGTCCCGGCATAACATCCTCTTTCAGTTACGTTCTTATGGTTTTCTGAAAACGAGTATCCGGTTATTGGGATACCAAAAAAAAATTCAACGCGATAGACAATCGATCTACGTACTCGTGTAGACTATCTTGTAACAGACGTGATCCGTATTACTTCTGGGACTTATCTTACCGGAAATTTCCCTTCGAACTATGTTATGTAAGAGAGGAACATTCAGATCTAAAAGTATGAGCAAGATTAGATTCTTTCTGCGGTTTAAATTTTTACTCAAAATTTATACTTGTCTACCTGATTCCTGTGAGGAATTATTGGTGGTAGTAGAATCATTTGATATGCCGGTACTGGAACTGTCACTCTCTGTATTGCCATTAGCAGTAGTACTGGCAGAAGTAGTACCAGGATCTTCGGTAGAACTGTTTCCGGTACCAGATGAACTGGGACTCTCCATAGTACTGGGACTCTCTGTAATAGTACTGGGACTTTCTGAAATAGTACTGGGACTCTCTGTAATAGTACTGGGACTCTCTGTAATAGTACTGGGACTTTCCGTAACAGTGCTGGAGGATGTTTCACTGTGATCTGAAGTACCCGTGGTCACATCAGATTCCGTAGAACCGAAAGCACTCTGAGTACTGAAACTTGTTGAATTTTCAGTAGTGAATATTGAACTTTGAGAACTGGATGATCCTCCAGCTTCTGTAGAAGATGCTGCAGACACTGAAGTTTGCGTGGAACTGGACCAGTCTGTAGTAATCGTATTTGCCGTGGATGACATGGTCGGGGAACCACAAGTCTGTTTTTCGATATCTTTCAGATTCGATGAACAGGATGGATTCTCCAAGGACGAGCATACGTAACACTGCAGGGCCAGTCCTAATCAAATTGTTTGAATTATAAAAAAATGATTTTTTTTTTTTTTCTTTAATTTACTTAATTTTATTATACTCACCATGGTGCACTGCGAGAAGTAACAGGATCGATAATAAAATACTGGAAGTTCGTTTCGGAGACATGATGGCCTAACGCCGCGAGGACTGCGAATGCACTTTGGCACCACTATGGATTTATAAAAGGAAGTGGAAATTGCGTTATCACAGTTTTCATCGGTTATCACAGAGATAAGACTTGCGATTATACCGATACAAAAAACCGATCAATACCTTCGTTTACAGCGAAAAGTTATAAGAGTGCTCGTTGCAACTTGTGTAATAAATTGGCTATCGCTATGTTTGTCATAATTATCATTGCATTATTTGAAGAAAATGATAATCGTCTCCACTTTGTATCGTTATCACATCTTATAAATATATCTATAATGACGAATCCCTATACATTTGTCGTACTTGTAGAATTTAGATGCTCGTCTTTTTTTTTTCAATAATTAATATTTCAAGGTCAACTGTAGATAATAAAGTTGGTATTATCTCGTCGAAGAAAAATCAGCCAAGTAATTTCCCATCGAAGGATCTTTCGCGATTAGTCTTCATTCAGGATTAACGTCTCTTGGTAAATTTATCCGGAGCTCCAATAAATCCACCGCCGCGACGCTCGGCGTCTATACAGGTGTCAGAGTAGCAAAAAAAAAATAAGACAGCTAAGAGAAGGTAGAATTGTCGAAAATAGAAAGTAAAAGATAGCAGTGTGCGATTAGTGTGAAAAAAAAAGTTAGACATAAGCAGGAAAAGGACTGTGTATACAGATATGTAAGATCCGTCGCGGCGCCATGTAAATGTAAATATTTAAAATCCATCTTTCTTCACAGTTCATTCCTCGATGATGATATTTTCTCTGTATGAAATATGAATACCTTCGCTTTATCATTTCATACATTTTCCCTCGAGATATTTACATCTTCGTATTCTCATACAGGAATTTATTTATCTGTTCTACAAGGGTTTCGAACGAGAAGGTCCCTGAGCCTCGAGTATTTCCAGGAGCAAACACATTCTATACAATTCTAAGGTATCTAACTGTCTGGACAAGACTACCCAAAGTCCCAGGGGTTAAATCGAAAAAAAAAAAATGTTAACTCTTACGGGATTATCCCGAGGGAAGATTTCATGGGTCTCCCCAATGAAGACTAAAGGAGCGAAAAGAAATTTTGAAAAAGATATTACAACCTCATAGTCATAAGGTACGGCCCCTTTTATTACACTAATAAATATCGCTGCCGATAAGCCAGCAACAGCGTACCTCTATACACATATGTATGTTGATTTAAACACTTAAAAAATGTATGAATAATTTCATTACTAACGAGCCAAATAAGACGTAGCCGACGTCATCATCGACTTAGAAAACTGTCCAAGTTAGACTTGTGAGCCCAGCTAAGCCGCTCGTATCCATCAAGAACTTTGCTCCCTCGGCAAGTTTTCTTATCTAGCCAAGTACTCCACCTTCCGTCGGCAGCAACGCGTTCCGTTCCTGGCGTTATTTTTCCAGGACGTCAGGGGGTCATCAGGGGTCGTGAGAGAACGACTAGTACCGGGGAACTGGTAGCTTGGCAAGGTTACCGGATGAGGTCAAGGCACAGAAATAGTTTCTGAACTTTGACTGAGTTTCCTGGCATTTTAAAAATGTCAAATTGGTTTGTCGCTGTATTAATATGAACGTACTATATGGTGAACGTACCATGGAATTTCAGGTACCCGTAGACCAACTGATTCTAGTAGCCATAACGTTAGGTCCTACAAGGTATCAGAAGACTCGACTGCTACACGTACCTCTCTTGGCTCTTCTGTGAGAAGATCCGTGATAATGAGAGAATCCAGAGTCAAGAGGAAGGGACCGCCATTATTGTTACTTTATTGTACCTAGCACCTCGGTACGTGATGGTATTTCCTTCCCACACTCAACATCAGGAATAATAATGACGTAAGGACGGTACCGTGTCGTTGACTCTGAGTACTCTTACCCCCATAAATCCTAGCGATCAGAATGAAACGGCCTGTATAGGCGGCGTCGTTGCTGATGCTGCTGGAATGTGCCAAGTACCAAAGGATGGATCGGCTGAGGTGGGTATAGCAAACTTGGACCAAGGTATGTAACATCGGGAAATGGCTGAACTATGCGCTTCCATGTATCCTTCGCATCTATACGATTCACAGTACTGTCTCACGGACCTGGCTGACTGTGTCCCACCCTTCTCCTGAGGATCCCATATCCACCAGCAGGTTCCTTAGGCCTAGGCCTTCTGGATACACTGTGCGCAGGAACCCGTATGGAGTTCTGCATACTTTCATCAGCTTGTCAAAGCAACGCGCAAATGGGAACGCGACGCGTCGTTGTAAATAACGAAAAGAGGCTTAAGGAATCTTCTTCTAAGGTCGAATCAATTGCTTCCTGGCTGGATACGTACTTGGTGATGTTACTCAGGATCATTACTCCTCGACGTCTTTTCACCTGTGCTATCATCCGCTACCTGTAACAACTACCTGACTTGGTCTTGGATAACGTATAGGACATGGAGCTAATACGAAAACCTGTTACTCACTACACTTCATTGAGCTCTTATCTCTGACCCAAATCATCGCCACGCTCTTGCCACTAGGTCTCTTGGACCTGATGAGACAATGTAGACTACTTATTTGTTCCGGTGATTCAAGGAATCCGTGTTCCTCTGGATACTGTACAGCTTCAGCCGATTTTCATGAGGAGCCTGGGACCGGGTTCTTCGAAAGACATCGATTTATTGATATTGTAATGTTATCATGATCTGGATGAAACTGTTCCTAACTGGTCCGTCCTAACTGATCTTCATGTCTCTTCTGGTCCATTCGCTGATCTTGATCAAGCGGAGGACAACAAAGAGTCTTCACTCCGATATCATCTCGACAACGTCATCCTCCTTAATTGTCACCTGAAGCAGGAAATGCCGCTGATCGGAATCATGGATACACACCTTGCACTCTATGAATTTTTGAAAAAGAGGTAAAAATAAAAAGTGAGGGTATCTTATAAGAAAAAAAAAAAAAAAAAAGGGTTATCTCGAATATCTTATTATCTGTATCTCGAATAAGGGGAAATACGTGGTTCGGAGTTTTTCGAAAATTTTTTCTCTTTACCATTTACGAGAATCATCGATAGCGACGTTGTGTAATCAATGGACACTCTAATCAGTAACTGATACGGTACTTTGATTATTTTACGATGATCGACCTGCCCATGACTATTTCTAGGTTATCTCAAAGTTTCTCTACGTTGATAATGGTAACCAGTAATGACTAAAGACTTTTTGGGTCAAGGCTCCTGTCTCATTTCTCACGGTGACTCTTCTACGTAGTTACATATAACTACAGGTATACTGTGTATGAGTACTCCGAGTACCATCAACTACAATATACAGGAATAGACTACGCTCGAGCCTCCATCATACTAAAACTGAAACAACAGCCGTCGACCGTCAAAGAGACGTGACACTGCTCGCGATAAGCAGTATTATAATAATTTATAATGACCATATGCGGGTTGTTGAGGTCGACATGGCCTTGAATTATATATATTTTTGTCTCCCCATTTCGACACATTATTCGCATAACCCATCGTGACTAAGACGAATATTTTCCAAGTCATTGTCAAAGTGCTCGGTAGCCTCAAAGGATAATTAAAAAATTCCAAGTACCTACGTATTAATTCCTTCTTTCTGATTATTTTATACTCTCCCTGGGAACGTGAGATTTAATTGTGATTAATCACCCGGTTCTTTTAATTGGAAGATAAGCGTCCTAGATAATTATGGGAAATGTACCGGGGAGCATTGTTTTTCCGGATTTCCATGGGAAGTTCAGTTGCGGCATGTAGAACCCGATAGCAGCCATTGCGAAAGTCAGCTTCGAGCGAAATCTTCTTTTCTTACATTTTGCTTGCATTTCTACATACTTCCACATGTGTGTACGAAGTCTGCACTTAGCCATGCGCCGTGCATAATTTTCTTTTACTTGTAAGCCGCACTTAACCTTCTACCGGTGATCTCAGGTCGACACGAGGTTCACGGTTTCTCTATGCAGAGGGCACGGCGGTAGCTTCTATAATGAAATTACCTATGAACAGACATACCTTATGGAATATCTACCAATAGGAATAAGAAGCGAACGATGACGAATTAATGCCGTAATTGCACGTGCGACTCTCTCGATATATAATCTATCTCGTAAAGTGTCTAATGGTGAGTGACGTCAGATAATAATTCATGGTGACGAGCGCTTTCGAATTTCTCAAGTCGATTACCACCTGGAAGACTTTTTACTGTTGCACTGCCTACTCCAAGGGAAGCTGCGAAATGGCTATCTGGGACATTTAAAAAGTACCATTTTCAAATTACCAAGTTTCAAATTTATATTGTTCTTCACGTCTACGCATCGCACGGTAATGTTGGCTGCGACAAAGTTAAATGCAAATTTTGAGGTTTCTTTTTGAATAGGGAAAAGCATAGAGGTTGACAGGGTTGTGTGTGTAAAGGATGAAATTTGCATTTTGCACTTTCTCAACTTTTCTATCTACATATGAGAAACACTCTTGACTTTTGCCATGGGCGATGTTTGCACTGTGGCACTTAAGCTCGGTTCACACTGTCCAATCCTAAGGAACTATAGAGCGAATCGTACTGGTGGTTTCCTCTCTCTCTCTCCAAAGTAATTACGTACAATGTATTCCCTTTCGCCCTTAGAATTTTCCTTTGAACCAGCCTTTATTTTGGTGACGTTGAACGATGTAACGAGAATGGGCGTCCTGTGTTGATATTAACTGCAATTGAAGAGACTGTCTCTTTAGATAAAAAAAAGTCGTATGCTTCATTCATGATTGCAGTCGAGAGGAGGCAAAGAACGAAAAGAATCTAGAATGACATTAACCTAGATAAAAAAATCCTGACCGACTGCCAGGTAAAAGTTGTCAAGCGTGTCTTATGCAAATGAGTTCGGTAATTTTTTCGCATTTTGTAATAAACGCCCAGACATTGCCCCTCTGACTGTGCAGAGTTATTTAATTAATGTCCTCCGACATTTTTATCACTGAGTTTCGTACCTGACAAATATCTAGATAAGATTCTCAAGATTCCTAGGAATACCTTGAATGCCGGGAAGAATATTTTCCTCCGTGTAATACCTAACCTAACCGGAAATAACGGAGGAAGGAAACACGGTTGGTAGGCAGACAGTCAGACAGGTAGGTAGGTAGGTAGGTAGGTGGTTAGCTGTACTAGGTAAGTACCTAAGTAATGGTCAGGGGTCGAATGAAAAAAAAAAAAGACTGACCTTCTCAAGCCATTTGCCATAATGGATGTTAGCATAGTCGCACTAATTTCCTTTGTAGGCTTCAGCCTGGTTTTCACGCGGCCTAAATTCCATCAAGACCCACGAATACCTATGCCAGGGTTCGTTAGTGCTGCCACGAGGAAGGTCTTTCTCCTGCAGGGTGATTTTTTTTAAGAAAACCTGTCGCACCCTTCTTCACTGTTAATTTACGTAAAATCAGTAAAGTCATTTTTTATATAAAAATTTTTGAAAAATCGTAAAATTATTTTAAGATTCACCAAAAAAAAAAAGTTAATGAACGCGTCATGCAAATTTTTTAAACACACAAGGATATTCGACGTACTTGAGTCGGCACACATCTTAAAAAGAATTCCAAGTAAGAGAGGATTTTTTTTTTCAACGATTCCTGCAGAAATTCATTGACCCACGCCCAGGAGACTCCTTTTCGTTCGTTGAACCCTGCACAGGAACTTTCACAGTCCCGGCAGGAACGGTCATCGTTTTTTTCGAATGTTACCGACTGGGGGAAAGGTAAAAGGATTCAAAGTCAGAGGACTCGGATCTCATAGAAAGTAACGTGTGTTTCGTAATAGCAATGTACGTATTGAGATTTTATATTAGGCTCGTGTCAAAGACCGCCGACGGGCAAATCAAACCACGAATATCTTATAGTGTTAACCTAGACCTTAAAAATTAATGGATCTTAAACACGTTTCAGTGTAAAGGAGCGCCGTGAATTTTAATCAGGATCATACGAATAGACAGGCATACACTTTGTACTTAAAGAATTAATCAAAAAAGCTGCTCGTATCAAAAAACGTACATCGAAGACGAAGGAAAAGCTGACAAGTGTGTAAAAAGAATTTTTAATTGAATAAACAATTACAGGCCAGAATCGAAAACAATGGCGGACCGATCGAAGGCCATGGACGCGGAAGAATGGCGTTTCCAAAAAGAATGAAAAAAAAAGATGGATGAAAATATTTTTTATCTACCGTACGACGAGTCCTCTAATCGAAGGACGAGCAGAAATCGCTGAATAATTCTATAAAATTACATAAGGACATGCAAGGTTCGTACACGTGGACGCGGCATAAATTCAAAAAAGTCGCGTAGTGCGCATGCGCATAAAGTTTCCCCCTATACCGAGTGACGTGAGAACGTAAATAAATCCTTGAACACACGTACAGGGTGTTTCAGTGCAAAAAATCTGAATGATAACGTAAAATCAAATACGATTTTGATAATAAAATTGGAAGTTGTCAATAAAAATACAGTCTTATCTTCACTTGATTAAATATCAAAACGCCTCGACTTGCGATGATTAAATATCACCACGTATTCGACACGAGATTAGTTTCGAGAAATTGAGGATCTTGATAAACGAGAATATTTACACGGATGAATCCGACATAGAGAACTAACTATACCTATATGTACACTTATTTATTTATGAGCAACGAGACGTCCAAAGCTCTTGAATAATTCATACCGCCCATAGAATAATTTTCCCTAGACTTTCGTTATCCGTCCATTATCTTGGATTCGTCTTGACGGACCCGTACTTGTATCTTTTCTCTTATATAAAAAGCACATCCGATATACAGAACGAGGACTGGTCGCATTCATTGCTCGCAGGATCGGATTAGCAATAATAAATTAATCAAGGATACTCGATATTCTCTTTTTATTCCAAAAAAAAAAAGAAAACGCTAATATATTTTATTGTTAATTGTATTGTTTTTTTTCGTCTTGATATTAATAATATATCAATACCTTCCAAAACGTTATTCCTTTGACAGGTTATTTACAGCACCCACTGCAGCTTCAGCTAACCTCACCGGTACCGTAATTGCCATGATGGACGTTACACGGCTGAAACCTTCACCTTAGCTCGGCACAAACTCAACGACTTCCTTACGATGAGACATACAGCAATTTCCCCGGGGATAATAATCGAATACTCTGTAGTAGATTCCATTTGGGATAAGGAGAAGAAGAACCGTGACACTTCGGACCGCGATCGCTCAAACGTTCTAGTATGTATGTATATATATATATATATATACATAGTGCGGGATCGTTTCTAAAATCAATTTCTAATAGTATCGAGAATCTGCCTGTTTCTCGGCTAATGGCCGCCCGGAGCGCAGTTTACACGTGTAATGTATAGTACAGGTCGGAGAAGAGTAAACGAATAAAACAAAAGAATAATAATCCAAGAGTGTGTCGCAGTTGTTTTTTATATGACACGTCATTTTTATTCGACGTTTTATTTGTATTCCCCGTAAGACCCGTGAATGACTCGTATAGACCGGCGAGATTATTCGGATCTGATAAAAGTTTAAAGCTCCAGGATTCCTTCACGGAGAAAGCACCGCCTCGACGAAAGCCAACGGGGTTTCACACGTCGTCAGAGAAAGCCGACTTCATTGTTGCTCCGGGCATCTTTTTGCTTATTCGTAGGTCTCCTTAAAGGGGGGGCCCACAGGTGTGTCTATACCCAAGAGGCACACGTGTTCCGATATATAAAATACGCCCCTGGCGAAAATTTATTGTGTATACCTAACGTTAAACCTTGTATGCTATAGTATGGTTTAATATAATATATATATATGTATAGATGACATAGTAAATTCCAGACCCACCAGTCCATCTGTTTTCTATTGTCTCTGTGGGAGTCACAGATTCTCCCCCCCTCCCCCCCCTATTTCTTCATTATTTCTTTTTCTATTTCTCTTTTTCCTCTTCTGAAACATTCGCTCGGAATTATCCAAGCGTTTCGTATCGACCTCGACCTCACGCTGAATCTCCTTTGCGTAACCCTCTCCTAATTCTCAGGACAGGAACGACGGAACATTTAACGAGCAAGTAGATGATTACCTTCAGGGTCTGACAATCTCCAGGTTATATACGACCTCGAGATTCGTGTAGAAGATGGGAAGTATTTTGTATTGTGGGGAAGTCACTTTTTTTTATGCGTTTCTATCAGGCGAATGATTCTCTCGAGCATTGGGATATTTTACTTTTACTTTTTTTTTTTTCCTTTACTTCATACCCACACTCGTTTCACTATTTTTGTTGATCTTCTTTCCCAAGTCTGGAGCTTTTTTTTCATTTCTCCAATCGCTTTGAGGGATACAGCAATTTTTCAAAGCCTCAAACACAGGGAGAGTTTCCTGATTTCGTCGATGCGCTCCATTTAGTAGTAAATGAGTCCGACGCTAGTGTTTATACGATAAGATGTGTATGCGATAACTATAATATTAGCACTCAATGTTAATGGCTGGAAAGATTTGTTTATCATATATGTATGTGGCTGACTTAATTATTCCTCTCGCTTGGTAATGACTCGGCGTGACGTATTTTTCTTTTTCAAAGCCAATCAGATGCTCCGCTCATTCTATTAGATGATTGATAGCTAGTGTACATATATATGTAGGTATTTATCATGGCAGACTTCAAGGCTACGGGCAAAGTATTTTCTTCAACGCCTGACAGACAAAAGAGATAGAATTTCCTAATAGTCAAGTGCATGTAGTAGATCCTTTCTCCAGTGACGTTTCTGTACGATTAAGCGCGCAGATCAAGAAATTTCATACTTGTGCCTCCAGCGCCACCGTAAAGAAAGCGGAATTTATTGACAACGGAAATATCGTCTGCCCACTCGTCCGACATACAATATGTGTCAGTGATACGTATCTTGTATATATGAGTCTTTTCGATACGTCACGAACACAGTAATACACGTAATCGGCGAAATAAAACAAATGTGTGTACCGTGTATAATTATATTGAAGAAAAATATAAATTTTCTTTTAAATAGTCAGCCGCCATTTTTTTTGTTACCACCTATTGGTATCGGTGATAGAGAACGAGAGATTATCAATGATTGAAAATTTAATTATCAAGATAATTATATTTTTGTGTATCGGACACAAGATGGAACCGTGAGAATTCTATTTCAGTGCAGGGTTTTCTTCTTTGTTTTAACCCAAAACCTCCATTTTGACTACTAATTTGCACGGGGTTAGATGTAATCGTTTGCGAAGGAGTCCTTCCTTTCGAAATCGTGCGTATAATAGACCCGTGCCTGAGGCGTATAAGAAGAGCGAGCGTGACGCGCCTACATTCAGACTTCCAGAGTATCCAGGTCCAAGTTCCTCTCGCGGCCAAGTTCAGGGCTAACAAGATCCGATCCTGGTTTGCCCCACCTTCTCCACAGCGAGTACCTTACAAAAGTCCACCTTCCTTCCAGACTCCAGACGACTACGGAGCCAGCGCCATAAACCTCAGAGGCCTTGGTTCTCGAGATCGTTTTATTTCGTAGCCGTTCGTCCCTACAGAGTGGGCTCCTTTCGTTTTCTCTTATTTCTGCCTTTCTCGCGCCCCCTCGCCATTACCGCACCACTTCCTTCGTCGGCCTGGCGAATAACGTCGCGACCCACCGACCACTCTTAAGGACTGCGCTATATTATTTTTTTCCCTTAAAATTCGGTCCAATAAATTCCTAGATGAATTTCTCAAAGGATCTTTGTCTTCTACGCTACCTTCTTACATGTATCCAAAACTGTTCTCAATTCTAAAATTGACGGTCATCTTAAGTGACGCTTATATAGATATCAAATTCTATATAGTATATGATACATCTATATTACGTACACACAGTAAACGGATTTGCTGTCGTTCAGAAGCATCAAAGGAGCACCTAATCCCCGTAGATGGTGTACGACCAGGCATAAGGTTTACTGAGAGGATTCGTTTGACTTGTGCAAATAGAAGTCCTGTAGGTTTGAACAGGCACGTTCATCTGTCTATAGGGATGGAGTGACGTAAAGCGGATCGGCAATCTCTCTCGTTCACTTGCTCGGTGCAAGCCATCCTGAATAGTAGAATGGCCAGTACGAAGTAGCTTTTACGAAGTAGTTGTTTGACGTCTCCATTCGATCGATAATACGCCGAGATACTGCAGGAGCAAAAGACCGTAACCGGTCTGTCAGTTGAGATAAGGTAAATTCTGGGTATCGATCACAGGTCCTGCAGCAGTTCAGTTTACATTCTATGGACAAAGGGAAGAAGCCATGTTGTCATTTACTTTCACAGATACCGTGCTGGGTGAATGGTTGGGATAAAGTTTCAAAAGAATTTTTTTTTAACTACCTACCGATACCTGAATGCTTAATTGTATACGGGGAATAGAATATTTCTTTAAATATTCTCCTCGTGAAAATTTGGATATGCGCAGTATTCATGATCGTCCGATAATACCGAAGTCCCTTTGAGTCCTGAAGGGATTTACTTTTTGCTTTCTTTTCCTCTCTTCCTTGTCTTTCCTTTCACTCGTTGCTTCTCGCTCACTCCTTTTCCCTTACTCAACCACTCGCGTTCTCCGATCCCTCGCGTCTCGTGGATGGCTTCGCCGTCTGCATCCTGGAATGCGGTTGTTCCACTCGAGAAGGTATCGCCGCCTACGTATTCTTGACTCCAGTGGGATGCTGTGATGTAAGAAGGATAGGAAGGTTAAAATTCGCCAAGGGATACTCACGATACTGACCTCGTAAACCGGGCGCCATTGTTCTCGATATACGCGATCGATTCGATATTGGATAAATCTATGGGGCAAGAACATCGATAAGGAATTTCTATAATCAATTGTGATTATGTACCAGGTTGATAAAAGGGTAAGAAAATCAGTATTGACATCATTACATAGGTATATATATATATATATATACTATGTACGTACATACATCAATCAGCATCTGACAACGTGCCGTTATGTCCAGTTACCAATTCTTTTTTGGTACTGTCGATGCTCATTGAAATTGGAACCGTGTCACCGGAAGTGGGGTCTGAATAATTTCAAGGAAGTGGGAAAACGGGACCAGGTAGTACATCGAGACTAATGAACCTGCAGGGGACGTTGATAAGGACCGATATCTATAAATCATGATAAGAAAGCTTTCATTCAATAAACTTTCTTTCTACATGCTCTTCTAGGAAAGAATCGCCAAAGATAGTTACTTGTACTATAAATTGAAATGACCTCCATCCGGTTCCGGTAGCAAATACTTATTCAGAACACAAATAGACTATCCGTGCAGTAATACATATCGTATGATAAATCATACCCAAGTGTTGAATTGTCATGTTGAGAGTTTCTACCGGGTGTTCGATAAATAATATTATTATTTACATCAAGTAGCAAGCATTATTTTATTAACAATGCTCAAACGCTGAACACTTTGCCTCCGGTAGAAGAAGCTCGTTTACCTCTTATAAACGAACACTTTACAAGGGGAAAATGGGAAGACCCGGGATTGGCCTGGAGCCATCATGTATGGACCATTAAGGAATCTCAGCCATTTGGGGTCTATCATTAAAATCTTGCTCGACGTCATGGAAGTAAGCTGCTACGAATTGGACGTTTCCCATAGTCGTCATCAATATCATGAAGATCTGGAGGATCGATAAAACCGCTATCGTCGTACCTAGTGCATCGAGAGCCAGGAGATCTTGGTGGATGTACAGGGTGTAACGGATGGATGCTGTGAAACGCGTGAAAGAATAAATTCAAAATAAATATAAATATTTTTCACGGCCCTTACACAAAATAAAAATTACCTGGTGCATCTCGAAGGACTTGTCTCAAGTGGCTCGTCGTATCTGCGTGACAGCATCGTAAAGTCTCTGTGCGCAGCCACCATTTTTTGAAGACGAGATATAATCTCGTAATCAGGCGAGCAAATTGGCTCTGATAATAGCTTCGCAACGGATACACGGAAGCTTTGGAGCTGGAAATAAAGTTAGAATTAGAATTTCTTATCAAATTTTCTTTTTCATCCGATCCAAGTGATCCTTATCCTTTGTTATTTGATCGTTCAATCGAACTTGTAAATCTTATGCAAGGGGATCGCGAACGATTTGCAATTCGCTCATGAAATCCTGGCACGCGTCGCTCGATGAAAACAATTCGCTAATGTTTCGAAGTAACTTTGGTGAACGGTGAACGCGGTCAGAATAATTTGATCACTGGGTATTGTATCATCCAGACAGGTCGGTACCTAAGCTAACTGCGTATGCGAAGACTAAAGGCGCATGCGCAATGTGGACACGTGCTGTTCGAGGTCCTCTCGTCGTGTCACGACAGTTTCGCATTAAGGATTCTTGAAATTGCGAAGGATCTGTGATCCACCGTTCATGGATTTCTAGGGAATCAAACGTTCACTCCTTCGATCCTCTCCCCTTGTTACATCTCACTCTTGTCCCCGTTTCATAATTAAGCAGTTGGACGACCGAGTTGAAATTGCTGCAAATGCGATTGCGCATGAAGAATCGCGAGGCCGCTTGGATTGAGGATTCGCCAATTATGCAAGATCACCGAATACCTGGGTGCGGTAACTGTCGGATCTTTTTTTTTTCTTTGGATTAATTAAAATGATTAGAAAAAATTTACCTGTGACTCTCGTCTTGTGACATCAGCCAGGTTTTGCTTAACCTGTGCCAATTCGTCTCTTAATAACTGAAGAGAGTGATCGTTAATTGATCTTTCTTGATCCGCAGTTTCTGTAGTGTTCCTTATTTGATCCTTGAGCATCGTCAGCTTCCGGTTCAAACGCGTCCTCAGCATCTCGCTCTCTACAAGACGTTTCTGCAATTCTTCGATCTTTCTGCTACGTTCAAGAGCGGCAATCTAACGAAGATCATTTGTCGATCGTAAACGGATATCATTATCAGGATGATCTTTCATTATCTGACTACCTTGTAATCCGCGGCTTCCGTAAGCTGCGAGCTAAGTTCACGATTCCTCGCTTTTTCCTCGGTCAGCTGAGTTTGCAGTCGGTCCACCTGCTTCATTAACTTCTTAGCCCTGCGGAATTTTATCGATCTTAATTATATAAAATTCTATGACTAATTTTCATAAAGATAAAACCTTTAACTACCGTAAATTCGCCTCGTCGCGTTCTGTTTGTAACATCGACTTCATCCTGACGCTGTCCTCCTGGAGGGAGAGTTTCCGGCGCAGAAGGTCCAGGTGAAGATCTCTACGTTGAAGCTGCTCCCGAAGTGTTCTCACCCGTCTTTGAAGTTGATAGACCACTGAAGTCTGCGAAAAAAAATTGACACAGTTCTTCCGTGAGCTTAGACTTAACGAAGTGATCAATTTTTTCATTCCTTTCCCAGGATTTTCACAGGTCGATTCGGTTATCCTGCCGAAAGGATCTGGATAATAATTTGTTTTGTTCTCATGAGCCTGCGCAAAGAGGACTAAGCTCTACCAAGGATTCACGTGCCTACGTCTTACTTCTTTCAGGTAAGGAAGCTCGTGGAACGACCGCTCCCGTCGTATCCTGGGAAACGTTGTGTAGTTGCGGCACAGTAGCTACGTATACGAGCGCAACAACAGAGATAAGGATTAATATCGGATACAAAGAGTCATCGGGTGATAATTATTTGTCTTGAACAATTTATCTTATTCATCACCTTGTCGACGAGCTTGTCCGTTTCCAATCTAGCTAGCTGCTCGGCTCGCATCAGAAGAGATTCAGTTTGAAGGTCGATTCCAACTTCTTGAGAAATTTCATCCATTTGCATTGCCTTGCCAAGTCGTTCCAGAAAGGTCATGAACTGTGAAATTTAATAGGAGTCATTGATGCTCAGTCACAAAAAAAGATTTATTTAAAATGGGATAAAAATTCTATTGTTACCGTCTGCTTATCTCTGCGCAAAGATTCCTTCGACAGTTCGCATGTCGTAAGTTCAGCTTCCAATTTGCGAAGTTTTGCTTCGAGAGCCGCGCGATCTTCCTCCAGTGAACGTGCCTTTACCATCGTCGTCTCGGCCAATTCCGTTTGACGATTTGCAGACTCCGTAGCGAGATTTAATTTCTCTTTTAGACTTTGAATTTTCTGGGGAATAATTCATTAGCACTTGATACCATTATCTTGTTATCTAGATAAATTCATCTCACCAATATTTGGTCCTTGTTATCTGCAAGTATCTCACGAATACGATCCTTAATGGCGTTTTCATTAGATTCGACGAATCTGTTAGGATTGCTCAAGAGGATAGCCAGAGATTCCAAAAAATGCCGGAAGTCATTTTGAAGCCTTTGACCCTTTTCCTCGCGAGCCTTTAAATCCTCTGTACGAATTCATATTAATCAGACACAATTCTAGTTACAATTTAAAAAAAAATAAATCCCCAGATTCCAACCTCTTAACTGACAAATCAAAGCTTCCTGACTTGATATATTTCCAGTGGCGCTAGTGATGCTTCTGTTAGCATTCACCAGTTTGTCTCTAAGTTCATTCAAATCCCTCTCAGCGACGCGGTACTGCATCTCCAAGCATTCCTTTTCCTGCAGTATCGAACAAATGAAAACACAACATAACCTCAACCTTTGAAATTGCCGCGAAGCAGCGCGTGGAATCTAGGGTTTTTTTTAAATCCTACCTGACGCAGTCGATCCAGGTCGACCAACTGCGCGCTGACTTGCCGTTGCAGCTGTTCCTTTTCCACGGTTACCCTGTCCAATGCGTCTCGACAGTTTCTAAAATCCACCTCCATGTTCGCCAAGTGCGTCTCTACGTTCGTAGACTTGCTGCGTAAACGATTGACTTCCTGAACAAGTTCCTCGGCTTTGTGAATCACCACGTCCGGACTGTGATGACTACTGTCACTGTATTCCACATTCAGAGCGTGTGCCAATCTTCGTACAAAGTCCTGGATAAGAGGTTAGAATGCGTATGACAGCAGAATCCCGACAAGGTGCGTATAGATTTGGCTATTATTAAATTATATAACCTGGAGATTGAGACGAGCACGTTCCTTCAGTTGAATTTCCTCGGCGATGTTGTGTTCCAGCTGTCGAATTTTCTTATCGTATTCCCTGAGTTTGTCTTCGTGATACTTAACCTCTCTTTGAAGACCCTGTATAGTGATTTCGTTGCGTCCTTGATTAGCGTAGAGGTTTCTCTCTCTGTCTTCCAATTCCTGAAATCAACTTACTGGATAACAAGCCATTTTATGCTCTTAAAATTATTCCATAACTTCGCGTACCTGTATTCTCTTCTTTAAACTGGAGATTACAGAATTCTGTCTTGCCGCTTGTTCCTTGAGTTGATCTGCTTCGACCTGGAGCTCCACGACCCTCTGGTCGCGTGATCTGACAGTGCTCTTCATTTCCTGAAGCTATGTACTATAATGGTAAGTAAATTAAAATTACTGGATCAAATTTCATAAGATTTTACCTCTGTCATCAGCCGATCACGTTTATATTCTAATGCCGCCAATTCGCTTCTAAGAGTGGTGGTTACGTCATGTGTCATCGCGTCTTCCGGATCGTTCTGTATGATGGACATAAAAATTATGAAAAAACTTGAGATAAATACAATTACGATAATTATCGTTTGTACTTACCTACACAAAGCTACGTGATATATCACAGTTCATTTTACTACAAAAAAAATGCAGATTTAAAAGCATAAATCGATAATTATCTATAGATTATAGAGATAGGGAAAGACCTGTGACATCTACACGGTCTTGACCTTTGACCTTATCTCTCTACCCGACAACACAAAATCTCATGGTAATCTTCATGCTTTCGAAAATTCCCACGATTTTTAACCCTACTCGTAGATCTTGATAAGCACTTGGATACGTTAATCTATTTTCAAAATGGCACGTTACTATATATGATCACTCGATAACACAAATTGGTATCACAAATTGACGTTCTGGTACGATGATAATATATTGCACTATAGAAGAAAAGAAAAACCTTTTTTTTTTTTAAACGAAATTTAACGTTTTACACGTAACAGGCGAACTTGGCAGAATTTCCCCTAACATTATTTCCCACTAATATAATTTATCATGAAAGCACACTCTATGGCATTTGATTCTATTTGATTCACCAGCTACCCCAAGACACGAACCCCATGAATTCTGATTACAAAGCACAAGTTAGTGTTTCACCATGAAAACTTTTTAAACTAATTTCTTTTTATCTTTCACGTGAAATACACCCGAAATTTTCATCCCCGTTATCAAGATAGATAGCGCTTATCTGCTATAGTGAAACGTGTTATCATGATTCCTGTAGGCGTATTAAATTTTAAAATATATATGTGTATATATATATAGCCTTGCCTTGCGTTATCATCCTGACATATACGCGAGGCTTCCAGCTTTGCGAATAAAAAGCGATCTGCACGAATTGGCGGTTGTTGCTTGAATACAAGATAAGTAGGTAAAGCTCAGTTCACAAGAAGATGAAGCTTACGTGACTCGAATGGTGCTATGCACGGAGAGACTCCTGCGAGTTGCTATACAAAAAGAAGGGTGCAAAGGGGGTAGCTGTTACTATAAATAAGTTCTGGTTATCATGGACATTCGTACCCAGGAACCAGGAAGGAGCAGGTACCTGGTGTTTCAAATATTATGAGTATATTGAAAATCAATTTTAAGCTTTTTCTCAGAAATATTATTTATCCGAATCGCTGCGGATTCAGCACTCAAAATTATGTGATCAATGATGGATGCGGTTTTTTTTTTAATATTTAATTTTAATAGATACAAGATGTTCTCTATAGAATTTTTACATCTGTGCTCCTTGGCCTCATGATAATTATTAGATTACTCATGGCTCGTAGACTTAGTCAAAAATATATTTAATCTGTCATAGGACGAGAACCTTTGTTAATGGTAACATCGTGCATTGCTGGTGAACACGATAGATACGGAAAACAGGTGAAATCGATTCTGTGCAACGCTATGGCAACCCACTCTTATTCTTCTACAGGTCAATATATTTGCTTTCACGCAATCTGCAGCAAGGATTATAACGAGGGGAAAATACGTATTTTTGGAATATGAAGAACTTGAAGCAATTACGTATATGTAATTATATAATATATTAGAGAATGGAGTAAAGTGTTGGAGAGGGCAGTGAAATTTTATTTTTATTTGATTCGACTAAATTTGCCTACATTTGTGCTTCTTTAGCGTGCGTATGGTGTACACGTGACTTATGGCATCAGGTGTCATTTGATTGGTGCAAAATAATCAGGTGTACCAATAGTGAAGGATCTAATGGTTGCATTAACGTAATTATTGTTAAACCTGATGCGGTGATGAAATACACAGAGTTTCAAAGATTTTCAGATCCTCTTCCGTGTTTCCTGGTGTCTCTTTTGTTTCTTCCGTAGCCATTTTGCACTTTCTATTTGGTTATTCTTGGTCTTCTTGTTCTTTGATTAACGTCGTATTTTAACTTTCCTGCATCAACTTTCTTCAAGTGTCCTTTTTCGGGTAGAGATGATTATTGTAAGACATTTTCTAGCTCACATTCTTCACCTGCCGCGACGGTTTTATTCGTTACGTTGATAGTACCGAGGTAGAAAAGCGCTTCCACCAGCGATTGAATGTCAACACACGAAGCAGTTGTGTGGTCGTCGCCATTTCTGCTGAGCGTCGACCTCAAGATAATCGAAATTTATCGATCCAAGGAAATAACGCACGTTGCTCCTTGGAGAAAGATTGTTTTCATTGTTGCTAGGATAGATGGTCGATTGCAGACCTATTATAGGTACTGTCGAAATTGAAAACAACGAAAGCAATAAATTTATTGTTTTTAATAAATTAATCACTACACAATTTTATATAAATCTTTATATTGTGTATTATGATTTTTAATTAAAAAAAAAGAAGTCGTTTAAACAATATATTTTTCATTGTTTTACTCAGGTGGGTAATAGTAGAGATCTTTGCTCGAATGGTAACTAACTTGCTGGGTCGGTAAGGCAGTCTTAGACCTTTGACGTCTTCTACATTATCGATAATTGTTAAGGAAGTTCTGCTTCCGGTAGTAGGCTTCCAGAGATGAGCAGGGAGATGCACAAGGCTATGATTAGTAGGTAAGTTAAACGGAAAAGGTCTATCCCTAGTTAAGATCTACCGCAATGAAATACCACGGGCGTAGCATTCGACGGCGCCCTTGCAAGCGCCGCCAGGACGTCCAGAGTAAGGATATTTGACGCTACAACCTCCATCCTGTCCCACCGAGCAAGCTCAGTTAGACGTAAGAGACCTCGTTAGCCTGATCACGTGCCTCAAGCTATACGTTCGTGATCACGATCAACTGGGCTACCACGGGACACGCATTATCGACGGAGACGATGATCACAAAATTCTACTCCTAAACTCGCCGCTACGTTTTAGCACCATGTTTTTGGTATCGCGTAAAACCGTAGCGTTGTGCATCAACCCTACTCATCTGTGAGGCTTCTTCTCTGGAAACCTATCTAGAATAGCCTGTACTTTTCGTGGTTTCTTGTTGTAGAGTGCGCAGTTGCAAGGATGCCATTTCACCAGTTCAATCAGTTCACTGGTCGTCTAAAGCAAACCAGTCATCTGCAACCACTTTATCCACTTGTGAGTAAATTTTGTAAATGCTCAAATAATATTCCGAGTGTGATGTAAAATTTATTTGATTGTCATGCGATTTCTCGATATATCTAATTTTCATTTGAGGGTACAGTCGGATGTGGGTCCCTACGAAGCAGACGATAGTCTCCATTTTCCCGAAATGCGTTACGACATCTTTTCAGCATTAGATACTAATTGTATTGTATAATGTCAATAAAAAATTTTTTTTAATTACGCAAAAACATGACATTTTCAAGTTCCAGTGCTGTCACGTTTTATAAAACAGTTTAAAAATTCAGCCATTTAACCTATAATTGGAACGCCCTGCTCATGTAACAGGGTCGTGGACAAGTATAGATTTATATTGGCGATTGAAGGAATTCTCTTAATTATAATGCACACCTATCATGTCTGATATACTATTTATAATTTTGAATGGGTATTTTTTTTACAAGAGACTGAGGAATTTGTAAAGGAGCTTTTGAATCAGTTTGTTTGATATTATTGAGCTATGATTCTTTTTTCTAGGCACCACATCCACTGGAAAAAGCAGAACCACCTAAGATGCTGTGGGACTCAATCTTGACAAAACCTGCAAAGGTTGGACCTTCGGTCGGTGTTGCCCGCTTCTCGAAAGTGGATCCAACACTTCTTGCTAAATACAAGAAGTTCCAGGTGAATAAATCAATGAAGTTTTGTGTCTAATGAGTTAATATATCATAACACGATAATTATTTGATGTTTCAGGAACCTAACGGCATTCCTATATACCTTAAAGGAGGTCCAGTGGACAAAATACTAGTAGGTCTTACATTTGGGTTAATCGCTGTTGGTTTTGCTCAGTTTGCTGAGTTTGTCTATAAGGAAGCAAATGGTATGAAGTGGGAAAAGTGATTTAAATATTTAGAAACAATACGGAGTCATGTGTAGATATACATTTGCAATGTACGAGCATCTAAGATGATGATCATAAAAGTTATTTGTAAACATTTGTCTTTTTATCATAAAACATCCTCCCAGCTATTCCTACTTGATGGAATCCATACAATTTTTTAATGTTTGCATTATACAGCATATTTAGTATGTATAGACACTTTACAAATGGAAACCAAATAATAACTGAAGTATGAGTTCTTTTCAGTATTTTAAAATCTTGCTATAATGCTGAAACAGGTTGCATATTTATAAAATAGTTTAGAAGTACCTTAATACCTATATTTATCGGCAATGATTTAAAATGTAATTAGAGGGGGTATTTAACTTTTGGTTATTTTCGGGTTTTCGAAGCGCCTCGAGCCATCTGTTGTCCAAGTTATAAACCAGACTATCAGAGTAGTAGCCGATAGTAGCTGAAGAGATGAGTAGTACTACTCATCTCTGGTAGCTGTCAATTGATCAGGTGTTCCGAGTTGTATTATAATTTCACATGAATTTTTTGCATAATATAATAAAAAATGAAAGAACCACCGAGACAAAGTATAATATTTCACCCAATTATATCATCAATTCAAAAAATAGCTCTATATGAAACAAAATCTGTAAGTTGCTCAGTAACCTATAATGTCACTGATATTGTACTGTTGAATGAATATGTCCAATATTTTTCTATATTATCATTTATATTCTCTTAGAGATTTTACCTGATGGGTTCAAACAATACTCAAACTCGTTTCCGTGTACTGAAGATTGACCGCATGGAGCCAAGAGAATTGATAGTTGTTGATGACAAGACTGAATATACTCAGGATGAGATTAAAGACCTTGTAAACATGATAGACATGGGAAACCGTAATCGATCAGGCCAGCGTAGCAACGTCAGTGGAGTTGCAAGAGTAGTCTCAGCTTTTGGCATTATTGGTAAATGGCTCAGTACGTTATGTGAATCGTTAGATGATAGCAAGAAACTGGATCGGGTACTGGCTGCAAATTGTTATGACTTGGTTGACTGGTTCATGAGTATTGAATATAAAAATTAAAATTGGTAACCAATCTTGCATGTAAAATACTATGTGTAAGAGATCATAACATATATATCATGTTTTTCATTTGTATCAGATGGTGATGGAGTTGAAGTATCAAAATACGATGTGTTAGAGTAGAATTCTCATTCTGTTTTACAAGTTTATATTTTCTTCTTTATCACTATAACTTCCAGTTAATACAATTGCACAGCTAGGGTCTCTCGTTTTTGCATGCATTCACGCATTACTATATTTGTACAGTAAGCACAAATGATATGCTTTATGAAATTAAAACTGTATGAAAGCAATATGCTATTCATTTGACTACTTGAGTATTAACGCTGTGCTGTGAGAGACCTAGCTTACTTATGTTTGCTTGCTAACAAAGGCAGCAATAATAATGGAGCGATACAAGAGGAGGGAGATGATGAGGAACAAGAGACGTCTGAAAAGCCACAGCATAGACCGACTCAAACTAGGTTCACCTGGAAGACAATGTGGGAGAGGGATACATTCCCCAGGCTAGTACCAGCATTTGGTCTACTTGGTAAGGCTTGTTCAGCTTACTAAGCAGTAATTAAGACCTAATGCATAACATACGCGCGCGAGATTAATCGAACAATGCGGTACGGTACGTATGTTCACTCATTTCGGCATGTTTTGATAATAAATTACGTCCGCATGAAAGTTTTACTTGTCCTGTAATTAATGTATAATAGGCATGAGTTTCGATCCTGTTTCGTGCACAATCTAGGTGGGATGGTTTTATGGGCATTTGTCAAAAATTAGAATTGCAAAAGAATAGTACCAAAGTCTTAAACAAGTATTCTGTGGACACTTGTAATAATTCCATATTCTGATTTCGTCTCAGGATTCGTGCGCTTTCTGGAGGGATATTACATTATCTTGGTCACCAAGAGAAGAAGAGTTGCAGTGATCGGTCACCACACAATATATAAAATAGAAGACACCTCAATGATCTACATTCCAAATGACACAGTCCGTCTTTTTCATCCTGATGAGCAGCGATACGTCAAGATGTTCCAGAGCATCGACCTGAGCAGCAATTTCTACTTCAGTTATTCCTATGATCTGACTCATACATTGCAGTACAATATGGCTCCTCCGAGACACATCAAATCTGATGTGCCTACAGATGTAACGTCTCAGGATAAAATAGATTCAGAAGATACAGAGGAGTCTGAGGATTTTTTTAATATGTGGGCTTTGCGAAAAGATTGGCAGAATAATGGGTTGGTATAATTTTTGACTCTACGTAACAATTACCAGGAATTAGTTAACATTAATATTTCTAGCTACGGAGAGAGATGCATAGATTATGGTATACGTAGTAATCCTCATCGTCGATTCGTATGGAACTCCCATCTCTTAGCACCTGTGGAGAAATATCTCCACCGCGATTGGAATCTGTACGTCATTCATGGATTCATTGGTCAATCAAATATCAGTATATTTGGAAGATCAATGTATGTGACCATAATTGCCAGAAGGAGCAACAAATATGCCGGTACCAGATTTCTAAAGCGTGGAGCAAACTTTGATGTATGTATCACGTTGATATTGTCCCCCCCCAGTGCCTTTATTGATTATTAATGATTCTTCATCAGGGTGATGTAGCAAACGAAGTTGAAACTGAACAAATAGTACACGATTCTGGCGTCAGTTCATTCAATAATGGTAGGTTTAGTTCATTTGTACAAATGCGAGGGTCAGTTCCAGGTCATTGGCGGCAAGATGTTAGTAAAATGGTACCAAAGCCTACAATAACTTGCGACTTGACAGATCCTTATGTGGAAACAGCAGGTAGGTCCAGTTTCAAATTAGAAGTATAAAAAGCTATTCACAAATATTAGATATAAAAAAAAAATAATTGTTGATCAATAAATTTCTAGGGGCGCACTTTAATCAACTTCTCAAGCGATATGGTTCGCCTATTATTATACTGAATCTTGTGAAGAAACGCGAGAAAAAGAAACACGAAAGCACACTGAGTGAGGAATTGAGTATGGCTGTGAAATATTTAAACCAATTTCTACCGCCTGATCATCAGGTGCATTATATAAGTTTTGATATGGCGCGTATGAACAAAGGGTGAGGACCGCCGACAAAATGGCGTCTCAGGACTATGGGAAAATTTCATGCCGTCGTTACTTTTCAGAAAGGAGGCGAAAGTGATGGGTCGTTTAGCGAATATAGCGCACAATGCTGTATTAAAAACTGGAATATTTCAGTCGCAAAATCCATACTACAGTCAGAGAAATTTGTTCACTCCTGTGAGTAATAATAAGAAACCCCATAAGGCGGATTATAATTCGATTATGTCGACGACTGCTCACGAGTCAAGAAAATGTAGTGGAGAATCCGGTAGAGGTGGTAACACCTCCTTTTCCGGTTTTGAATCTAAATCGTTCACCAATCTGGATGATTCCGCTTTGTCGATTGAGAATAAAGTTCGAGAGTATTTTGCAACGCGTGGTACTGTCCAAACTGGTATCATTCGTACGAACTGTGTAGATTGCTTAGATAGAACTAATACTGCACAGTTCGCCATTGGAAAATGTGCATTAGGTTTTCAATTATGTGCCTTGGGTGTTTTGGTATCACCAAAATTAGAATTTGATTCTGATTGCGTTCGAATGCTTGAGGAACTTTATGAGGATCATGGTGACACTCTGGCCTTGCAATATGGAGGATCTCAGCTTGTGCACAGAATAAAAACTTACAGGAAAACGGCACCCTGGACCAGTCAGGGGAATGATATTATGCAAACGCTGAGTAGATACTTCAGTAACACCTTCAGCGATCAAGAAAAGCAGCACACGATCAATTTGTTTCTGGGTAATGATTCTAGATAGTAACTTGCTTATAGCAAATGATCCATAATAGGCCGTCAGTTGTATAAAAATTAAATTGATACAGGATTATTCATTCCTGAGGAGGGTAAGCCGCCAATATGGGAATTATGGACAGATTATTACCTTCATCATAAACCTGCTTGCCGATATACTCGCAAAACCAGATTATTGACTCAGTGGTGGGATAAAAATGTTGGAAAATGTCTTCCTTATGCGTTGAACGAAGTTACAAAAACTTGTTCGGAAATGATACAAGTTCAACATACGCAAGAGGAGATGGTCGATGTATTTTATGATTATCACAGGTAGGTATTTAATGGCACGAGAAGGGGCACTGTAAACGTACTAGGAAATAGGAAAAAGAATTATGAAACATTTTCAGGCCTTACGAATTGTCCTTACTGGCGGAAGTACATGCCTACAAAATAAGTCATTCCGTTCGAGACTTTATGCCGCATTTTACGACAAACTATAGTCCGTTCGCTGTGCGCGTACGTCCTGGTAGAAGAAGAGAAGAAACTGGCAATAAAAATGTTAATATGAAAAATCCATCTATGACTGGACAGAGCAGTACTAGTAGTACTGCCTCTAGTGCAAGGTAATTAATTTAATAGATAATGAGTAATTTTATAGTTATTGTGTATCTGTTTTTCTTTGTCTTTGTAGTTCTAGTATGGATTCAAGTTCAGATGACGATGAGAGTCATCATCGGATCAATGATATGCAGTTAAGTTCATCGAAGGACAGCAGTGAGTTGGTGTCATTCGAGAATCTGTTTCCATCTATGAAAGAAGTTTATGGAATGCAGCTAGAATATCCAAAGAGAAGCGATATCATATTGTATAAAAGGTATTGGTTGAAGGTTGCATTGATAAGGTTATAGTTTGGTAATAATGAAGTTGTTAATTGTTTCAGATTTGTTTTGATTGGCAAGAATGCTACTCATTCAATGAATTATACTAAATTAAGATCTAGACTCCTACAACAGACTTCGTTTCGAGATACTGTTGCTGCTAAAGTAACTATTCCTGTTGTTAATGATACCAGCATAAGTATCTATGAGCAATATGTGAATAGGGGAAAGGTATGTTGTTCATTTTTAAAATTTGGTCACTTTTTAATAAATTTTTATGCTTTTAAGGTTGGAGGTTCAGTTCCAAGTCCTACTGATATGAATCTGTATGACAAGTATGCTCGGCAACAAAAGGAACTTATGGGATTAATCAACATTTGAGCCATTGTAAAATATTTTATCTGCTGCATATATATTATTAAGTCTAAACATCCGATTTTTTATGCATCAAATGATGATGTTGAATAAATTTATTCTGTGTATAATTGATTGCTCAGATTTTATTTGAAGCAAGAATTACTGTCTACAAAATCACAAACATATGCATTTCTTGAAAAATAAATACATATTCTTCGTGACTTGTAAACAAAGTGGGGGCGTAAGCTTATTTTGGCTTCTTTTTGGGGCGGATATTGTTCGTGTGACCGCATTTCTTCTTGCGACAGTTGGTTGCACGGGGATGGAGACGAGCGTAACACTTACGGCAGACCATTTTATCCTGGTTGTACTTTCGGGCAAGGATAAGAAGAGTGGGTTCAATTACACCACCACGAAGACGGAGTACCAAGTGAAGAGTAGACTCTGGAGATAAATAATAAGCAATGAAAATCATTGTCCCTAACAATACTATAAGCCTGCTCATAATATATCCTTACCCTTCTGGATATTATAGTCGGATAATGTACGACCATCTTCCAGCTGCTTGCCAGCAAAGATAAGACGCTGTTGATCCGGAGGGATACCTTCCTTGTCTTGAATCTTGGCCTTTACATTTTCAATAGTATCGGAAGCCTCAACCTCAAGGGTGATGGTCTTGCCCGTTAGGGTCTTCACGAAGATTTGCATTGTGGCTCACCTGGTATTAATAAAAGAACTCTAATAATAATTAATATCACAAGATTTGATTGAATACATGAAGCAATACCTAAGTTATGACATTTATTAAAAGGACGACTCTTGAGTCTGAATTTATAAACTTCCCGCTATCCCCGCGTGCTCCAAAAGAAACCGTATAAACTACAGATTTTGAGAATAATTATAAATCAATGAATATCCGTAAAAACCAGAAAATTTCGTTATCGACATCCTTTCCCATTAACGTGTGTATTGGCAACGCAGTGATCCTGCGATTGTTTCGCGAGCGCATTTTGTTAAAGCGATTGTTATCCACCATTTTTCGATTAACAAAAACGCGTTGAAAAGTTACAAAATGAATGAAATTTTATCGAAAATAGATTCCTAATAGGTAAAAATACAGTAAAATATTACCAGCTCATAATCCTGGAACGTGGTTGCCACAAAACCTCTTCACGAAAAGATTCGATGCTCGTAGCGCTTCGACTTCCGCAACTAAGCTTAGGGTGCTTTCCAATTGAAATATCGCTAGACAAATGGTAGACGACTGTCCCCCCACTGGCTTAGTTTTCACCGTGCAGAGTTGAACAGAGTTAAGCAGCCTCATTGATCAATTCCATTCAACTCTTATACGTGATTGGTTAACGCTGTTTAAACTCTCTGCACGGTGGAAGCCACTAGGAGATGCAGAAATACTGGAGGCCGTACGGGATTGGTGGGGGCCTTGTAGAGAGAGATAGCGACAAAAACAGACCAATACTAGGCTGTCTCTATCGCACACTGTACAGTATCTCCAAAAGTTTAAGTTGAGATAAAGCATTGCGCACGTGGAGGACTAAGCCAACATAACATAACTTAAAATAATGGCACCCATATTTTTTTTCGAATACTGCTAAATATTTTGTTGTTTTTACGAAATTTTACAAATTAATTGACCGCAGTGAAGATTGTACTTGTACTTTAGTGCTCCATTGCACCATGGCTGGCACTGATATGTCGAAGAGACATTTTTGCAATGCTTGTATACCACATGCGTAGTTCAATTCGAAAAATACAACCTGCTACAGGGTTTGAATGAGATAGTAGCACGCTTCAGGGCTACCTACGAATACAGGCGTACGACCTAAGAATATTTAATAGTGAATTTCAGGTGTAAACATCCAATTACTCATCTACCAAATTATGCAATTATATTACTGTATGTAATTGGTTGCTTAGATTTTATTTGAAGCAAGAACAAGCGTTTACAAAATCACAAATATATGCATTTCTTGAAACATAAATACATATTCTTTGTGACTTGAAAACAAACCAGGGATATAGGCTTATTTTGGCTTCTTCTTGGGACGGATATTGTTCGTGTGACCACATTTCTTCTTGCGACAGTTGGTTGCGCGTGGATGAAGGCGAGCGTAGCACTTACGGCAGACCATTTTATCCTGGTTGTACTTTCGGGCAAGGATAAGAAGGGTGGGTTCAATTACACCACCACGAAGACGAAGTACCAAGTGAAGAGTGGACTCTGGAGATAAAAAGCAATGAAGATCATTGTCCATAATAATATTATAAGCCTGCTCATAATATATCCTTACCCTTCTGGATGTTATAGTCGGATAATGTACGACCATCTTCCAGCTGCTTGCCAGCAAAGATAAGACGCTGTTGATCCGGAGGGATACCTTCTTTGTCTTGGATCTTTGCCTTCACATTTTCTATAGTATCGGAAGCCTCAACCTCAAGGGTGATGGTCTTGCCCGTTAGGGTCTTCACAAAGATCTGCATTTGTAGCTCACCTGATGAATAATGAAAAATCTCTAAATAATATCAAGATTCTTGATACAATACATGAAGCTCTACCATCATGCTACAGTCTAAGGAAGTATTCCCTGATCCTTGTACAACGTGTATATCTAATACGTCAGACTTCTGACTGAGGAAATCTTTTATGGATTGCATTCAAATTGTACTAGTTTGCACAACGAGGAAAGATACCTTATGAAATTTATTATTTCTTGAAAAGATGACTGTTAAGACTGAATCTATAAACTTCCCGCTTTTCCCATGTCCTCCAAAAGAAATCGTACAAATTACAGAGATTTTGGGGATAATCAAATATTAGAGAATATGAATAAAAAAAACCCAGAAACTTTCGTTATCTACAGCCTGTCACATGTATGTACACGTGTAGTGGCAATCTAATGGCCTTGCGATTGTTTCTCGAGCGCAATCTGTTAAAACTATTGTTGTCCACCATTTTTTCTATTAAAAAAGACGCATCGAAAAATTACAACATTAATGAAAATTTATTGAAAACAGATCCCTGACAGATAAAAATACAGTAAAATATTACCAACTCACCGATCCGGGACGTGGTTGCTACAAAACCTCTATAGGAAAAAAAATCAATGCTAGTAGCGCTTCGACTTCCGCGACTGAACTTGAAGTTTCAAAACCGGAAGTTAGCTCTCTGGCGCAACCTGGCGGTAAAATTCTGTGGCGCTAAAATTCCTACTCCAAACGACGGAACGAAATGGAACAGTGAACATCTGGAATTTGAAAATTGCACAGTATCCAATGCGTTGTTTCATTATTACGTATTGCCACTATTGCATATTACGTTAAACTATTAGTATAGCGAATTACAGTAATTATTTTTATTTCTATCATAACCATGTGAATATGAAAATCAGTACCGGGAAACATAATAAGTAATTCCGGGTGTCTCAGGTTAGTTGTTATTTAAGGATGCCGTTGTAGAAGCAGACAAAGAAGACACTGAAGAAAGAGCAGCGTCGTTTGGAATTGATTCAAGGCAGTGATATCTCAGGAGATAGAGTGTCTTCGCACACCTTCACCAGTAATCCTGGGCAATATCGGAGTAAGGGGCGGTAAGTTCGGTCATAAATATGAATTTTAAAGAGAGTAACAGGCACGGCAAACTAGAAGGATGGAAGGATGAGAAAGCTGAACGGTGGGGAGTCTTGGCGAGGGCATAAATTTGCCAAGACGCAAGGCGCCCTGTTAAAAGATTAATGTAATACGAGAATAATAGCAAAAGCATTACAGCGATAAGCTTCGATACGGCACGCGGGTAATGGTTATTGCGAATTTATGCGACGAAATGCCGTTGTTGACTTTGCGAATATTGGAGGCGTTAACCACCCGTCCTCATTTTCCATGTACCGAAGTCGTCTTAACGAGAGTCGCTTCAGTATTTAAAGACGTCTGTCTTAATTCATCCCAATGAGAAGAATTCGCTCAAATCCGGCAGCCATTAAACGAGGCACTTTCGAAAGTCCCAGAATACGAGCCACCCTGTAGCTCGAGTCGAATGGTTCTTTGGATTTTCGTAATTTTCCTCATTTCTTCATAGGCAAATATATGCAATACCAGGTAGGCATATTGAATTACGATGTTACTGCGGATCGCTTCATAATGAATCGTCGATTGATAATGCATTGGTAATATTAAATATGACTACGATTTCCATCCACAGGATGTAAAAAATTACGAAAACCACGGATTCACGTCTGTTGTGGAAAACCTTGCCTGGAGCAATTTTATATTTATAGAAGAGAATCTCGCGCTGCCCTCGTCTAAATACAAGACTGGAGCATCATGCAAATTTCAGTGGTAACCCTTAAACTTTGCATCCTGACCTAGATGTCTCTCGATGTTTTACTACGTCGTCGACAGGACGTCTACGAGGGTCGTGTAGCATTTCGTGACACAGATGCCAATCCCCCTTTTCATCTCCAACTAAACAGCCAACGACTGTAAGAACATCGGATGGATCCGTGAGGAAGATCTTAAGGAAAACCAGCACGGCTATTCTAAGTCTGATCAATAATTTCGTTTCGAGAATGTCAATCAATCACAGCAGAGAAGTCTATACAGAGCAAGAGGGAAGGACAGATGGATGGATAGACGTACATACATATATACATACAAACAGATAGAAATGGAGATGTATAGCTAGCTAGAGAGAATGAAGCAAAGCGGCCATGAACTCACAGAAGGAATAGACGTAATCCCGATAAAAAATCCATTCCTCGCGTAGCAAATACATCAGCTTTATCGCAAACCGTATTGCGTCCTGACTAAATGTTGTCGTCAAAATTTGCGACGAAACGACTAAACCTATATGTTTCGGCTTGGCTTGCCATAGGCGTCCATCTATTTGGATACGGGGTAAAAGCCAACCTGGTCGAGAGCTCGTTCACTGTTTTAATTAAACAATATGGCTTTTCCGTTGAATAATGTTCCCTGGATAGTTATACCAATCGGTAGACAGAAATAATGCATTCAATCCCTTTTCTGGGACGCATCGTCGATAAAGTCTCGTATAGTATAGTATATTATATATATATA
>JASANN010000558.1:279764-304355 GCA_031762395.1 Calameuta pygmaea
ATATATATATATATATATATATATATATATATATATATCGATGTGTAACGTTTTCCAGGGCGTAGGCAGCGTCAGCAATCTTACGGCAATCCAACTTCACCAGGAGTTCTAGCAGAAAGTTTCCGGGTGCCTATATACTATACAATATGGCTACCGCACGCCTACAGGAGCACGGATCAGGCATAAGCCTGAGTAACGTATTCATCGACAAAGCTGCCAGAGCAGCATCCACTTTTTTCTGGTACGATCGACCCATGTGAACCGTCATGGCTATTTAATGTGGCTTAGCTGAACGTGAACCATTTCAGGCGGTGCTTGGAGTTGACCTGTTTGTGCTGCTTGAGAATATCGTTCTCGGGTCCAGATCGAAATTAGCGGTCCTGTCAGACCCAGCCACCGCGTCCATTCGATCCGACGTAAATCTGCCCCTGCAGGATTGACAGGATCGTCGTGCCGTAAGGATCCTAGTACGTCTTTTTTTATTAATTAAAAAATTTTTTAAATTTAGATATGCGGGTATTATTAGGTTAATATTGTAATTATTATTGCTGTGAAATTTACTTATTAACGAATGGCGTTTTGGTAAATAATTAATTTGAAAATTTAATCGTTTCGACGTCAGAGCGTCTGGCACATGTGGGAGTGGTATGTACGATACCTTCCCGTCGATACGGGGCTTACATGGGAGTATTATTAAATTACGTTTCGATATTGGAATTATTGGGGATTAATGGCTGTATTCGTTGTTCCTGGCGGCGCAAAAAGCCCCCCTTCTTTTTATCGTCATGTCCTCGATTTTTCTTCCTTACTCCTGTATCCCCCGCTGCCGCCATTCTCTCAATCTATTTATCGTTCTTTCGTTCAGTCGTTTCTCTCCGTATCTCGATAATTCCACGCCACGTTGCTGAGAGTTCGTGTAAAGGGTCTCAATTTTTGGATAGGACGTCTGCTTTAATTGAAACCGTTATTTGCGACCGGCTGCTTGAACGTTATTGTTTTTCTCGGCTGTAGCTTCCTTCCCTTTTCCTTTACTCTCCTCTTCGTCATCTTCTACTTTCGCCTTCGCGTTCATACGTGCCAGGTTAAAGGCGCATTTCCACAAATCATTTTATCTCCGTAAACGATTAAATCTGTCCGACGCAAAGACGTCTGCGCTATACGTGAAACACTTGTCTTGCCGTCGATAAAGATTTGCGAGCTGGTTATATATTGTTTTATCTACGCCTAAAGTCGTGGGAGTCCCCACTTTTATGTACGTCACGATTGCTGAAAGATATTCAATTTTTGAATTATGAAATTATGAAGTTTTATTAAGAAAGAAATATTTTTCAAGTACCGGAATATCCAAATATTTACTTGAGTAGTTCCTGGGAAATGCATAGGCAGTCGAACGATTTATATGAAAAAGATACACGAAACGTTAGGTTAAATAATTTCGGTGCAAGGTTATGCCAAATTGGCATAAAATATCAAACATTTAGTATACTGTCCTTTATTTAATTTCGCAGACAATTTTGGTCTCGACTCTTCTCGCTGTGTCTCATTTGAATTTTAATGCAATTCATTTTCGTTTTATTACCAGCTCTCGTTTGACTTCAGTATACTCAGTTGTATTACTTTTGTATATCGTTTCCTATTCCTGTTTACGTATAAACGCTCCGCTGTGAATATTTATCGATCTACACGGTGACAGCCATTTACAAATATTTTCTACTTCAGGATCTTTCTTCGGAACCATCAATTTTCTTAGTCGCAGACGTTCCTGACGTCATGAATCACCAGGCGACTACGCTTTGATGCAGAGTAAAAAGTTAACCAAATTTTCTACTGACGTAACAAGCAGTTTCTTCGTTCGGCGTAATTCCGATTTACTATGGAATACCGATTTTGCTTTGCAATTTCATGTAACACGTGCGCACACATGCACACCTGTACATGCGAGCGTAAACTTTGGCCGCAAACCACGAATCAATACAGTCACGTCGAGATGATCGAGTATGCGAGGAGTAGCACATAGTCACATGGGACTTCTGTAAACTGTGTGTACATCTATATTTTAGGACCTGATTTTCACTGATTTCCTAGGACAATCCAATCGAAGCGTATCTATATGCACGTGCAGATGCAGCTGCAACTTCATAAAGAAGTGCAGGAAAAAATGCAACTGAATCATCTCTAGCTTAAGTTTCTGCATACCGAGTGGGATAAATTAAATCATTAATCTTACATTCCCTGATACTAATTCTATCCTACTTAGCTGAAATTGCGACCATACATTTCTGGTCGTTTGGCATCTGTCATGCTTGTAACTCTGGCTGTCAAGAACAAGGAAATAAATAGATACACGACTATTTAGCATTGTAGTAAAGGGCAGCATTGCTCCTTAAATGGATTTTTTTAAGTAAAGGGAAAACATATACTAGGGGTAAACTGAGTCGTTGTCAAGCAAGGGATGCAAACTAAGGGGTTGGGATAGGAAAAGTTCAATAATTTTATATTGGCTTCCTGATTAATACTGTTATATCAATAAGCTTTTATTATGTTATTGGTTTTTGCTCAGGGAAAAATTGCAAGTAGTACAACGGAGGGGGTTCTAAACACAGATTCCTGTATCGACATTTACCGACACTTCAAGACCCTTCGAAGGTTCGCATCCGTGCTAAATCAACGGTGTGGACGCCCCTGATTTCAAGGAGTGACGTCAGGAGGATCGCCGGTTTAGCATGGATGCGAACCTTCGAAGACTCTCGAAGTGTCGGTAAATGTTGGTGCAGAAATCTGTATCCGGACTCCCCCCCCCCTGGTATACTAACATTGCAGATAAAGATTCGCAAGCTCCACCGCAAAATAAATAGAATTTGATTGGAACGAAACCGACTCGATTTTTGTACCGTTGTAAAAAATTTTAAAATTGATTTCAACGTTTTCAAGCTGTAGCAGAAAGGACTGGAATATTTTGAAGGAAGAATTGGTATTGGATCTTGCAATATAACGTTATTGTGCCTTTTTATTCGAGTTGGTGAATTCTCTATTTTATTTTTCGACTTTTTGGTAACACACGTGGAAACGCATCAGCGTCAGACTTTGTCAGATATACATTCGTATGTATCAGTTTGACTTTTATTTTTCATCTTCTTTTATTTTTACCAATACCCTCTGTACCGCCACTAAAACACCACGGGCTGCAGTTGTCGACTAACAACGGCGAAGGGTAGACCGTACCATTTTCAAATTACAGGAGTTGCAGTTGCAGAAATGCAACTCCGGAATACGAAGGTCTGTTTCGACCAGGAGAAGAGTCCCGTTAATTTTCCAGGATAGTTTGGCAGTTTTAAAGGGAGTGTATCACACGGCAGCTCACTGTAACCCTGTTCCACCCTCCGACCACCCCGTCCTCTTTCTCTCTCACTCACTGCACAGTAGATTAAATGCATTCACATGCAATTCTACATAAAGTCTAGTGAGCTGTAGCTCAACAGATAGTATCCAAAAGTGCAATTACCTATATCGCGCGCAGTGCTGCCACCAAAAAAAAAAGAAATATCGTACAATCCCCTCTCACCTACCTACGTGAAAATTCTTGCGCAAAAACCTGCCCATGTAACAAGGAATAATTTCCAGGCTCGTATCTCCCCGTTTCACGAGACCAGCGAGACACCCCACCTCTCACAGGTGGTATAAAAATTCTCAACGAGCCGGCTGCTGCATTGCGTTCTTTATTCTGCGTTACCGACCGCACCGGTTTGATAGAAAAGTTTAGTAAGCCAGGGCGCCGTCCACCAGGGAAAACGTTATATGACGTATGCATACACATACAGTATATACGTATATAATACACAGAGTTCGGAGGGATCGTTTGGAGCTTGGATTCCCCACGAGATCAACACTCTATACTATGTCTAGGTAAGTATAATGTACAGTACTATATGGACCGAGGTCAGAGTTCACAGCTCACAGAACTTCGACTACCGTATCCATAGAAGGACGTAGGCGAACTAATAATGAAAAGCCCATCCGAGTTAGTAAGATCGTTAAGCTGCCAGCTACCGGCGTGTGATCGAAGTTTAACTTAAAAGCGAACGTGTTCTAACTATACCGACTTAACTGTACGCGACAACCCTATGCCCTTAGAGCAGTCCGTTCCGCGCCATGAAATTGGAACTATCCGAGGAGTGAGGTTAGAATTCGTTTACCCTTCTTTTCCTGTATTTTATCCTTCTCCACGGTATCGCTGTGTTCCACGTATCTATGTATACTTTGTATACATGTATATATACTTGGATGGATCATGGGTTAGGTTAGCTATATAGGTAGAGCTCGGTAACGTCGCTAGACGTAGAAACTCCAATTAAAAGTTAAAGCTACGGCTGAACCATGCTTTAATTGGGGACCGTCTCCTTAACGGCGATTAGAGCCGATCGACGGTCAGAGTCCCACCTCACGGTCTTATCTTTACCCGGGTTAATTGAGTTAATTAGCCGTCGACGTCGCTTCACTCGCCGAATCGAAACCATTCCTGGATACTTTATACGAGTCTTCTTCTACATAGGATTTGGTAAGTATCCTCGTGCAAATTGCTACAATATACATGTATTCTTGTAATGGGTACACGATTCGACTATGTATCGTGTATACGTATCAGGTAACTGTACTACGTAGATACGTAGTCTAATTTCTCACTATCTATGCCACTGATTATCGATCCTGTATGTTTTATCGGATGCAAATACAGAGTAATTCGCATTGGTAATCTGTCGAGGGTTGTCGATCTTGCGCATTTCGTAATCCTTGTCAGTTGATTGCTCGGTAATGGTTTCCAGTGCTGTAGTAATGACAATCTTATTGTTGAACTGTAAATTACGTAAGGTAATTAATGTCTAATCAGCTATACGTTATAAGAGTCTAAGGCTTGTTTTAGCCTGTGATATCAGCACCTGCATAGAAGCTCGGATGCAATGGTTATGCAATTTTGAATGGAGCTGGCAGGTAGGACACGCAATGCAGTGCTGGGAAAATTAGGTCAGCAAGTTTTCGGGTTAGTGGATCGAGTCGACGCGTGTTGGGTAATCTAACCTAACTTTACTGGGTCCTGTCAAGAGCTGTCGCGTGGCTGTATATTTTTGGTTGGGTCTCTTCCTCGCGAACACCCGGTACGTTACGAAACGTTAGGAACATAAGAGGTTTAAGGCGCTTCTCCATGGAGCCAGGTTAAAGAGATACGCTAGATCAGTCCCTGGGTAAATGTATGTAAATTAAACGTCCCCTGGACTTTATTTAGCGCGAGAGTTTAAGGAGTATTCGGGATCGCCCAAAGACATGGAGTTTCGCTAGTGAGGAAACTCAACCTACATAATATGTGCGTTACAGATGCTAATACAGTGTAGTATCAATACTGACAAGACGGTGGGCTGGAAGGGGGGGGGGGGGGGAGTACAATTTCAGATCTTGTAATACTAGCTTTACGACTTTGCCGAACAACTTTGGTGTTAAATATTTCATCCGCTGACAAACCGGTCCAGGTGCTGATGCTGATGCTTGCCAATGAAATGGAGGATCATTTACTCTTGATTTATTTTATTTCTCTTTAAATTTTTTTTACGGTGCTTTTTTTTATGTTATTCTGTGGCAGTGGGAAATCAGACCGGATGTATCTGATCACTACTTCCGGTTCAGCGGTATTGCTCTTATATGGGTATTATTTTATTTCTCACGTCCTTTTTATTTTCTCTCTCTCGCTCTCTCTGACACACACACACACACACACTCTTTCTCTCTCTTTAGCTCGTTATTACCAACTACCTTCCTCAAAGTAATGTGAATGCTCAATGGCACGCATTCGGTTGGCTTTGTACTTATTACTATGCTATTGTAATGGGCCTGTGAATGAGATCCTGTAGTGATGAATACGAGTGGTACTGTGTCGAGAACAACGTATGAACAAGGTACAGGGTATTTATGAAATTTTTTGAAAATTTCTAGAGATTGAAGCTTTCTTTTCTCTTTTTTTTCTAGACAATCTAAGAGTCGTCAAAAAAAGGTATTTTGGACGTACTTTGCTTTGTATAATAAAAGAAGCCCTGTTGTCTATTTTAGATGGGAGACACCTTACTGGTCGACATACCTGAATATGCATACATTTGTCTCTAAAGGCAAAAGCAGTCTATAGATATATTTATTTCTATACTCAAGTATACACGTATACAGTTACCTAAGAATAGATAAGTGAAAATCTGAATGTAGCTGGACTTGTACGTGTAGCTAGTCACGAATGGCGACGCTCTTCAACCCTTATTAGGCGTCGAGTCGCCACTTAAGTTCGAGCATTTTCGAAATTGGGTCACTTGATGAAGGTAACCGCTCTTAATTCTCTGATTCGCCTTTTTTTCTTGTCCCCGGACTGATCTCATTATAATACACGTGATCTCTTTTGGACTGTCCGTACCAGGGATGCTGTGATTTACATCTTTCGAACGCGAGTACGCAATTCTTATTCTGGACTATCTTCGGTCGTCTTCCCAATTTCCGACTGGCGCTGCTACTGAAAACCCGATTAATTTCGCCGGGGCACCTCCGTAAAATTCGTAATTAGCCTTCATTATTCTGCGGCCCCAGTGAAATTGCTTGCCGACGTCGGGTGCCTGATTGTGAGACCGAAGGCGCTCCGGAAGTTTTACCGAAGATAAATAGAAGTTTTCCACCGCAGCCGAGGAAACGCGCGTCGCCGGCTAAATTAAGTATATAAGGTAAATAGCCAAAGCGCCACGAAGAGATATTGGAACGATTCCATTAATCCGCTAATAATTATTGGCTAATTGATGTCTAAAGATGATAAGTAAGACAAAATTTTACCCTGCTTATTGCGCCCTGTACTGATGCTGCAAGCTTAGTCTCACAATGCCAACTTTTTTTTTTTAATAGAAAAATCCAGAGAATCATGCGTATATCGCTGTCCGATAGTATCGGGATGGTATGGATTCGTTCAGTTATTGCTGTGGATTTCCGTATGGAAATAGTTGTGCGACCACTGCTGGAAAACATTGTTCGGTTATACAATAGGAAATGAAAAAAAAAAAAAACAGTCCCCTCTTGGTCGATTGGGTGGACCTATGCTGGCTGAACGTAAAATTCGACGGATGTTCCACGATATTCGTTATACAGGTGATTTTTGAATTTTGCCATTTTATTTTTATTTTCTGAACTCTTTTGGCTTCATTTTGTTTCCCTAATCGTTTAAAACATTTTTTTAATTAATTCCCTTTCATTTCACCTAACCACGTTCTACTCAGTTATACGAAATGTCTGCACCAGCAGGGGTTAACCAGTAATCGCAGCTTCAAAGCAAACAAATCAAAGTTTGGACCGTTCGTGTAAACAAGTCGCATTTTCACGAAACGTTTAGAGACGCTGCGTCTTTACGGACGACGCCAACGTCGTCCGGCTCGTTCTCGTTACTCAATGGTAAAGTTTCTTTCATAGTTGCCAACCAGGAGCAAAATTTCGCCTTCCTTATGCCAAAGACCATCCTAATCTTCTCCCACGTACTACTTATTTTTATTCGGTATCTCAAAATCCTATACTCATATATGGACTTACGGTTTTTGAGGTCATAGACGGGATTCTCATATTCACCGACCGTCACCGGAAATTGCCGAAGGCACGCGAACCCCGTAAAATCTTCGGGCGTTAATATTGAGTTTGTCAGGGCGCCGTTCAATTTGCAGCCAGAAACGTCTTTCGGCGAACACTTCGGCCATCTCTCTCCGTGACTCTTCTCGTCCTCCCGTCCAGCACACTTCGCTCTTTCGGTAATTTTCTCTCGTACAATTTTCCGTCCTGCGTCCTTCTATTCCTCCTTCCGTCGGACCGTCGACGTCCATATTGGAAGGGAATTGAGTTTGTTGCGGCAAATGGATATTTATGCGGTACTACCAGCCCGCCCGGTTGCCATTGGCCACGTCGAAACTACCCGTACGTTTCCTGGCTTGAAATTCACCTTTAAATGCACTGCGATACCATAGAAGACAGCAGCAACTTTCACGTACCACATATGTATCTTGTTCCTATGATTTTATATACATTCGACTTCTTATTATTTCTGTATACTTAATATTTGCATACATATTTATTTTCTTCATGTTACAGGTCGATTTCAATCCTTGAATATTGTACTTCCTTGGCAAAGTATCATTGGATCGCAGTGCGAACCTATCAGTTCTCTTAGTACGAATATCACTCGCTAGGTGTGCCCTATAAAAAGGCGGGAAATTTGAAACGATAAAAATTCCAACTGCATTTCCCGAACAAGGCTAAATCTAAAAGGTGTCTCATCTATATGAAGTATTTGGATTGAGGTAGTAGGTAGGCAGAGCTGGTACCTAACAGAGGGTAGAAAAGCAATAATTGATCTTATGCTAATATTACAAGTGAGTTATGAAAGGTTCGTGCCGAATAGGATAATTTGTTTTCACGTTATAACGTCAGACCCGTTCGAGTAGCACGTGAGTCCTAGGGAAGCTAATGGCCAGTGCCTAAAAGGTTAGGGGTTACATTTTGCTCATACACCTACCCGGTGACGCATTTCGTCGCGTCGTGAGTTGGAAATTGTACTTTACATCTCTAGCCTTGTATTTAGAACCAACTCATCCATTATACAGCTGGTATATTCACATCTCTATATGCAGACTCGAGACTCCTAATCAGCCGTTTTGCGCCACTGGCAGCAACTGCCAGAGGGTGAGTGGATGACCGAGAGCGTAGCGTGATTAGGGGGTTGCACCGCTGCAGACGAGGGATTTGAGGTTAGAGGATTTGTACTACAAATACGACATGTGGACAGAGCGACCGTACGACCGTTATCCCCACGACCGTTACCTATAGGTATACTCATACCTTGCTCAAACTTCATGCCGCTCATTGAGAACCGCCCCTTACACCTACCGCTTTATGGAGAAACTTCAACCCCCTGCGAGCTGTCCTCGTTACAGCTGCACAACTACCAAACTGCATTACTGCAACCAAGAATCTCGGATGGTGTCTCTAACCGTGGCGTCGAGGAGTCTTTTAGAACCTAGATAGGCCACCCCATGAGATTTTCCGGTAACACGATTCCTCTTGGTTAGCTCAGTCGATAATTTAATTGATACTTTTTTTTTTTTTGATATTTTCAATTATCCAATAATTACATAGAAGTTTATTTAGTATGTTATTGATTATTTGGATGTGACTGTATACTCCAACGGACATTATTTTGAATGGATACAGCCTAGTGGTTTTCTCGTTTGAGTTAACAGCATATTTAGGACACGAGATAGTTTCGACTGGATATATCGACTGACACTGAAAAGTCGATACTGTACTCGTTAATCTGGTAATTAAAGGTGTCGGTAATGGCGAACATTTTATACCAGATTTATACCGTGCATATAAAATTTGTGCAAGGGTGAGAAAGTGGATCAGTATATTTAATAATATATTACTGTCATCAGTGTCCTGATATTACTTTAATATTCATTTTAATGCCGTAATATGAGGTAAAACAATGAGATTTTTTTTTTCAGAAATTTCAATTGCCAAGGATTTATCGTGAAGGAGATAATTACTTTACTACCGTAAATTTATATAGACCGTTTCTGTTGGGAAAAAAAAGCATACGTAATTTGTCAGTGTAATTTAAAAAAAATTCCTTTCATATCGCTCATTCAATTTTTCGGATTATGCAAGGTTAATAGATACGCCATTGTTAATAATTTTTGACATTACAAATATTTACGTTAATTTCATTAATTTGGTAATCTGATTATTAGATTATTAATTTATTACTTACCATCGAATAGTAATATTACGTGTTGTTGATAGTTTAGAGTTTCATTAACGTTCGCGAGAATTATAGTTTAATTATATATCTAGTCACATAGCAATAAGTATATAATTATTATCTATATATATATATATATATACACATATACAGAATTGTTCTGAATTATCCAGGAAATTAAGCCGCTTCATGAGAATTCTCTCAGTGAACGTACTAAATATTCGCTATTACATTACAACGTTTAGTCGCTCGTTCCTGGCACTACTGGTTTATCCTTTAGGTGAATTTTACGTGCTTTTCGTGCATTGTGGATGATCGATCCTACCCTAAAGAGCCTCTGGTGAAATCGCGTTACCTTAGCTCAATGTACTTTACGAGTCTGTCCTATGTAGTTACCTGCACAATTCATGGACGACCAGACACGTACTGGCCTAACGGTATATATATATATATATATTGCTGGATGCTGAAACTTTGGGACTTTGAAAGATGTAACTACGAGTGAAATGAGATCTTTAGAAAGGTGATGAAAGTTTCATTTGTTTTGGAGAGCGTTCGTATGATGTTTTTGAATTTCATGAAAAGGACGTATTACATCTTTAGGTATTCGATGTCAGTTGAACTGACTTTTTGATTTGAGATGCTGATTCAATTTGGACTTGTGTAATGGACCATTTGATTTGATTGGAAATTTCAGCGATCTCCGTACGTGCGATGGTAATTGTGCAAAACTCTCGTTTCAGGAATTCAACGTCGATTCTTGGACGTCTCGAGGCCCAACTGGAGAAATTGGACAGAATGTCCAATTGGACGAAACCGGTGTACGAGCGTACTGGCCGCAATCCGTTCGTGTCTATTAGTCAAAGCAACTATCCACAATTTGTAATCTAGTTTGAGTTTGCTTTCGGACAAGACGACGCTTACCGACGTCCGACGTCGATCTACGTAAACCATGATCTAAAATTGGTGAACGGCTACGTTCCTGATTGCGGCTAAGTTAGCAACTGTGCTGGAAGATCATGCTGGAGTGAAGAATTTGAATTTATCTCAAATTTTATTTTGCGTTATCATTAATGGAAAAAATAATCTATTTTTCTTTAAAAAATTATAGGCAGCTGGATACGAATAATCGATTTATCTGATACTGGAACGAAACGACAGCGTAACGAAATCGATTCGTGGTGGAGAATCTGCCTTGAGGTCTTGCACGAAGTTGAAGAGACTTGAGCGTCGCGACGTTGGGATTACTGTGCAGGTATTAAAATAAATCCAAGACGAAGCAATAATAATAATAATAAGTCTTGTTTGATCCTTTCGCTGGTAGTTCATATCTTTCACTGACTCCTGTCAACTTCCTTTATAGTCTGATCCTCCATCTTTACCAAGAAGGTACATACCCACGGAAAGCGGAAGCTGCAGGTACTACGTAGCGATGTAAAGGACGCCAAGAGGGAAGGAAGCAAAGTCAAAGTAGTAAGAGAAAATAAGGTAGGACGAAAGTAGAAAGAGAATTGCAATTTCAGCAGAGGAGGGATGAGTCGACATCAGGGAACGATTGTCCGACTTTGCTACCGGAAACAAGGAAACAATGCATCGAATGGCTATTGACTTACGCAGTTACTGAGGGTTGGAACGACGCTTGGCGTCGGGGTGAACTCTCCTTTATATAGGGGAGGGGGATTATGTGTACAGACAGGAAATGGCCTATGAGAGGGTCGGTCGCACACCAACCACCGGGTATTGCTACCAACTTCAATAACCAGCTTTTATCACTTCACTTGACACTTCAATAATGCGATAGAGATGTGTAAAAAGTTGGGGGAATCCCCTAATAATTTTTTCAATTATTCAACTATGTCATTGATCATTAATGTCTGGAAAGGGTCATGGGTCTTTGTACGGACGCGTATAAATTAGAGGTATTAATACGCATTAGACCAATCCCATTTTGAATATTGCCCAAGGGATGCTGAAGCCTCTCCTTCCTATCAGCCGTATTGTTACTGAGTTTCTATTGTTCTCTCAAAACGGAACGGCCGACTAACCACCATCGTTTCTATTCTGTTTCGTTACGTTTGCTGCTGTTATATTGCCTGCTTATGTGAAATTCTTACCCGGAATGCGGCTCTTTGATTCATCTGCATATATGTTTATCGGGTAGGTAGATAATGCGTTTATAAAGAAAATATTCATGCATGTCTCTGCCTCCTTGCCGTCGTTGAAAATAAGCACAAATAAAAATCTTGGAAGAGCATAGAGTGAAGGTATCAAAGAGAAATACATTTTTAAACGATAATTTCTTTAAGTTTTCTTTGTATTTACACTTTTTTTCTATACATTTTTTTTTCAACGCTTCTGTTCCATTCCATTTAAGTTTTCAAAGCGAAACATCCTACAAATTCGCGTGGGATTAGACATCATGGCGCCAGTCGCATTTACCGATTTCTAAGAAACTTATCTTTCATCTTTTGTATATCTCTGTTCGACGTGGACCTCTTTTGCTAAATCTTGATACTATTCATGGAAAAGTGAGCAGGACTGATTTTCACGGTGATGATTCTCGCGGTAACGTTGATATGGTTCACTTTTTTTCTCACTAGAGAGCGCTCCACCAGACGCTACGCCATTGGGAACTAGTCGCAGCTGATTGGCCGACTCTAACGCGGTAGCTTTCTGATTGGCTGATGCACGGAGGTGCGTTCGATAGCCCGGCTCAAACCCCCAGTACCCGGCAGGGCCTCGAACGGGAGACTGCTCTGCTACGTTCCGATTTTCAAAATTCCCTCGCTCGTTTAAATGTTTGACGCCTATTTTTCCATTCATTCCAAGAAGATTATAAATAGCTGGCGATTACCTAAACATCATCTCCGATATACCGTGTGGCGCTACCGCGAATAGCTTAACGGATTTGTCATTCAAAAAATAAACGAGAAGAACGATAGACTTTGATCGCGTACCTCGTATTGAAAACACAAGTATCAAATATATTCAACAGATTTACTCTATGGAAAGTAACAATTGAATCCCGGGCAGTGCTATCGTCATAACAGCAGTGAGCTTTTGTGTTCCGTGACTTAGTGCCTTTTTATTTTGGATTTTATACCAACCCGACCGGCCGCTTGACGTCAGGATTTCCGAGATCTCCCACGTCCAAAGGTAACGTCAAATTTTTCAATATAACGTCAATCTAAGTCTAACCATAAAATTGTTTCAAAATATCGCTAAATCGCCATAAAACATTATCTACCCATTTTTTTTTACATTATTAATTCAAAATCCTCCGAATTTTTCTCTACGTATCCACAGAATTTTCATATCCTTTTAAAGACACTCTTTCGCTCCTTTCTTTCTAAAAACACTCCTAAGGTCCCGTACCTTGATTCTTCGAACATCAAGTATTTCCAATTTGTCTTCCCTAGTTCAATTAAAAAAAAAAAAAAAAAAAAAAAAAAAAAGGAAGAACAAATACCAGCCCATTGTTAGCTTGTAGCGTGTTCCCAAGCAACTTCAATATAGAAATGCATATATGTATATCCTATGACTAGATAGGTAGGTAGGTAGGTACTACCCGCACCCAAGTAATCGTACCGAATTCGCAAGCGGGAACGTTGGATCCGGCGGAAAGGCGCGTCAGGTGCAACCGATATATAAACGACAGTCGTTGACCGGGTAGAATCGAACGAACCGTAGCGAACGATCGGCCATTCGTACAGAAATCGAAATCGTGCGCCCGGCACTGATACCATACCGGTACATCGGGAGTTCATTGAACCCTATATATAGGTATCAATATAAGATCCACTCAACAGTTCGAATTCTCTCACCATGGCGATTCCATTCTAATTCCCTAGTCTCCTCTACTTTACTCCTTGCCGATACGTATCTACATCTGTATGTATATATTATATAAGTACATATTATATATATATATATACCGCGAGATTGACGCTCTCAACAAGTAATGACACGAGACGGCAGCTACTCTTCCGGTACAGAAGCATCTTCCGGCAAAGGATATCATCCGGCTTCTGCCGTACATAAATATTTACGCGCGTGCACTCAGCCGTACAAAATTCCAAGCTCAAAGAGTCTCATCTCCGTCCCCAAACCCCAGCATCTTTCCTCACGATTTTCTCTTGTCATCTTCCTCACTCATGGCCACCCATATCCCGGACGCTGCTCCGCGAATCAACCAGGTTCGTCCACAGAGCTCTTGCTGATGGAGCTGCCTCTCCTGGAGCGACGTCTAAGTTAGCTCCCGGTCGACTCGCAGCCCTCCATCAAGGATAAGAGAGGTTGCGCCCAGAAATCGAGCAGAAGTAATAATCCTTGAACGTCCAACGGCGCCGTGTGGACCAGGTTGAAGTTTACTTCGCAGAACTTTAGGGATGCACGAAACTGGTACGTTTGGGCTTGTAACCGTGGCACTGAGGCAGAGACCCCACCCTACCCACTATCCTAACTACGTACACCTAAAGCTTCCCTCGTCTCATGAATATTCAGGTAGAGGGGGTAGTTTCGAAGGTTCCCGACGCTGGTCTAGCAGGGTAGCCAACTGTCCTGGAAATTGCCCTAGGCGTATACTCGGCACCTGTGACACCCGGCAGGTCCTGCCACTGGATTCTACATTATTTGGCAGGGACAGGTGGGCCACGTCCGTCGGCGCCTGGGACATCCGTGTAATTGAATTAGGCAGTTCCCGGTGTGCGGCAACCTTTAAGTTAGGTACCCGGTTCGCTCCCTTGAGAATACCGTCTTTCTGGGCGGCATCGATGTCTCCGCTCGGTAGAAACGCTCGTGTCTCTCATCCTTGGTACCCGGTGTCGTCATAATTCATGGGATTCGCGCGGGACACGGGGTTACCGAATGCAGACTGAAATACCTATCGTTAAATATTGACGTAGTTAAAAAAAATTGTTTCTTTCTCTCTCTCCCCCCTCCGCCCCCCTCTCTCTCTCTCTTTTATTTGGTTTACTCAGGATCGATTTTTCTGTAATCCTATACCTCCAACTGGAAATCCCTCTCATTCACTGTAATATATGACCGGGCTGGACATAGGGTGCGCGACTACCTTATACGCGATGCTCCCATGTATTTTCATCCCCTAGGTTTACTATACGGAATGGTCCGATCACTTTGTGTACCGTTTGTGGCATCGTTATGGCACTTATGTTATCCAAGGTTCGGTACGGTTCTCAGGGCGTGTCTCTAACTCATCTACCGTACCCTGACGCGGTACGTCAACGCCCGAGACGTTTGGTCTCTGGATGAGGATTCTATGACGTCACTTGTATTGAAGCTCCTCTTGCACTTGCAACGTCATTTCTTTAAGGTTGGGTTGAGCTGTGGTGGTTTTTTTTTATTTTGGTTCGACGCGTTATTTAGGCACGGGACCTTGTCAGGGATTGTTTATTAAGGGGTAATAAATTTTTGAATTTTTTTAGGGGCCGCAGGGACCTCGGGGGTGGAATTAGATACGTCATTGATACGCACCCAAGTGACGCTACGGAGATGTTCAGTTGCGCATAGTAGGGATACCGTACAGCGAACACTTAGCTTAGGGCGGATTTCTACGGAAGGATGATTTTGGAAGGTCGTCGCTTGGCTCGAGTGACGGTACTTCTCGTTGGGATTTACATGGAAGCAGTAAATGTTTGATTGTTCGTTGTGCTACGAATGAAGGACCATTCACAGGGTGGTATATCCTGGCACCCCTTGAGGGAACGTTATACCTACAGTGTACTCGTACAAGGTACTTTGACCTGTTCCCTTTATCTGGTCTTCTCAAACTACTGTATATGTTATACCGGTTTAATCTGTAGCTAATTGCGGGGTCTTCCTTGACCTCTTGAGAGAATTTCTGATTCGGAAACGTTACGCTTGGTTGATTTGTATGTGTATATGTCTTTTTTTTTAATTTCTCTCTCTCTCGTTACCTCCCCTTTTTTCCTCGCTGCCCCCGAATAGACGTCAGCTGCCGTCGTCGTACACCTAAGCGTCTCACGTATGAGTTACCCTAAAGGGTTATGGTGCGTTCATTACGAAACTCTCGACGAGCGGGTCCCTTTCTAATTTCTCTAGTCGGAGAAGCAAGAATAACAAGAGGAAGGATCAAAGGGGTCGCGCATGCGCGGACCGCTGGTTAATTCTCGAGGCGGCCCTCGAGCGAACGTCTAGGAAAGTGCAAGGTGCGAAAAGTCGATCTGAACTTGGGAAGAAGTCTATTATGCATTTGCCTCGTTGCTACTCCCGGTTTCGTATTACAAACTCGTCTCGTCTAAAGGCCCGTTCACATTGCAGTCACGTACCCGGTGCACTCCTCCACCGCGACTCACAATTTCTCAACCCCTTTGGATTTTTGGAGCACCGAGCGAAACACCGGGTACGGCCCTCTGTAGTCGGTTACTACTTTCATGGATATTTGCCTGAATTTGTTTTTTTTATACGACAATACTAGTTTGCCGCATTTTCTTTTTCTTCACCTCGAACACCCGGTATAAGGAGCTTTTTATATGCAAGCCATTGTATGTACACTGTATAAAAGCTAACGTATACTTTTCTTCGCGAGGCTCACCGTCTCAATCTACTACCTACTTCCTTTAAGTTCTCATCGATTTACCTCACAGTCAGCTCCCCCATGTACGCCTCACGTAGAAATCGGCCAGTCCCGTACGAGTCTAACGTATCTCTATATTTTCACCACCAATCTACGTAGTCGCTCGATAACGTTTATAACCACCTTTACGAATGTCCTACCTAAGGTACCCCCGTGGTACTTACCTTGCCACCCGGTACATAGGTAGATCGTAAGGCTCGATGCCGAGGGCACTTTTCGCGATTGAGCCGGGAATATAAGCCGCAATGTGTATCCCCATAGCAGCGACGACTGGCTTATCCGAACGTTCCAAGCCGATGCCAATTTCGACGTGTAGTCCGTTCGCGGTAGCTTTATGCGTGAGAAAAGCTTGCGACGCGTACCTGATTCGTGTACGCAACACTTTACGCTACACCTCGTGGGTAACGGACTATAGACTCATCTCAGGTAGCTGAAACGCAGACTGTAGCTGCTGCGGAGACGATTGACAAATCTTTTGATATTTAGGAACGCATACGTATTTTCTCAGCCTCCTGACCTTGCTTACTTATCGTAACGTTGCCAGGGGTGAAATTTGTTAAACTTCACTTGCTCTGTACACGTACGTACAGTTCGCTCTCGCGCGTTACCCACCTTGTGGATTCTGCGATTTATGGGGTCACGTGGTCTTGTACCTTCGGTACCTTTCTTCCTCTCAGGTAGAAGATCCGAGAGGAGGGTGTATCCTAAGACGGCAAGAAAGTGCTCAGGGCTTCGCATTCCGAGGGATCATTATCTCGAATAACAGACGTCTAACCGGGGCTTCCCCTTCTACAGGCCTCCTGCTACTCTACGCGCTCCTTTCCACATACTCTGTGAACTCGTCTTTACTCCGCGATGCCCTGGCGCGGTGTTGCTGGTCTCACAGGAAGTCGCGTACCCACGGTAAAGAACCGAAGCATGTATGTTTATGCAGAGTACGATTTTTTTTTATCACTCCAATCTGGCCAAGCGGCTGGCGTATGAAAATTCTTCATAGACGCTGTCAAAGGGGGATGATTCCTCAGGGGTAAGTTTTAGTTCGGGATCCTCGAAATGCACTGATACTCCTTTCCGAGCGGCGGGGGTAATTACGTTCCTTATCTTATTCCGCTTCAACCCACCCCCTGATACCAACGAGTGAGTCGTCCGGATTGGCACCACTTCGGCAGGGATGTAAAAGCCGGGGGATGAGAGTGACTCCGCTATCGGAATAAGGGTTGCAGGGAGCCAGGGGGGCAGGACACCGAAGGAACCAGCTATGGGACAGAGACCAGTCTCGATTTGATTGAACTTGGTTCACGACACCAGGAAGAAAAGCACTCTGTTCGGGGAGGGGCCCGAAGGGGGAGGAGGCGATACCGCCCGGAGGGAAGTTTCCTCGAATTTCAAATAATCCTGAATGGATCGCAATTTGCGGAGACGGTAGTCTGCGTTTTCACTGGTAAAACTTTCTTCGACGTTCCCTCTTTCTCTCTCCTTTGGACCTTCACTCTTTCATCCCCTCACGTTCTTCCCTCTCTACATGCTTCATCCCCCGTCGCTATCCTGGACTCTCGCTATCTATTCCTTTTTCTGACTTTCCTTCGTTTATTCCCTTGCTAATACGTCTCCGCCGTCGTTCCTTATCCACCCGACTTTTCCCACCCCTTTCACTACCGCAGCCACGATTCCTTTCGTGCTCGGGACGTCGGAAGATTCTATCATCCACTTGCGCGACGTGAGAACAATCACAGGACGAAATCCATCGAGTCACGCGATTGAGAAATTCTTGAAGTAAATCAGCCGATCGAATTGAATTCGGTTGAACTGTATATCGGGTAAAGTGGTTTTGGAACTTTCTTTTTTTTATTCTTGCTGTTCGGATAAGACACTAGTGGCAAGTGGAATATTTTAATTTGGATCCCCATGTCGGGAAGTCGGACGACGATTGGTAGAAAATTTCTTTTATTTTAGCCTGATCAAATTTCCGGATTGCCTGGGCGTTGTAGGCTTTAACGATTAAGAACTTTTTTTTTTTTACGCTTGCACCACTGTGCATCCGTATCACACAATGTGCGTAACCCAGTGATGCATTAGCATACGACTCGTTTCTTTGGTATCTACCGACCCATAAATTACCAGGGAGCCAACCGACAGAGCCACCCTCGGCCACGAGAGAACCGTCGCCCGCTCATTCATACGTTACTCACGAAACCCGTAAAGGTGACATAATCTTCAGGTCTCTTTCCCACGGTACGAGTGTCGGGAGGAGCGAGTGTGAAGAAAAAAAAAAAGTGTGACGTCGACGCAGCTAGCGTATTAAATTTTTTTTTTTTTGGTTCAAACGAAAAAAAGATGACACGAGGAAAACCACTATCTATAAAATTGATACTCGGCTGTCCAGGTTATATTCAGGTATCTCTCGGTACGAACCACGCGTGATCGGGACCGCAGAAAATACGATGGAAAAATTGTAACGAAGTTGCGCACGGGGTATGCCGGTAATGCAGTTTCCTGTAACTTCCCCGTTACCTTCTATTTTTGTTTATTCTCCATTCTACACCTGTGCGGCGAGAGATTGCTTGTCCTTTTTTCTTCGACCCTGCACTCATCGCTTCGGTACGGATTTGACGGTGGCTCTACACTCAGTTTTACGGCAACGAGAGTAAATACAGTGCTGCCAACCGTGTCTAGGAATCAGAGTCTCTGGGCTTGCGGCAAAAGCTCTTCCCTGTTTTGCGCGAGTGTCTCGGTGTCGATGCTTTTTCCTGAGCTTAGCGATTTTCGCGTTGTAACCGCAGCCGCAGGATTTCGGTCTAACGGCGGTAAAATCACTGCAGTGCGGTGACGCCTTTACGTCGATTCTTTTCTTTCTTTTTTTTCAAGCTTTTCCTTTTTGATACCAGAGATTTTCCGTTAATTCACGCTTCGAGGCCGTATCAATAGATTTTACATAAACCAGAGACTGTCTGGGGTCTTTTTTTTTGCTTTTCGTCCCTCTTACGTATACCTGACGTTTTCGTAGAAAACTGGTCCCCGCAATAGGGGTCGTCGTGGTTACGCAGGCACAAGGTTACGTGAGCGACTTAAACCGTCCTTGGTACTTGCGAGGATTTTGTACCACGTCACAAGGATGATTTATAAAGTTTTATTATTTCTATACGAGTAAAAATGTTTTTTTACACCTAACAGTGCGTTAAGCCGTTATAAAATATTTTTCAAAACTACCCCCAATGTTCGCGCTACCGGCAGATCCTCCCTTGGCCCACGCACCTTATACACACGACGCAGTTTGCCGTTGTAAAATGTTATTTCCCATTTTCGATATTACCACAGCCATTTTTACCACGGCGCAATCTTTTCGCGCGGGTATTTCGAATTTCTTCGTTGCCGTCAAATCCTCACTGGCATCCCTCGACGTCTAACACAGCGACTCCCTAAGACTTCTCCTGGACTTATCCCACTTTTGGAAAATCTCGCACGGGTTATCCCTCTATCGACGGTTCACCGAATCGAACCCTACTCGCGGTTAAGTCTTCACCGGCTTTCACCCTCTTCCACGCAAAATACAATTCGCCTTTTTCCATCGGAGAGTCGGCGGTCCCTGAACCTGGTCTCTCTCTCTCTCTCTCTCTCGTTCTCACGCTACTCGATACTACCTTGAAACTTTCTTAACGTTTCTAACCATCAAGGACGCCGATCCTTACGGTAGCTGATCGCATCCTGGCCAGTTTATCTCGCGTCGCTCATTCAACCCGACTTCCTTCCAACCGTCTCCCGTGTTTGTAAACACGCTGACCACGCCGCGCCAGGTTCCAATCTCGGGATTACTCACTCCCTGACTAACTGCTGCACGTGGACCGTGGCTCTTTGTAATATGTATATACGTCGAATACCGGTCCTCCTCTAATACTATATTCCTTTTTTTTTTTTACTTTACTCGCCTACTCTCATGCCGAATATACATGTGGCGTCCGCGTACCACCATACGCGCGCGCAGAGCCTCACTCCGCTCTATGGCTATTCCATGCCGCTGCGGTGAAAAGGTGGTCCCTATGTTGCGAGGCTGCTGCTAAGCGAAGGAGCGCCGCGCTCTTCTCTCCCGTACTGGCAAGGCGAATAAGGGCCCCGGCGGACCTGAGGGCCTCAGGGCCGCACGGGGGGGCCCGAGCTCTCCTATCTCACTACCACCTTGGTGGGGATGGAACGTGGTTAGTTCACTTTCTCGAAGCGTCCAGCGCGCGTCCTCAAGGCGCGCTCGTGACTTACCACGAAGGGGTGTTCGCTGCTAGTTTGATCTTTTACTGGCGTTCATCAATGATCTTTCTTTTGTTCAACAATATCAATAATAATTATCACTAATTCTTATCGGTCAAGTAAATTTTTTATGGGTTACTTCGCATATGCTACGCGTAAAAATTTCTCTTATCATACTTACCTTTAATCGTTTTATTCTGATTTGACTAAATTAGTTTCTTTTCTTGCACCGGGTACTAAAATACTTCATTCTCATAAAGATCAATTATTTATTACGCGATCGTCGAGGATTCGTGAGAAATGCTTTTTTTTTCAAATAAATTGATTTGAAGTCGTAACCGCGCTTTGCCTTTAGCTTGTATGACCATAATGGGCCGGGCCCTTTAACTTGGTCCCAAAATGGTCCCAACTTGCCGTACCCAGGGGGTTGGTTTAGTTTACCACCTGACGCCCCGGTTGGCCAGTTTTCGCGTTACATCAAGGAACACCCTTGAAATACTCGAAGGTGTTCGTGGGACATCGCTCTCTCGTATAAGGCTAATTCTTATTTATCCTTATTCGAGGTCCGTCGCCGGTACGGATTATCCATGAAAACTCGTCCTAGACATTTAACGTATATATGCATTGTCAGCCTCTTTCAATTTCGGTACGTCTCCGTACCTTCGCTCCTGGCGTTTGACCTTTTTTTTATTGTTATTATCATTATTTATCCTCAACACCGCGTCGTGGTAGTAACCTTGGACTCGGCCCACGGTAACGTAGTAGTATCTACATTCTTGCAGTGTCGCAACCAGCAACGTGCACGGCTCGATGGAAATGCACCAGGGGACCCCGATTGGCTCCATTGAAACACGATCGCGGTCATGGAGAGACACTTAAAAAGCGACTATACCGTGAATACCATTTGGTCGACATTGTGCTGGAACTCCACGTGGCGAATATACGTCGTTTCACGCTTTTGGTCCAATTCGAAGAAGTAATTTTTTTTTTCATCTCGATAGGCCGCATTCACGACGCGCGACAGTATCGAACGAATCCGTTACTGCCGGAATTCAATGACAGTTAGAGACATCGTCGTGCCGTCGAGTAGTTTAGAATATTTAGTACCACTGGTACCGCTAGGTATCGCTCCTCCGTATGACATTGGAAATAACCATTCGACTCGCGATACCGGTTCTCCACGTAACCGTCGACGTAAGCGTCGACGTACTCCCGGCTCGTCCGGTCGTCGCCCGGAGGCGTCGAGGCGCGTCGTTCCGAGTCTGCCGGTCGCCGCGGCGACCGAGACCGTCCAAGGTGAACCGGTGTTTGAGTGCACGGGAGAAAAAAATATCCACTGCTCCTCGCTGCCGCTCGTAAGGCGTTGACGCTGTCGCGGGCCTCCTACGTGAAAAGCTTCCCTAATCTTAGCTATGCTTCTCTTTTTGGGACTAGAGTCCTATGTGGGAGTATTTCAGTGTGAACAGAGCTTAACCCTCACCGTATACCACTCTAGGGTCACGGACGCGTTCGATGTGTCTCTGCATCACAGGTACCAAGTTCCTCTTCTGGGTCCCGTGGTTGAGATTTTTGTGATCAACTCTGATCACCTGGTCCTCCCACGGGAATCTTCGGAACGGAGGAACGCGGACACGAAACGCAGTGGTAAACGATGAAGTAATTTTCTCCAGGGACGATTGCAGTTCTTGCAGAGTATTTTCGGGTTTCGAGAGGGTAGCAGTTAATATAGCGTGGTCCGCGTCTTCGTGGGTAGTCCAGGACGTTATGGAAGATCAGCTTTCCGGAGTTGGTGTGTTGAAAGTATGTAACGGCGTATAAGGTTACAGTGCCGACTGCGAATTGGATTTGTGGGTGGTATATTATAATTAGCGTAATTTCGATGGAATTGGCCGGTAACAGCGACAGCGGTAATGGGCCTATACCGGCAGTGTCAAGGGTCAGTTCGCAAATATCAATTAGCCCAAGTACCAAACGAGCCGGTTCGTTGCAATTGATGCGGCGCAAATATTTAGTTAATTTGCGGACGGTCCCGTACGTGTCATGTCTGCCTGTGGGCAGGCTGTGGCCGTGCGCTGAGGTCCCCAACGGGACACCAAGAGACCAGCCTGATGAAGATGACGTCTGTGCTCGTTGGGGTCCTTGAGACTTGGACGACGATGGCGCAGCTGCGATTTTACGGAAAAACCGAAACGAGATAAAGAGAGCTAGAGAAATTTTTGGAAACGATTCGAACGAGATGCAGGTATCTTATGTAATCGAGATTAGAAAAGGCCCCTTCGAGTTTCCAAAATTTATCAAATTTACTTGATGTCGCGTCAAGATTGGGACGATATCAATTTTTCCTTCTTCTTCAAACATACTCGTACAAGTCTTCCTCGTCCTTTTTTCACTCTCAAAGGCGTCGCGACGACCAAAGTACGATCAACCGTCCAATAGGGTCGCTCATGGGAAACGCCCCATTACTCTCAGCATCTTTCCACTCGTTTCAGCCATTACTTGACTATTTTTTCTTTCTTTCTCAACGATTGTTTCTCGTTAGGGCGCGTTCCAATCAAAAGTTTCCAAAACGACGAGAGACCCGACTATACGACTCCTTCCCTTCAGTCGTTCTAACGTGGAAAACAGGGCCCAGTCCTACGCGGAAGAGGTTAGGTTACCTCTCGACGGTATCCTTACACGAAGTTGCCTCGTTACCCATTTCTTTGCTCACTTCGCTCCGATCGTGCCGTAGCCGAACGTTTATTGGACGCGTTCAGCTTGAATTGCGAAGCGGCTTTATATTTGCCTCGTATACGGACCCCAATTGCCGTTACACCATAGGGGTCATTTCTATGATAGTCAATTTGACGCAGTCGTAGCCGTCGCGCGCGTCTCAGCGGTCATCCTGGCGCGACTATAACGCAGGAAGCGCACCATTAGCGTCGACGTCGGCAGGAGGCGTCGAGGAGGTGAATTCTCGTTGGCGGATGCGGAGAGGATGGGCTTTTCTCTCATGGTCATTGTCACGGTCAGTTCCAATCAGAACTTCCAAGTGTCACTTCCTCTCCGGACTGCCCGACTGACTGCCTGTTTGTTTGTCTGATTTATTGACCGTCCCTTCCTCATCCCTCCTGGAGGATTTCATCCTTTCGCTATACACATACACATATATATATATATATACAGCCTCCTTCATTGGCCTTACTTTCTTCAGGCATCCTCATCCTCCGACTCTCTTCTACTTCACCGGATGCTCCTCTGGTCTCTCTGTGGTTTCGCATCGATCCGCTTCAAGTTGATTAACAGTTGTAAATTTAATTACCACCACAGTCCCTCCCTATCCGTTCTTTCTCGAGGGACTTTTCTTTTTTTAACATTCTTTTTTCTTACTTCGCTCCTCTTTTTCTCTCCGTACTACATCTTCCTCTCGCTAAGAGCGGCTCCTGGCTTTGGTATTTTTCTTTAATTTTTCTTTTTTTTTTCACTCCCACACTACGTTCGCTTCGCGTGGAATCCTCTTTGCCGTCTTCACAGGCTCCTTTGTAAAACGGTCAGTCGGACAATATCTTACTTTTTCTCGTGCATCCTTATTACCCAGCCACCGACATGGCGCACCTGTATCTCTGATTTGTACCAGGGCTGTGTCGATCGTTCGGAGGGCCCCGCGGCGTTGGCTAATACGGTTATTATATTCTACCGGATGGCAACGACTTTTGCCAGGAAACTTTAGAAGTTTCGAGCCGAGTACCACTCTGGGATAATGAAACGATCCACAAGTTGTCGAGTTATTCCTCACAGCCTCCTCGGCTCTTCTCTGTCATTCCCCCCTCTCCCCCCTTTTGCATTCTTGCTTTCTTACGTCAATTCAATCTCTCCTCTCTCTCTCTCTCTCTCTCTCTCTCTCTCTCTCTCTCTCTCTCTCTCTCTCTCTCTCTCTCTCTCTCTC
>JASANN010000558.1:310002-363570 GCA_031762395.1 Calameuta pygmaea
TACCCCAGGAGGTATGGAGATACAGATTTTTTTCAAAATTCGCTAAAACGGGTAATTCCGTAATTCTTTTGAGCTAGATCAAATCTGAAATGGGGAACTTATTCGGAACCGTTTGTACCACTTTTCATTTCGTTTGTACCCCAGGAGGTATGGAGATACAGATTTTTTTCAAAATTCGCTAAAACGGGTAATTCCGTAATTCTTTTGAGCTAGTTCAAATCTGAAATGGGGAACTTATTCGGAACCGTTTGTACCACTTTTCATTTCGTTTGTACCCCCAAGAGGTATGGAGATACAGAATTTTTTCAAAATTCGCTAAAACGGGTAATTCCGTAACTCTTTTGAGCTAGCTCAGATCTGAGCGATCTGCAATTACTCCAATTATTGTATCGTTATGATTTTACGTGGTTCTTGACGTTTTGTTTTTCATAACTGGAATACTGCTTGTACGTGCAGTGTTTAAGCGAAATGTCTAGATTCAGTCTGTATAGCGTATCGGAATGTAATCTATCTATAGATATAGTTACTATCTTACTGGCTCGTGTGTACTTACCAAGGTATGGAGCTTTCATCGCGCAATAGATATATCTCTATAATACATATAGCTGCTTCGCGTATTCCCGGCACGCCTCGCAGATCCACATATTGCATTTCTGCGAGCAAGTGAACGCTCGATGAGGCTCTTTGGCGGTTAAGTGTAAGCCCTCCTCCCTCGCCCCCCCCCCCCGTACAGCCAGCGTCTTCGCTGGGCTGTGGTAAATCCTTAGGGCAGCAGGGGTTGCGGTAACCCACCTGGTATATTTAAGGGTTGCTAACCCCTAGGTCCGATCTTTGGCTTTCAGCGGTCAAGATGGCGGACACTTTTCGTCCATCACTTTCGTATTCAACACTATGCAAATCTTATTGGGTCTGCTTTGACCCTCGCTTCTTTTTTATCTATTTATCCCTCGTTCGTGCGAAAATTTCTATTTCACAGAATATACGTCATACTGAGCGGTGAGGTTAATTCGCACTGACGTACTCGACGTACCTATAGAAACATGATAGGCACATATCTATATGCAATAGCTGCATGTGTATGAGCGCACGAAGGAAACCGCTTCCGGAAACCGGAAGTGGCTTTGCGTCCGACGATCTCTTATCTTACGGCTCGATTTCGTTCAGCACTTGATGTTACAGTGAAATTTGACCCCCCTTGCCGGAGGGACGGTTATACAAGGTGTTCGCATAACGCGACCCCTTAAAGCGACCTCAAGAAATTTCGATCAACAATGCCAGCGTATCCCGTATACATTGACTCATCGAGTTTCTCGGCTGGCGTCTCGTCGAATGAAAGGAAGAAAGAAAAGAAAGGAAAAGATTGCCGTCGCGACGGCAGGTCTGTCGCTTCTCGGTAAGAAACAAACGGCACCTTCCTCGCGGCTCAATCCGCCGGATCATTTGAATAAGTCGACTAGGGGATGCGCCTCCCCTCTCCTTCGATCCCTTTCAAGCCGGGGGGCACCCCCCTTCCTTAACCAGTGCAGCCGATACCGCGAAGAGGCGTCCCGTTTCTGCGGCTATTGAAAACCATCTGAAAAGCCACCCTCTTTGCTCCTTACCCCCCATTTCGCCCCTTTCACCCTCCCCCCGCAGCTTCACGGCAACCCAGTCATTCCAACCCAGTCTCTCGATGCAAATCGCGATTAATTTTTCATTTTACTAACCCAGCCTTCCTGGTACTCGTCTGCCTACCCCTCCAACCCCTCCAACCCTTGTCCCCCCCACTCTTTTTCCGTTTCACTCACTCTCTTTCTTTCTCTTTTGGCTTTTTTTCTATTTCTCTCTTCCCTTCGCTAGGTCCTCACGCGAAACTATCCCTTTGGCAGGTCAAAAAGAGAAAGCCCGAGGAGTTGCAAGAAGCCCGTCGGCAGAGGGGGGGGGGAGAGGGGGGCGTTGGAGATGACCCGAGACGTTTGCCTGTGTAAATATTAAGAAAGGATTTTCAAATAAAGCGAAACTTCCGTCTGGTTCTGGTTCTCCAGGAGCGGCAGCTCTCACCCCTTTTCCACCCTTAACCATCCAGAGGCTCCCTTGATAGGTACTTCACTGGGAACAACGAGAGGAACGACAAGAATTCTTTCTTTGAGGCGAATTCGCGAGTTCAAGATCCCTTTTCTCCTTTCCAGTTGCCGTTCTCAGCATCCCTTTCAGATCCTTCCGAATGTTCGTCTTTTTTTTTTTTTCGTTTAACCCTGTTCTTTACTTTCCCTCTTTTCGATCCGTTCCCAACGCTCTTTGCGACTAGACGCTTCTTGGTCACCGTTTCTACGGGCGATTCGCGCCTAACCGGTATTTCACGTCTAACCGACGACGAACCACGTCACGCGTATTACTGCATTACTTTTATTCGCGAAACGGTGCTATCCGGTGATTCGTTATTTCGAGAAAAGTCCATTATCGTTTATTGGTCGTTACGAGGCGCTAGAGTAATTTTCTTGGAGTAGCCTGATAGTCGTAGGCGGATATACACAGCTTCCGGGATGTACAGTGCGCTTCGGGAAATACCGTACGATTTTAGTATCTGTGCGATATTACAGATTGCTGCCTAAAGCTTGCCACAATTTTTGTACGGTACTGTACGTGCATACGTGCACTGCCTATCGGACGTATCGCCCACGTAAAAGGTCTTTTGTACTGTTTGTACGAAAATTGCTGTGACGACTATAGATATTGGATGGCGAACAATTGATATCGCTGTTTCTTTAGCCTGCTTTTAACGCAGTTTTCATATCTTTTTTCTGGCTTGCCAATCTAGCTCGGATAAACTAGCGGAGTAACAAATTTTTCAGCTGCCGTCAAAGCTTCGAACGACGTTTTGAAGTAATTTTTTTTCCTTTTGATTTTACCTCATTTCGCTCAACGACTCGTACCCTTATTTTCCCTTTGCACCCCCTCCGTCCCTTATCGCAGTCACGTTTGAAGGGCATCTCATGCAGCCTAAAAACCCTGCCTTGACAGAACCCCCACTGGCATTTTCTACCACAGTACGTACATACACCCTACGAACTCACTCTGCCTCCACTCTTTCTATATACATACCCCGTTCGCGATAACTCGGCATCTTTTTTTCTTCTTCTTCCAACCCTCGTCTTTGTGTCCAGAATTTTTCTGAATTGCGCTGGAAAAAATCTTGTGACTCCTCTCAGCCACGGTTAGCAACCCTTCAGCTTTTTAAGCCCTGTGCACATCTCATACCTCACGTTGGCGGCCTGCATGTAAAATCCACCCTACTCGTGTATTTCCGTAGATTTCTATGAGAGGGGTTTGAAGTTGCCTCTCTGTAGATAACAGGGTTAATTTTCCGATGCCGCGGCCCGGGCGTCCTAGACGCCGTCGTACTTAGCCGCACCCCAGCTATCTTCAGCGTCTCGATAGTGGCTGCACTAAGGGGTTTACGTTACTAGTGGCTTAATTGAAAATCGCACGGCAGCGACGTGGCAGACGCGACGGGCGTCGTAGACCCTCCTTCCACAGTTATTTAACCAGTTACGTATATACTTTTGATTATGGGGGTGGGCTAATACGGGTGGGACTGTCACTACTGTATTATTTAAGGGATGACAGTTTCGTGAGACGTATCGCACCCCCCTGTGAAGAATTCTCTGGCTCAATCTCGGTGGCCACGTGTCGACCTGCATTTATTATACGAGCATTGTTAACTTTTCCATACACATCCCCCTTTACCAAATAACCTACCCCCTTTTCCTTCGTTCCCTTCCTCCACCCCGTCGAACCTTTTGTCACTAGCCAGACAAATATCTAGTCTTACCTACCCTTACACTGCGGCTCGTAGGCTCCTTCTGGGCTTTAGCGCGATTCCCACTATCATCCTTTATCACTTTTACTGCCGCCTACCCACTCCTACTTATATTTCTCTAAACACACTGTCTCTCTTTCTCACCCTGTAACGAACCTCGATATCATTTAGCTAGGAACCGCTGGACGGAGCTTGGCTGTTTCGTGACCGTTCCTTGACTGACCGTCTAGCTGAAGCACTGTTACCGAAATCTTCGCGACTTTAGTCGGGTATGCTGGGGTCTTTTAGGGGTTGCTGTACACTGTACTTGATGCACCCCTTCTGTTGCAGTGTCAAGATTTGGGGGGGTTTAACGCTTTTTCTTTTTTCACCGTAATATTCTGGCTATAGGAGTGCAGTTCGATTTCAGCAAAACAAACCCTATTTTGCGTATAGGTGATCCACTAGGGGTAGTAGAAGTTCCCTGGAGAGGGTTCACTGGCTCACGGTGCTATACCCTCGTCAGGTAAGTCCCTGCCGCTGGTTTTCACGAAGGCGCGGCTGATACGGCACCGGGGGTAGTAAAGTCAACCCCTAGGTAGAGCGTGAAGCTTCCTCGCCACTGAAACGAGAGGATTGCGGCTGTAAATTGTGACCGGTCGTCTTCGCGAAGCCTCGAAGGGGCTGCGAACCTCGACATCGACGACTTCACAGTTTCGATTCCAGTTCCGACCCCATTCCACCCCCTGGACTGTCATCTAGTCCTACTTCTTTATCTCATCCCGACCTATGAAGATGCTTCCTCCCCTAGACTGTTCGTGCACACTCTTGGCAACGGTCCTCTGAACTACCTATCACCAAATTTAAAGTTTAAGAGTGCTTCTCGATGAGGGATGAAAAATTGAAAAGTCAAATCCCACCCCTCGATGCTCAATCTCGACGTCGATCTACACCTTGAAATCCACTATGGTCTCTAAACCCTTCTATTTTGGGGGTACCCCCGTAATTTTTCTTTCCCTTTTCATCCTTTTATTTTCCACCCCCAGTCTCTTCTATTGTCGCTATCAGCTACCGCCCGACACTGCACACTGACCTGCCTCAAGTTTGCATCGACACAAAGGAAAATTTAATCTTTACTCCAGCATCGAAATTAGTATCTGTCTACGATCGATTTCTTTGTTCACTAGTCAAAATGTCACTTCATCAAACGACGCATATTTCTCTAAACCAAAAATTCTTTAAGGAGCCGAAGCAGGAGTATTGAATTCAGCATGAAATTAGCTCCAAGTGAGGCTTCGATTATGCTGTACCTCTTTTTTTCTCGTTTTTCGTCAGTGGTAGTGCTAACCTGAACAAGGCCACCCTGGATATAGTTCGCTGTGTATCACTGGGGTGGATCCTGGAATGGCCGGGACCAGCATTGCGTAGAGGCTCTGGCATCCCTCGGGCATCGTTATTCACAACTACCCCCCAGCTACATGGGATCCAACGGGGATCCAACACAGAGAGCGAGGACGGCGCCTCTGGCTTCGGTCACGCGGAAGGCACCTCTTCTATTATTCAGATGGCACTGAGGAGCATGGATCTCTCGGCGCGTAACGCCTCCCACCCTCTCTTGAAAACCCTTCGGTCATCCCCTTGAACTGCTCTTGCTCTCTGACCAATTCTTGACTTTGTCAGCTAACCGTGCCTGATACGTTCTTTCGCCTCCCCCCGTATACATGGAGGACACGATCGAATCGTGAGTTCTCAGATCACCGACAAGACTTCCATTCCGCATTGCATTTAAGGGTTGCAGTACCACGTGGTCTTAACAAGGGTTCGCGCTGAGGGATGTTCCTGTTGGACTCGTCCCCTTTTATTCCTCGTATACGCTGTATGTCTTATTTTCTTCCTTTTTTTTCACCCCTTTTTACATAGCTTTTTGCATATATATATATATATATATATACGCACATTCCGGAAGGTTTGTCCGTTTCCTCAGCTTTTCTTCCTAAATGCCCCAACGGGATGAATATGGCAATTTATTGTTAGTCCTGCAAATCATCCCCAATAGTGCTCGCGCCCATTTTTCAACCCCCCCCTATCCCTTCCCTCCATAGTCTCTCCCGTACCTATTTCATCGGCCACTATATTTTCAGGAGTAAATTGCACTTTCGGTCAGAGTTATGTTATGCAGACCCTCGCTATTCGAACTACCCCCTTCCCACCCCCCGCGAATGGCTTTTGATATCCATTAATCGCAATATTCAGGGTACCCTGTGTTCCCTCTCTTTTCTTCTATTTTTATCTCTCTCTCATTCGCTCATCTACATTGGCCTTGCCAAAAGGGTTAAGACCGTTCGCCAGTGTCCAGAATTATAAATGTGGTTTTTCGACCACGTGCAATAAACCACCCTACCCCTTAATTTATTTGCGGTCGGTAAAAAAAAATATAAAAATTTCATTCCTACCCTTAACGACGTCTCACAGTCGTGCATTACATAAGGGCAAAAGTAACACGAGACAGGGCGAAAGAGAGTGAAAGTAATTCCTTCAGAGACATTGAGAGACGCTCCGTGAAAGGGAGTCTGGAGCCAACAAAAAAAAAAAAAAAAAATAGAATTTCGAGGTAAAAAAGCTATTGGCTCGGAGGGGTAGGAAATCGCGTAGCGTAAAACTCTCGTCACGGTCAGCGAGCACTGCGATGGTCCTGGGGCTCTTGCCATTCGCTTCGCATCCCCGTGACCCCGAATCCAAGTCCCACCCGGACGAGAAACGGCAGCAGCCACCTGTCCAACCCTTGGGCGGTAGGGTTGAAGTTGGGGGGTGGAAGTGATATACACGGAGCCATTGCCAGTGTACATTCCGGACAGGGTTACACAGTTTCCACGTGAAATATTGAGCTCGAGCGCCTGGGGTGTACAGCACCGTTCACCCTGCCTCCCTCTGAACTGGGACCTGGTCCACGTGACCTTTGCCATCGCCCTTTCTACCGTCAACCCTCTCGCTGACTCCCCTCTCCCCGCCGCCGCACCACTCACTTCCGGCGCGAACCGCACGTCCGGCATAAAAGAACAATCTGCTCGGCCCGGAAAATATTAATAACCTTGCCTACTCTTTCACTATCATCCCTTACGAAACTACCCCCTGTCTACTCCACTTTGAGCCACCCTCTCTCTGACTATCATCCCCTGGCAAGAATATCTCAGTCGATCCCTACAGCTGGAGTGCGTCGGATATGTGGATAGTCTGGAGGTGATCTAGAGGGTGCATTGTGCGTTTTCTCCCTTGCCCTTATTTTACTTCTCTGCACCCCTCCCCGGGCCCCTCCGCGTCACGACGATCACACCCCTCCCACTGGCGCGGGGTTTACCTACGGCAACCCCTAGCGTGATCTCGCGGATGAGCAGACTGGAAGAAAAGAATCTTCATGGCCCCAGGGCTCTTTCAACCCTCTTTTGTTTCTATCAGAACAGTCCCCCTTTCCCGCCCCCCTCCCCTGATTGTTTCGTACCTTCGTTAGTTTCTCCAAGTCTTCCGTTTTCTCCCCATATCGTCCCTCTATCCCCTCCATCTATTCTTTTTTTTCCCTCGTTTCTTGCATCAATACGGAATAATACCTCTCGTATTCTTTATCTATACGTGTCAATAATTAATTTGTATCGTAAGGGCAAAAATAGGTACGCAGAGGGCTGCTTTCAGGAAATTCGAGAAATTTCGAAAAAAACGTTTCTCAAATATGACGTATCTTTGACCCGTATGGCTTTTGAAAATTAAACAATTTGCAACCCTTGCATCAAGGATTTAGGGTTGGGCCAGGATTCTCGTAAAGGTTTACGACACCCGTCGCACTTAGGGATGACTTCGATATCGTAAAAGCATCCACCCTTGTGTCGGGAGGTGTTCGTAGTCCTATGCATATCTATACATATACGTATATGCTGTTCTATACCTATATATACACACACACATACCTGTACAGTGAGGAACTTTGCTATCGGTCGGTAGGTGATTGCGTTAAATTTCGAACACGATCGTGAAAGCAGAAGTAGCGATAATCCACTCGAGTTATGGAATTTGACCTGGTCATTTAAGTCTAGGGGGTGGCGTTAAGGGTGGTAGGTAAATATATGACTGCTATAAATCCTCTCATACCACGTCCTTATGTATACCAAATAGTGTGACTTACTATATCTATATATACTATTCCTGTGTCAGTATGAAGATTCCTTATACATGTGTGCATATATATATATATATATTACAAGTTCGCTGACATTATATCCATAACGTTATAATATATCTATACTGAGTGACTTTCATAACAGACGTAATATTAGCGATAGCAATAGCAGTAGTAATTTTAGTAGCACTAGTAGTAATGGTCAGTCGACAGCATACACTGTGTCTAGTAATGGTAAAAGTATTACCTGTCTGCTCGACGGAGCGTATAAACGTAAAGCGATTCGCTTATGCGATTTCATTCTGTTTATTTGTCCTTGCCTTTCTCTCTCTTGCTTCCTCATCCTCTTATTCCAATTTCGCTAGTCGTATCGTTCACCTTATCAGGATTATCGTATTTCTCGACAAGACGATGCGCAATCGACGTGGACGAATTTTCGAGAAATTAAAAGAAACGGACAATTCTCGACGATACCGTGAAATTGCGAAAGGCCATAAAATTCTATCCCCTTTTACGAGCTACGGGTAGAATGAGAGAGAGAGAGAGAGAGAGAGAGAGAGAGAGAGAGAGAGAGAGAGAAAAAAGAAAACGTTAAAAATGATGTCATTAACGGTCAAAGGATAGGCGTCATCGCTACTTTATATCATATATATCTATATACGTCTCAGAGATATTCGTTCTAAACCCGTGACGTCTACCCTTGGCCCTTTTTTTACCTTTCACCCCCCCCCCCCCCTCCAATTGCCAGTAGTCACCCTCGCCGGTAGGTTCGCCCTCGCGAAATTTAATGAAGGTTGTTAAGAGTCGCACGAAGGGCTCGGAAAAGCGAAGCTTTTTAAGCGGACCCTGTCGAAAGGGAGGAAATATGGGAGTTTTGCCGTGGGTAGGCAGGGTGCAGGCCTTTGGAGCAGAGTTTTTAGGTAGGTAGGTACGTCATTGGCGGGGGACGAAAGAGGGGGGGTCCTCCTCGTGGCTCGAGAGGACTGGTCGGGGGTCCTCGTGAGATTTTCTGTACTAGGGCAAAGTGGTGGAGTATTTTTTTGAGCCTACAGAAGAAGGGGGATGCGAGCTACGGGGGGCGGGGGGGGGGCCCTACATTTAATATAAACCCTTACGGGATGCCCTTAGCGTTACTACCCCAGTTGCAGAATCGATGCCCTGGACCAAGGATTGACATTAATTTATTTGCGCCTGCACACCCCCCGGGGCATAAACTACCCTCTGTTTCTCTTCTATGAGCCACCCCTGATTCCTTTCCACATCGTCACGCGGTCACTACGTCCTTTCAGGAGCGTAGCTATAGCTCCGTCCCAGTTCAGGGCTATATTGTTTCTTTTATGAAGATTACACCCTGAATCATGAACGTGGCACGGACGCCCCACGGAAATTATTACCCACCCTGGCGATACAACCCCTACACACGCATACGTACCGCCAAGCCCACCTACTGGACAGTTTCCACCCGTTACTCAACTGCCATCTCTCTTGGGAGCGCTAGGGGATGAGATCGAGCTGACGGCCGAGGGGCGCAGCGGCGGTACCCGTACCTGAACGTGACGTCAGTCAGTGCACGTAGACATCCTGATTCTCATTTGCTTCCACGTGGCTTAGACATTGACTTCCGCTTTACGAGCTGCTGTTCTCTTTGAGGTTATTAAAAAGCACGTATTTTGTAAGGGAAAGAAATGGAAATTATAATCGCGAGTGTGGAAGGTTGTATCACGGGAAAATTGCATTCGCAAGGGTGTTTATAAATTTGTTGGCTCTAAAAGGCTTTATAAGCTTTTATTATGGTTTCCTTTATTTATTTTATTTTCAACTTTTTTTTTCCTTTTCTTTTTTTTTTGTTTTCTTTCCCTAACAAAGTCCTTTCGGTCTCTCGTGAAAGGAGTCGAGGATTACAACGCGGATGCAGCCAACCCTTTGACGTTAATCATAACCGTGGGGTTTATGTGGTCCGGGCGCCAGGAGAGAATCCAGTCTACTTTATTTCATTCGTTTAGGTGTTAGCCGGCTCCTCTGCCGGCGCTTTCATAGGTATCGCTGCACTCTAGTTTATCTCGGCTTTGGCCTTAAGGGCGGGTTTACACGTGATACATCTTACGGAGGCTGGTTGCAGCGTGTGCAGTTTTTTTTTCTTCTCTCTCTCGAGTTTCAGGTACTTAGTAGCACACCGGGTGTGTATGTGCTCGTGAAGGGGGTAGGTTGCTAAGAGGGTGGAAGTGGGAGGGGGAGGGGGGAGCGTGGAGGATTCTTCAATGGAGATTAATCAGAGACACCTATTCGCGCCTGTCTCGGCTTCCTCGTCATCTTCTCCATCCCTCTTTTTTCAACCCCTGCCTGCATTTCATCCCTTATTCCCTCTCACTCTTTCCCTTGCGCGCTCAGCGTTTTTTTTATTCTTGGCTCTCTGTCTTTCCGTCTTTACGTCTCTCTCGCTCTCTCAAGCCGGTAACCCTCGACAATGCAGACGATCCTTTGTGTCCTACGCTGCTTTGTCTAATGGCTGACGAGATGGAACCTTCATCCGGTTTTTCGGGTTTTCGAAAAACAGCCGGTACGCCGCGTTCGCTTCCGGTAACTCGACTGCGCCAACCGGATGCGATTTGATTATCTGACAGGTGGATTAAAATTTCACACCCGTTAGATTCGCAAGCGACGAAAGTCAGGTTTGAAAAATTTTTTTTTTTTTTCATATATCCCGCCTCACGATTTTCACGAAATTTAATCGTGACGCAGAATCGTGTATCTCGTTAATGAAAATTCATTCGAATCGCCCAAGATTTAGCTGTATTGAAATATACGAATATAAATTTCACTCGGCCCTTTGGCTTTTGACATTTAAACTCCGGCACCTCCGGGACATTTTTCAGCCTTCCCAGATTTATCCCGTCTCTCTTTAGTGCTTATATATATATATATATATATATTACCAAACTCATACATCTATCCCGCTCACCACGGGATACTCCCTTTCCCTTGTAGGCTTTCACTCTTTCTCGTACTTTCTCTCTTTCTCTCTCGTTCGAGGTATCGAATTTAAGCAAACGCCCTTTGCAGCTGCTTCGGGGTTCGGCCCACTTTCCCGTAATGTCTTTCTCCCCATTTTCCAGGAGCTTCGCGGCTAGTCCCCCCCTTCGCCCCCTCCTCACGCTCTTTCATCCCCCTCGGTATCCCTCTTCCGTAGTTTCGCGTACTTCGACTTGGCATCCTAGCTTGTTCCGACCCTCTGTTACCTACGTTCTAATACCTCCCCCCCTTCCCCTCCTCCCGATCCCCGGCCATTCACGTCTCGCAAAAAGTCCCACCAAGTCACCAGCTTTAGGGGAAAGTGCGACATCTGTAATTTTTCCGGAACTTCTTTTTTTTCTTATTTCTTTTTCATCGGCCCTTAGAACCGCTCATTTTCTTTGCTTTAATATCTTATCCTAAGACTTCCAGTTCCAACACGACGATAAGCATTGCGCGTCTCTATCTTCGTGTAATCGCTGGAGGGATAACAGTGAACTACCTACGACCCTCTGAATCCTCAATGTTCGTTTCATCGAGACAGCCACGGGTCTCTAAATAATTATCCTACCCTCTCGGTCCTAAGTGTCTTAGACACGAGTCAACAAACAACCCAATTACGTGGTTAAACATTAAGCGACGACGCTTCGCAGTCCCGTGTTTGCGGGCTGGAGCTTCCTGCTGAGGTCGCTTCACCGCCCCCCCTCGCTCTTCTTCCAGTGATCGTTTTCGATCTGGCACAAGAACCCCTCCCCCCCCCTCTCTGCCCCCCGGATGAGCTCGTGGAAAGCGCAGAGTTTGGATTTTATAATTTTGCAAATTTCATAATTTTGCGGATACTCGTCGTTACGCGATATCTGAAGTACGACGGCGAAGGAGGAGTGAGGGGGGCGAGGGGTAAAACTGAATTTTAGCCCCTTCACGGTTCGTGCCCCCCCCCCCTCTAAGGTCGTTGGGAGTGTTCAATGGCTATGCTCGAGGCTATAACTTTTCTTTCTCGCGAGTCACCGGCCAAATTCATCTTCGGTATGAAGGACGAACGTGTCATTTGAAAAAAAAAAGAGTAAAAGAAAGAAAAAGAGAAGGAAGGAAAAAATCTGTCGCCTGACAACCTTTGAAAATGGTGGTGGTGTCGTCGAGCCAATTTTCCAGTGGGACCCGCGTTAGCGAACCGGTGCTTGGGTACCGAAAATTCGGAAGTCTCTCTCTCTCTCCCGCCTGTCTCTCTCTGCTGGTCTCTTCTCTACTTTTCATGACTTTTCCTCTCGAGCTTTACTCTTTTTTTTTGGGCGGGGGAGGGGTTGCTACCCCTACGAGCACGTGACTAGGGGTACGTGTTCAGCTCGGCTATACTCGGCAGGCCTCGGCAAGGTTCGGCGGTCGATAGAGCAAACACGGCCGCGCCCCAACCCCCTCCTCCCACCCCCGGGAACCCATGCTTGGGTGTTCAGGGTGGTACAGACGAAAACTCTCGTTCCTTCTTCGTCTTCCTCTCTCTGTCGTACCTCCTTTGAAAACCCATTTCGGTATATCTTGCTCTCTCTCTCTCTCTCTCTCATCTTCCTTCGCCTCTTACTACTCACCCAATGTATTTCCCTCGAAAATAGCTGAAATATCATAATTATTACAGGCGTTACACCATCAGTGGTCTCGACGAGGAACTCGCGAAAACTTACTCGAGTATCTCGCGAGAATTTTGTTCGGCGTGACGCGCGAAGATTTACGTACCAGCGTCAACCCTTTGTACCAAAGCATCTCCACCCGGGGGGTGTCTCACCCCTCCTTCAGGAAACGACTCAACCCCACGCTTATCCTCATTGCGCGATTATTCTCACCACGTGGGTGACGCTCGAGCGCTCCTTATGCCGTTTAACTCGCACTGTATAGTTGCTACTGCGTGTACAGTGCTATTCACCCTAGACGTGTCTCTGTAAATTTTGACAGCTGTCACGTGACACCTGAAGTCAGTCAACTTACAAGGGTCGTCTAGTCGAGTTACCATTGATGGAGATCGTTGCTCTGGTTTAATGAATTTCAGAAATTTGTTAAAAATTTATTTTCCAAAAATGCCACTATAAGGGTGAGGGTGTATAAAAATAAAAATTCTCTAGCTGACACGACAGGGGTGATAGTTGGCTGCGGGAGAAGGTGTAATCGTTATCTCAACCTTATTCACTGAGCCTCCCTCCCTCCCTCGTTCACTCTCCTCTCCGCCCCTGGCGGATGATACTCAGACGGTGCTACAAGGGTGAAAGATGGCTCGGGCTGTCAGGCTTTAATGCCACCGGGAGCACCCGCGCCATCGTACACACACCCCCTGTCGATTAAACCGGATGCATGAAATTTCCTGGTAAATTTCCACGGGGCCTTTACGTCGCCTTGGCACGATCCTGAGGTACACGTGATACGCCTACCGTAAGGGGTGCATATATCTATCAGCGATACGCGATAGGAAATTCTCCATTCAGCGAGCCCAAAAATAATTTGCGTAATGTGCAGTAATGGCGCTAGTCAAGGATGCGCCGTGCGTGGGGCAGAGCGAAGGGAGGGTAAAATGAGGATGACTGAAAGGGACCACAAGAATACCCAACCCCTGCCCCCCTTGGCATTCTTCTATTTTTCCAGGAAAGAATTTTTCATGTCATTTCTTTCTTCGTCCTCCTTCTTTCTTTTTATACCATTCACCGTCCGTCTCCCTCGTTCTCTTTTGTTCTTCGCTTCGCCCTCGTCGTACCCTAGACTTCTCGTACTCAGGATGAAATTTCTACTGTATGCTAAGGCGGGGATATACCTGCTATGCAAGCAGGGCGGTCCTTCGTAATAATCACGGTGGTATACGACTTCAAAGCGTTATCTAGGTTCGCTGTTGCCGACCCCAGCTACCCTCCACCCTCTTCCCTTAGCAGTACCAGGACTCGCACGAGCTAAGGGATGAGCGCGTTATACACCCCTGCTAGATTGCTCCTGGCGCATTCGCGTACTTACCGGATGAATTCTCTAAGAGGTCCAAAGTCGAATCTCTGCTTTTCTCGTTTAGCGCTGCCATCTTTGAAACGTCCCGAGGAAGTCGGCAAATGGAATTGCATTTTAAATTACCACGCGATTGCGACGTCCAACGAGAGTTTCGCGCGATCGAGGATCACCGGGATGCTTTTCGGATGCTGAACTCCTAGAGGATAGACCTACGAAGCTCGGACACCGAAAGATTTGTGCCGGATATCCTGCGAGGAGAAAAGTAATATCTAATAAAGCTACTTGTCCTCTCGGATATTCCAAGGGAGGTTAACTATCCATCTCTCACCCTCTTAACCTCCCCCCTCCATTTTTTTTTCTTCCTCGGTAATTCTCCATCTAGGAACCACGTGCGCGGAACGGCACGATCTCGGCTATACCTACTTTTTTTTTTCCCCTATCTCTTTCACTCTTGAACCAAGGAAAACCACCCTAATGGCATTTGACGAAAGGCTCTAGCATCCCCTTATCAGTCTGCAGATATCAACCCCGTTCTGCTTCCGGCCACCAATGGGAATCCCGAATCAGTACGGCTCGCTGCTGTTTTAATATCACATTTAATCATCATCTCTGTGACTTTTACCCTCCTCCACCGGGGGGGGGGGGGGCCCTCCCCACGCAATTTCTCTTCAAGGAATTCTCGCTCGAAACAGCTAGGCTGGTATATTGCCAACTTGGCAACTAGTTGGCAGTAATTACGTGAGTACCAGTGGCAAAATGTGTACAAGACTCGAACCGTATGGTTGGGTTAGGATTTTGCGCGTTTCCTGCTCGCGAACAATAAATTCGCCGGAAGGTAATATAGCGATTGACGGTAAAAGGTACACACTTCCGGAATGAGAATAAAGGGAGATATGGTAGGAGGAGGCGTGGGAATACTTGCAAGAGTCAAGAAGGAAGTCGGGCCAATTCAGGCCAAGAGCCACGGATGGGCTCTTCTCGTTAGGTATTCGGACTGCGAGTCGTCTAATCTGCATCGTGTTTGCACAGCGGTACAGTATAGTAATACCAGTTGTAACCAGACGGCAGTAGTAGCGGTGCGTTACCGACTGTACAGTTGTACCAAAATGTACGGGGAGGGGGGGGGGGAGGAGAACCTGCTGCTCCCCGTTGCTGCTACTGCGGAAACTTTCAGCGCCTCCTGAAGTCCTCTGGCCAATGTTATTCTCTCTGTGCTATGCGGTGCAGTAACGGCAGGGGTAGTAGTAGTAGTAGTAGCAGTGGTAGCACAGACAGGCACTATACACTATAGATGGTGTATGCCAACTGGAACAGTATCTCGGCGCCAGGGTTACCAACGTTGGAGTGCCGTAAGAAACATCGTCGAGATGTGTACTGCTCATTAGCAAGTGTCTCAAACTTTTGTCAAGTTTCGCCGTTGTACGTTGTTTCTGTCGTAGAGTTTCATTTCGTTTGAGCTAAAACCCTTGTAGTTAGCGCTTGAATCTCCTACGTTGGCTCATCACTGTCTCTTCCTGTTTCACTGATCCTGTCGCGTCCCCGTCGAGCACCCGTCAGGCTTCCCATTGCCTTGTGGATTTTGGTCAACGCTTAAGCCCTTACGGATGGGTACCGGAAGTTGGCGCAGAACCGAGTCCATAGGAGAGTAGCGTACTGGAAACGACCGTAGGGTATCGATTTGCGGTTTGCAACCTTTGACCTACCCTCGTACCGACGTCGGAAGTCCTAGGTTTGGTTACCCTATGGAAGGAAGAGAAATTCCTTTCCTTACTTCCTATTTGTCTTGTATACACTTTTCGCTTTTATCCCCCTTCGGTACCTCGGCCACCCTTGCTCTGCTCTGCTCTGCTTGCTCGAGCAAGTCCAGAGCTTCTGGGGGAGCCGATGGCGTCTCTTTCACAAGGGCAATCAAGCTGAGGTTGCACGGTTCTTTGAAGTCGCGCGTACACAAAATATGCATTAGCAAGTCGATATTTTTGAGTATTTTTTTAATATATATATTGCCTCCCGCATTTTTCAAGGAACCACCCTCAAGACTTTCTCCACCCTTATTTGCCAACTGTCTCTACGGGGAATCTTGGCCATTATCTTTGTGGAGGGTGCATTGGACGACCAGGGAAGATATTGGACGCTGTGCACGGGGTGGATTTTGGTTCGAGCAGCAAACTACCCCATTTTTATATTCGCTCGCGTGTCACGTGTTTCATCCCTACGACGATGAACTCTTTGGTGAAGCTTTTTGAGAAGGACACTGGTTTCCGGTTTCAGGAGATATTTCTTGCTAAGGATATTCCCGTGGACCCGTGGATGGTCCAATGGGAGAAGAGGGTGGTCGTTTCCCATTCGGGTTTCGTGAGGCACGATAAATCATCATTAGTTTGATTGCCGTTCGGATACCCCGTCAATAAGTTAATGGCTGGTTCCCATGGTGCGGCACCCCATAACGTGCCCCGTCTCTCGCCCCTTCCCTCCGCTTCCTCGTTACTATCTTCGTAAATTCTTTATAGCGAGAAGGAGTAACGGGAGTTAGAAGAATCAGCGAGTGAAAGATGCTGAATGTGCCTGTGTGTTTGTACGTGTAAACGGGGTCGGCCGAGAGGGTGGTTTGGATACAGGGGTCCTTTCAAGAGCCATTAGCCGACTGAAGTTTTAATTACGGAAAAGGAAATCAGCCGCGATCACGGCAACGAAACTCCATTTCGAGCCTACCTTTTATATACATACACACACATGTGCATATATATATATATATATATATAGGGTATAATGGGGTTGACTAGAGAACGAAAGGTACATATACGTGGATAAGGAAAGAGGGTAGCTGTTTGCCGGTGGCACGCGTTAACGCACACCTATACGCATATACGAATAGGGGTAGTTTTTAGGAGTCGCTGACGTTTAAGTACCCATGGAAGCATGCTTGTTTTCCATATTTTTTTTTCTTCCAGCCCAATCCCCTCGACCTGTTCAAAAACAATATGACGGAACGCGGTGGGACGGGACTCCCGGAGAAGTCTGGAAAAATATAAAACTTTCCGATCGGTTTTATGGTGGATCTTGGAAAATCAAGGAAAACATCATCCCTCTCTCTTTTTCTCATTTATCCTCTCGTCTTGCTCTTTTTGCACCCCCTAGCCTCCCTCTCCACTAAATCCATATCACCCTCTATGTCCTACCGCAGTCTCTGTCCCGAGGAAAAAAAAACTACTCAACACTTTGGCACACACGGTTCAGCCGGCAAAACCAGCCTTCTCTACCGCCCCGACGTCGGATTAAGCGACGTAGACGTCAGGACGCGAAATGTCCCGCGAGCGTTAATAACACCGCGAGATAGAGGGAAAATCTGCCAGACCTACGTTGAGATTGCCGTGGAAGAGAATTAGCGGAGGGAGAATCGTATAGAGGAGGAGCAATAGGAAAATAGGGGATGGTGTTGACGGTAGGTGAAGTCGGGAAAGAGGGTGGGAAGAACCTCCGTCGCTAATCTCTCTACGCGCACGGAAGCCCCTTTCCGGAACCGTCGTTTTCCACGTGTGTACGTGTTACGTCACGTGACTCGACGCCACCGTCGCCGTCGCTACCACCCCCTTGTCACTACCTGTTTGCAGAGTCGCCGGCAAACATTGTAATCCGGTAACGCTTGGGATTCGAGGATACGTAGAATCAGGCTAAAAAGGGGGAAACGGAGAGACGTGAGGTTACGTGCCAACGTTATGCTTATCTATATCTATATATATATATATATACACACATACACACATGTATATCCCACGTCAAATGCATATGCATGAACGTGAGAATAGTCTGATAAGAGATATACGTGTATTATACGGAGTGAAAAGAAAATAGAGAGGCGTCGGAGGATACGATGTCTTTTACGTGCAGAGATCTACCTTACCGACGTGCCTATTACCATCCTGTCGGAGTTACTTCTTGTTTCTGGTGTTGCTGATCAAGAACTGCACCTCCGGGCATCCCTTGAAATCTATTTCGCGAGGGTTCGTAACTGCGCGCCGGTCAGGTAACCCTTATACGTGTAAGCGGACGCGATTCTCCGTATAGCGAATCCCAGGGGATGAAAAGGACGAAAGTGGGCGTAAAATTGTCCAAGACGACGGGGGGGACGTCGGAGATTGATAAGAAGGGTTTGCGAAGGGGTGGGGGGGGGTGTAAGAGATAGTGGGTGACGGGGGTTGTTGGTGGGTACGAGAAGACCCGAGAACGAAGAATGGCAGGGGGAGGGTGTCTCTTCGCTAATTGTTATCAATTCCAGACGTGGCGTCGCCACAAGGGGATGGTTCTTCGTTCGGCTGAATGGCTGACTGATGCTTCGAATGAATAACCGCCCCGTAATAGCAACCCTAAACGGCCTGGCATTTGTTATCTTTAAACCGCGCGTTACCTCCGGCACGGAAGGATTAGTAAAATGATTAGCGTTAGCGAATGGCCGCCGTTTTGAGGGATCCATGCAAACGCCCTCCTACCCCCCTCTTTCTTCGTTCAACCCTTATTAGCTTATACGCGGCAGCCCTTTTCTGAAGGGGGCGGCGTTATCAACGCGAACGATCTTATCCTCGATCGATCGTCGTTAGGATTTACATCCCTACTAGGTGCCTTACAAGCCCTTGCAGCCACCCCCCCCCCCCCCTCTACATCCCTTTTCATCTCTTGGCCAATGGTTAGTGACTTAAGAGAAAAAATAGATCTGAAAAAAAATAGTACTGACAAGTGATAAAGAAAAGTGATTTTAACGTATCTCGTATCATTATAATGATCCATCCGTCGTTTTTATTTTATTTCTGTTCAACGCGTGTCGATCGGATTCTAATAAAAGTCCTCGTGTCTGCATATGGGATTTAACTGACTGTGCATACGCGTGTGTCGTGGCTACTTGGACTGAATACGATCGATCAGAGAATTTCACTGGAGAAAATATGAATTATTTTTATATATGGATTTTATATGTATATATGGCCAATGATTCACGCTATTTCGTTACCTGTTTATCCTATATTTCGGTTCTTTTCCAATATGTACGTAGCTCCATGCATATCAATTTGCTGTTTATTCATCGTTTTTCAACGCGAAGCTGATTTTGATTTTCTGCTCTATGAACCAGTCCTCAGGAGGACTGAGCTTATGGATTTTTTTTTATGAAAGGTCAAGCCTTACCCCTGTTTTCAATATCCGTGCAACGGGATTGCCGTTTGGAAAGAGAGAAAAGTCCTGTCCGCTTTGTATATAAAATTTTCATTGAAATTCATTTATCTCTTTGGCGATCGAGCTGCGAGTTATTTTTTTTTTTTGGTAAATTGTAAAAAATATTTTCACCGCGTAAGAGATTGCGCGAGGGCGATTGTTATCCGTAGATATTTTTTCGTAAGGGTTGTAGATAAGTTCATCGTTTTAATTTTACATCCCCTCGTAGAAAGTTGTTGCGATTCTATTTGCTCGGTTTTGTACGGTTTCTACCCCTATTTGTTAGCGGATTAAAAATACTAAATAACCGAGCAATTCATAAAAACGTCTTGGGGGAGGTTACGGGGCAGTTACTGGCCCCGGTAATTATGGCGGCCATTATTCATGAAAAATGAGAAGCGCCGGGGATGGTTAGATCAGCAGGAACGATGGTAGATGGGGGGACGAGAGGGTAGAAGACGATAGGGATGCTCGGTTGGATGGATAAGGGATGACTAAAGTGTTTGCTAAAGGGAACGAGAAAAAAAAATGCAGGACACTACACACAGTAATGGAAAACACGAAGGGGTGATATTTTCCTAGGAACGCAGAAATCACTTAACAAACAAATGGCCCCTGGGTTTCCCAGTAGCCCTTTAAGGGATGATCCTACAAATGGGGATATAGATCTTGCTAATGCTCAAACGGGCGAGGGCACCCCTTTTCTTAATCAATTTCTATTTTTTTTTCAACCCTTATCCGTTCCAATAATCTCACTCGTGATGATGTCAGGTACAGTCGACGCAAAGGGGTGTTACAAGTAGATACATTATAGAATTGTCAGGGTGAAATTTATGGACGCGATACGAATGAAGAAAAAAAAAAAAAAATCTTGTCTCTCAAGGCGCATTTACGAGCGAAGGTTTGCGCGTGATAAAGGACGGAGGGGGTGTAAAAAAAATGGTGGGTACGGGTATAAGCTGTCCCAAGAAAATAATGGTCCAGGGTGAAATGAAATGGCTGCGGTAACACGGAGAAAGTCCGATAGAAACAAAAGGAGCTTTTCGCGATTCGTAATCCATTCGCGTGGCGTGAAACTTACGACTGCGAAATTGGCAGGGTGTAGATAAGGGGTGTCTTGAAAAAAAAATAAAAATAAAAGGAAAAAAAGAGACTTCCAAATCCTTATCAGCCACGTGTTATTTCACGCTCCTTTTTGTCCCGTGATTTCCGTCCTGGTTTTTTCCCCAGGGGGTGCGACGGAGGGCGTATCGCTCTTCCTAAACGAGCACGAGGACCACGAGCGAACCTACCTGTCAGAGAGACGCGATTTTTACCCTGTACAGGGTGTTAAAATCCGATTAGTGGTCCACGGAGAGACGAACCAGGGGGTGGCTGGTGAGTGCTGGTTCTACGTAAAAGGGGTTGCATTATAGACATCCCCTCATCCTCACCCCTGTTTTCAGACGTACTCTCGATGTACCCTTGTATTATAGTTTCAGATATAGCAAGTATTAAAGGGATCGAAAAAAAAGGGGTCGCGTTATTAATTTATGCTAACCAACCCTTATAATTCTGTCTGCCATGGCCGCTCTTTAATCTTTTACGTGACTGTAGGTCATATCATATAGGCGACTGTGGGTGATTGGACGCATGGATACAGCTATACTCTTGGATAATAATTATTATAAATCCAACCCTTATATCCATAGATACATCAATGAAAGGCAGAGATGACGATACGGGGTATATATCAGAGTTCAAAGTTCAACTTGTAATCAGCAATAAGTCGGCGCCAATTAAATTGTCTCTATGACACGATATGCAATAAAGGCACGTCTAGGGGATGTTTTGAATTCAAGAGGACGACGATTGGCTCCCTTTTACTCAGCATTGGCGAGCCATTATCGTCGGCTGACACTCAAGGACCAGCAGGCAGGAGGACGAGGACGAAGGAAGAGACGATGGTCCATAGGAAAGAAAGGCTGTTCCTCCAGGAACGACTTTCATCCTTTCTTTTCCTGTTGGATTTCTCTTTTTCTTCAGGCTTTTAGTTTATATATATCTCTCTCTGTCTTTCTCTTTCTTACGTCTATCAGTCGACTGGACCAGTTATCTCGGCTCTCGTGCTCTGGTAATGCCAGAGCCAGAGACCTGGAGAAACCAGGATGGTCTAGGATAACAGGACGCTGCAGCGTATACTATATATATATATAGTATATCGGACTAGGAATTTTTCTATTCAAGATTCCAGAAATCGTAGAAATATTCCGCGTGAGAAATTCACCAGGCAATCCTGTCCTTTTTCTAGTTATTTTACGTCACGAGGTCTCCTCGCTTAAATCGTCGCATCCTTTGTGCTCGTCGTAGCGAGTATCCATAAAATTTTAATCACCGAAGCGCACAGTCTCGTCCGATTCGCGATCTCATTCGAACGACACGAATTCCCTCGAAAGATAAAAGAGTCTTTCGAGCCCGTTCTATTTAATTATCAATATTTCCTCTTATCATATTTATTTATCCTTATCCTCTGTCATTCTCGTAGGCCTTAAATAACCCATTGTAAAACACAAATGAGCGTGCAGTTGTCCTATCAGTTAATCAACGTACTACGTACAGTCCCTTTGAAAAGTACGTATCGCCTAACTCCTAGCGAAAGTTTCCACTGGACTCTTGAACGAAGCGCGAAGCTTAACTGAAATTCCAAGGGAACCTCGTTCCACTGTCAATTCCACAGTAGCAAAGTACCATTTAGTATACCGTTTATCCGTTAGAGGGCTAAGTCGATCCTCCAGGGCTCCCTCGACAGGGGGGTTGGTGCGAGAGGGCGCAACTATGGGGAAGGTCTGTATTCTGTTGGTTCTGATTAGGGTGGGGGTAACTCAGCCCTAAGCGTAACACACTCAGCCCATTAGCCGCTACATTTCGTGCCCGTTCGCGAGGGAAGTGGTACACGTCGGTGCCTACGTCAGCCCTCCTCTGGTACAAGCCACCCTCAAAATAGGGGTAGCACAAGCATTCAGGAAGTCTTTCCTGAACTTTCATAAGGGAAGTTTCCGTACCTCTGAATATGCCGGGTCACACGCATGCTACATATGTATGCCGTCACGCTGCGACGTGTCGCTAAATGGTATGTGGGAAGAAAGGGTTGAACGACTGGCAGAGGGGTTGGAATGGCTTTAACGGTGATTTTCAAGGAAAATTAATTTTCAAGGGTGAACGGGTAGGCGGGGGGGGGGGGCTTGTCAAATTTTCGGGGTGTGCCTCCACCCCTTCTTTTTTACCACCCTGCTTTGAGGAACCCAGCTTCTGGTTAAGTAAGGGGGTTGCAGATGACGGGTGGTTGGTTAAGTTAGTTTATCAGAGGCAGGGGCTCAAATACTACAGTACCGTAGAGGTTAGTTATATATGGTAAGCATTCAAGTCGGAGAAGCTTGTGGGTATGGTAGAAGGGTATACAGTTAATACTATACCGTTATAAGGCAGCAAGTATAGTACGTACACTGGCCAGGCACGCACAACCCCTTGCGTAATTGAATCACGCTTGGCCCGTCGAGGCGTAAAACCCGGATTAAATACGGCATACGTGGAACAGCACGGAACTGTGCGAAACTTTGGACGGTTCACAAGCCGGACGAGGGGGGGGGGGGGCCCGGTCGGTAACTAAAGGGAACTGGTGCAGGACCTGAAGATTGAAAACGGCCTCACAGTTCCCGTGTGTGGTGATACATGCACGTGTCAAAGGTCATATTGCTCTTCGATGGCGATACACATGTACAGGGGATGAAAAGAGCAAACTCGAAAAAAAATTTGTATTTTGCTATCCATTAATACAGTTGATTGAACAGAAAATTTTTTTACTCTCAATATGCTTTATCTTACTATAGATTGTTTTTTTGAACGAATCCGACGGATTCATACACGTTATCTAATTGGTTGATTTACAACCCTTTGATTCGGGAGGGTGGAAGGGCGCAAGTGAGTTTTGCGAGGGCGCGCTCGATGCTCGATTCATGCCATCTCGAGCACCCTGAAAACATCAACCGCCGACGAGCTTCTGCCGCAATCTTGAAGATTGTTTGATCGCGGTCGACGAGTATTTGAAAGGCAGCCTTTTTACCCTGTTTCCTTCTTTTCTTTTCTTCATCTGACTCCTATCCGGCTTCCTTTCCCTGTGCCTTATATAACTTCTATTTCTTTCGTTCGTCTTCTCTTATTCACTTCCGCCCTTTCGATTTCGCATCGTCCTGTCCCCCCCCCCCCCTCCTCGGTTTCCCGACGATCATTGCCTACCCTGTTTTCCGCACTCTCGCCGACGAGCAAATACCCGGGGGGTAGGAGAGGGGGGCCTCCTTTTTAAAGGAACCTCTCCTCTCGTCGTTTTTCTATGCTTTTTTCTGGTATATCTTTTTTTGACTCATCTTCCTTTTATTTTGTACTTTTCTTATAAGGTTACGTCAGACGTCGAAAATAGTTTCTATGACGGAACGTATGGGTCTTAGGTATACGTATGTTGTATGTATGTATAGGAACTCCCTGTATGAATATGTGTATTGCCTGCTATTCTTGTCGCTGGGGAAAAATAGACGGATGCATTTTATATCGCGACATAAGTATCCACCTTATTTTCTGTTATTTCGATAAAGGGTCCAAATTTGGCAACCCTTCAAACAGTGGGATAATAACGTTAGGCCGTATTTTCAGATACATTGATACGTCGCCAATCGGCCGACGATCGTGTCTTTGCTACGAAAAACGAACGTTAATTCCTTTGAATAGGACTATATTTAAGCGAAACATCCTTAACCCAGAATAACTCCTGGAATATTCATCGTCAGCGACCGAGCGACTCGGCGACAGTCATTTCCAGTACAGCAGCTGACAATTCCAACCATTCAGCCGAGGCACAACGTGCCGGTAATCATTTGAAACGCAGCAAAGGCGCTGGTTGGGTAAAGGGGAGAGCCGTACCGGAAAAGGATGAGAATGTCGATGGGAGAGGCTGAAATATAAAGCCGTCCTCACACCAAAGTCTCTGAGATTCCGCGGTGATTCTAAGGCTCGGAATCGGAATCGACAGAAGGGCAAACGCGAAATTCTCGGAAGGACGATCGCTCCGGAACTTCCTGACCGGGACGGGACGCTTGTGAACGGCGCTTAAGGGTGGGCGAGAACCACGCGAATAGTTTCGCAAATTTCGTGGCTCTCCTGCAATTCCAAAGGTGACGGCGCTTTCGCACGATTCGACGTGGTCTTCGTCCTGGTCGTCAGTTCCGATTCTCACCGAACCGTCGCTGCTTGTTACGACAGAGAGAACGGCGGTAGGAGCCTTATGAAATAGAAGTAAAAATGGGGTTGAAAGGTGGCGAGAAAGCCAATGGGGGTGGGTCGGAGGGCAAATGGTCTTATACACGGTGGGGTAAAATAATTTGTCTCTCGCTCGCGCAGACTCATGCGAACTCGACTGTATAGTCGAGGACAGTCGAGAGTGCTGGGTAATAAATAGAAGAAAACGTGTTAAGTGTTCCACCCCTTTCAACCCCCCAGCCTTTCAGGCTCCAGGGGCGAATGCCAGGCGCAGGATGCTGGGAGAACGGAATAACTCGAGATTTTAAGTAGGAATATATTTTTATAAATCCCTAGGACGATGGCATATAAATAAATACCCCTCTGATGATTATTAATATCTAGGGGGTTGGTTGTCCTAAAAAAAATTTATCCCTTAAACAGTCAATGATAATACGAAATATTTTGCTTGGTTACAGGATCTCGACGTGGTATATCGAGCAACAGAGAAAAACGGGTAAGTCATCATCCCTTATTTTTATTCAACTCTAGAGAAGTCTCTCTCTCTCTCTTTCTCTCGCTCTCTCTCTCTCTCTCTCTCTCTCTCTCTGGAATTCCATTAGATTTTCATCTCCCTGTTGGTTTACCGTTGCCACAGTAATACGCGGAAAAATTATAATTTTAACCCAGGGTGCTTGATGTCATTTTTTTTTACATTTCTTTTTTTGTCCATGGGAATAACAAATGGTGGGCGGCGTCGAGGGTTGCTGCTGCTGCATCCCTCGCTGTATCCACTATCCGTACCTCTTCGTCCGCCGCCCTCCCTTTCTCGGCTGACGGTTTTGTATATTTATCACCCTCTGGAAAATATCATTCTTCATCGGCCCCGTGTGAACGACGACGCGCGGATAGATAGCTACGGGCATCCTGACTATTCGTCAAACTAACCGGAAAGTTTGTCATGGCCTCTCTCTTTTTTTTTTTTCGGGATCGCTTGTTTTATGAAAATATCCTCGAAAAGATCTCGCCACCCTTGGACGCTTTGAACTTTGGAAAAATTGAGACCGATCGCCGACACGTTCACGGTATCCTACGTATGCGCAGTTACCCGTGCGTCTATGTGCACCGCTGCCGGAAGCCGTCGATAAAAGTTGCCCAAGTTTTTTTTTTTTTCCTACCCCCACGATCTCCTTTCATATCCCCTACCAGCATATAGCAATTCCCTTGGCCGGTAAAGACTTTTTCTTTGAGATACACGAGATGGATAGCTTCTCTCATTGTCATCGGCGTCCTGTACCCTGCTGTATAACAATGCAGGGCTATAAGTTGGAGTGATAAATAAGGGATGAAAACTGCAAAAATATATGACACTCGCGAGGGATACCAACAGGCGTAATTCCCCGAAGAAAATAAACGAGTACTAAAATTACCGGTAAGAAAAAAAAGAAACTAAATTTTCTAAAAAAAAAAAAAAACCAAAAATTTTCTAATGCAGTACGCCAATGAGTTCTTACGTACTTAGGCAGGTTATTCGACGCGATCGGGAATGAAGAATGTCTTTGAAGGATCCCTGAGAGCAGAAATAAATCACGTCACACCGTTTTCCTGGTAAATAAGCGTGTATGTGTATATATATACATAAAGGCCGTCAAAAGTAATAGTCGACGTCACTCAAGCGACGTCGAACGAGAGAGGGGGAACGGAACGGGAACCAGGATCTCATCAGACGTAGCCGCCGTGACGTCTGCCAATGTGCAGAAGGAATCGCAAGGACTGCAAAATCATATTAGTGCTCCGCTAATATATACCGAAGAAAATGGCCGCGCGATAAGAGTCCGTGACTTCCTTGTCTCCTGGGTGGAAAAGTTTTGCTTTGTCATTATATGCGATGATCCCGAGGGTCCTTGATCGCTAAAGACGTCAGGCGTCAGCATGGGGACGTAGGTTGACAGTTTGTCTACGGTAATAGGCATGGTGTATGCATGGAGTATAGGTTATGTACTATATAGCCGAACCATACGTGTTGGTTAGGGACGCGGCTGGTAACGAGTCGCAAATCGATACTCGTGGCCGGTTCTCAACCTGGTCGATCTAAGCGGCGATTAGTCGACGTAATGGGACGCGTAACGAGAGAGCTGCTCGTCATGGGGACGTACAGCGTCGACGTCGTCCTCGTCGTGACGACACCCATCGTATCCTAATCTGATTGCGTAAATACTCGTGAGAGTTACCGTCGAGCAAGTAGTATACATATATATATATATGTATATGTGTTTTTGGATATATATATATATATATATATATATCTCATATGGTTTGCCTCTCCTATATAAACGCCTCCGGCCGAGTGACGGAAATGCTTCTCATTAAGGACCGATTAGGCTTAAATGATCTAACGAGAAATCTTGTGGTCTCTCTCTCTCAGAGAGAGAGAGAGAGAGAGAGAGAGAGAGAGGGAGAATTTTGTATATAATCTAATGAGAGCCCCTGCCACGTTGTTAAGGATTAGCATTAATACCGAAGCATCTACCGCTTTATATCTGTGCGTCAAAATTATGGATGTCTATGCATTTACATGCATCCCTTAAAGCAGTTGAAATTCACGTTGTTATTTAAGGGTGGAAATGTTTCCGTATGAAGAATCAGCGATGCTTGATCAATTCCTCGTAAGATAGCGCCAGCGATAAGTATTGTCAGGCAATAAATATCAGACTGTTACAATCGTCAGTGGCATTCGCGTAACTGTACCGTTACGGTGTGCACGGTAGCTTAAGAGCTGGTACCGGCGAACGGGTATCACCGTGTATTATGTAAAGTATCGATAAGATCGTACCGATCCAATTTCAATCCTTTCACATTTAAATCGAAGATGGTTGCCACGGTTCTGCCGATGGGTTTCGTGTAAGGATCTATAGGGGTTGCTCTTTAGGGGTAGGAAGTGACGAAGGGGTAAACCGGCTACACGGAGCGGAGCTCCGCGTGCTGTGCCAGGAACCCGTCGACACCCATAACTCTGTGCCTCTGATGGCCCTGGCACTTTACCTTCCTCCGTCTACCCCTAACTCACTGCACACCCTGTACATCGTCGGACTTGCCTCGAGCCAAGGGTTGAGGGTTAACCCGGTCTCGTTTTTGGGACTCGGCCAGACCAGGCTGCACGTAGAGATGGTTAGCCACGTGTAAAGAATGGAGAGACCTAAGGGTTTGCCCATTGGTTTTCATCCCCCTTTATCCTTGATATATTATATCAAGCCAATGGCAATGTCCCATTATTATTAATAACCACCCTGTGCTGTTATCAAGGCCCAGAAAAAGAAGGAACTTGGAGACACTTTTTTTTTTAATCTCTACCATCCCTTATTTTTTTTTCGCTCTCGACCGTCATCTCCATCGCTAAGCGTCGGTACTTATCCACGTACTGATAACTGGCCTCGTTTGTTCACGATGTGCTTAACGCATTGATGCACGCACTCAATGCATTTCATGCAAATGCAGGCGCAGCTACGCGATTTGCCTACCGATAGATATACATATATGTATATGTTTATACATATATGTCTGTGCCTGTGATTACTGTATAGGTATATTGCGTGCATATGAATATATGGAGAGCTCCTATTCCGCTCGTATGGTAGTTTATAACCCGTGATTCGTGCGAAAAGCGATGAGCGGCTACGATAAGGGATGAATAAATTGTAGGCGAAGGGGTTGCTGGATGCGTATTGGATATTCAGATGCATGGGTTTACAGGTGCACGATGCACTTTGCCCTGGTGTATAGAAAAATTTCAATTTACTTTGATGCATGGATTACAATATCTGTAGGTACCGGAAGTCTGTGATTGCGTCATCGTTACGCCAGGTGGGAATCACGCCGACGGGGTAGCTCGAGTATCGCGGCGATTTCGAAAGGGCACGCTCAATCGGTCGTCGTTTAATTTCGCCAAGTGAAAACTATCCTCGAGGAATCCAATATCGAAAGCCCGTTATAGCCTGTAATGCAACGCTGCTGCATTAAAAGCCGTTTAAATGCAGCTTCGTACCGCTGGCGTTAATGCAACTTTTCGCCTCGATGCAAACACACCAGAACTAATAGGGGATGCTTCGTAAATGGTATTCGCGCTATCGGAGTAAGGGTAGTCCCGTTGCGCGTTACGTAAATTCATATACAGAGTGGAAATTAATCGAATTTACTGGTTGCGTCCCGGTGCATCCCTGCACTTTTATGCACTTACGTACCATGGTCGCGCGTCCCACGCGGCGGCGTGAATAAGGAAATTATATGTGATTTTTGGTGGGGGTTCGATTTTTATTGCTTTGAAATAGGGGATGGTTGAGATAATAAGGGCGAAAGTGTACGGAGGGTGGTTTATTTCAGGCGCAGCTTGAATTCCACATGACGTGCTCACGTCATGGATGCACCGGTGATGTCACGCCGCAACGTCACTGCATCGGCGATGTGCGGTAGGTCAGGGGTCGCAACCCCTATTTCTCCGATGCCCGTGCAAGCTCGGCCTAGAAACCCTCTCGCTTCTCCTCATTTTATCCTATTTGAAATGCCTCACCTCCCCTCCTTCCGCCCTTATGACCCAGCCGTTCTTTTGCCTCCGGGTCGCCACCCCTATGACGCGCGCTACCAGCTATGTGTGGGGCGGCGGGCGGGTGGGGGGGGGGGGGTGGTTAGTTGCAACCACTTTATGAGTGGCCCCGTTATCGAAATGCGATAATTCGTTTAGGGGATGGTCAACTCACCCTCTTCTCCTCTCGTTATCCTCATCAACCGTTTTGGATAGCGTCGCGTTGCGCCTGACAGCGCTGACATTTTGGCATCATTACGTTGTAAATGAACGGCCGATGTCAATAGCCGACTACTCTGTCGCTAACTGTATACAGTGTGAAGTTGCTTCATTATTTTTCAGGGCCGTATCCTTTTTTTTTCATATATTTTTCCTGCCGTTGAGTCTGCACCTCCGTCGGTACGTGTACCGGTTTATATATATACACCGTGTACAATATATATGAAGTAGATGCATTTTGTCCTTAATGGGACAAATTCACGCTGGTTGTCCTAGAATGACGTTGTTCGTTGAGTACAGAGGAAAGTCCGCGGGAACGAAAATCATCCCCTATATTTGACCCGTGGTACAGGCCGAAACAGCTTTTCCCACTTTTCTTTTTCTATCCTTCCCACCACTTTCCTTCGGCAACGCATTTTTTTTAATCAATAACCGGCCCGCCCGGGACTGGGTCAAGTGGCCACTGCGCCAGGGAAACCGACTGCCACTCTTCTGCACCCTTATTCCATGGATATTACCAGTTTCGGCCTCGGAACACTCGTTGCTTGGTTGCTGCAGCAGTCGAGGCTTCCGATTCAACCCCTGGTACCAGCAACTGGCGTACTCTTTAAATTGTCACGCGTTGCAGTGGGATTTTCCGTTTTTGTTTTTCTTATCAGAGAATCTTTTGTGAGAGCTGAATTTTGGCGGGAAAGTTTTTGACCTTGAAGATTGACCGCGTGGTACGCCCGCACACCCCTTTTGATCAGAGCGTCCCTCGACGGTGCGCAAGAGCTCTGCTCTTTGACCGAGGGGGAAGGAAAACGGTTCGTGACGTCATTCGTTACGGGAGGGTCGTTCCTGACGTAATACCCCGGAGGAGAACTGGAGGGATCGCATAAGGGTGGCTCGGGCTGATACCGCGCAGGCAGAACCTAGGGGTGGTTGGCGGCCATTGGTATCGATCTTTGGAAAGACGCGAAAAAGCACCCCTGGCCGAGACGTGCATTTTCGAGCACCATGCTATTTCATCCCCCTTGGACTAATCTACTCGATATGGCGTAACCAACCCCTTACCACCCTTCCGCCTCTATTATTAATTCTATAAAGATAGACTCGAGCAAACTGAAAACAGCTTCTCTATTTTTTATCTCGAAATTCTCTTTTCTCTCCATCTCGAAATATTCAACCCCTGCAGCTACGCGCTCAAAAGGTCAAAGATCATCAACAGACGGTTTCAAGGGTTTAATGAAATGTAAACTTGAAATACTTCTCTGCGTAAAATAATTACATTGAAGCGAAGGGTACGCGAGTGTTTTAAGTAATTTTCATAATTACAAGGACAATAAAAAAAAAAAAAAACTTTACTCTTTCCACCCCTAGCCGCGACTCTCCTGCCGTAAATTCTGCGAATGCATCGTATTTGATTACAACCAAGGCTCGAGGACGGATGCAGCACTCGTCACAATTTGCCACAGTAATTAGAGTGTTTTTCACAGAAGGCCTTAATTAGCCAGACCGATATTTTCCGCGACGGCCGCCATGTCAAAGTCGACACGATAAAAGTCACGTATAACGGCGAGGGCGGCTGTTTCCACGTGTAACGCCGCACGCGTTCGTCTATCGCCCCGTAGGAATTATCGCGTGCGGCCAGGTACGTAGCTAGGTGTGTTGCCCCGTCATTACCCTTGGGGCAATATAATCGGATGCGCTTAAAATTAGCGAATTACGAGGCACGCGACCACAAAGGGGATTTTCGACGAAAGGGTTGTTTTTCGTTATTCTTCATCCACCTTCATTCTACGGACACTAATCCCTTGTCAATTATTATTTTTTTCACCCTTATTCCAGATACACCCAAACCGTCAACATCTCGCACCATAGGCCTCCCACCTACAAACTACCCCTCTTCGAAACTCGATACCTCTCGAATGAAAAGTTCCCTATATACCCCAGGGCGAGGTCCCACCAACCCCTGGCTAAAAAGTTCCTCAAAGGAAGTTGCTGCTGCTCGACAACGGCCTTAACGCTGTCCCATGTCGGTGCGCGGTTGCTGCTGGCACGCAAAGTATTTCTAGCAAGTCCGAGAGAACGTAGTAAAGGCGCCATTGTGCCACTCTCTATGGTAGACGGGGGGGGGGGGGGATTAAAAATTCACGCCATTATGTGCACTTCGTGTTGTGCATGCACTTATGGTTACGTGTGCATTGTACATAGGTACGTCTATGCACTTACATTCAGGGCCGTCGACAGTGGCGCCACGTGCGGGCGTAGTGTAATGCTGTAAGTACAACCGGGAGATTAAAGTTAAGAACAACAACTCTAAGCACTGGGTGTGAAAGCACTTTGTCGTGAACCCTTTTAGTGATCAAGTTACGTGTAGGTCAAAAATTAAAATTTCAAAATTTATTCAGCGATTTTTTAAAAAAATTTTCAAATTTTTCTCTAACCCCCCTATTTGCAATCGTCAGCACTCTCGGACTCCCAAGCAACATTTGTATCTTGAGCTTGGCGGAGCATCCCTCCGTTTCTCCCTCTACTTTAAGGGATGCAGAAATTCTTGGTACTTTTAATTAAAACGTGTGATTCGTCGATGCGATAACGGTGGCTCCTTGTATAGCCTTGATAAAGGCATCGGAGTATCCATTGCGAGAAAACGAGATTGGTTAAATTAACTAATGAAGAATCGTTTATTATATATTTATGGCTTGACTCGAAAGACACTTTAGGGAGGGCAGATCGTATTGTAATTGACAAGGGACGTTACTTTCGAGCGCGTGACGTCAATTAGTATCGCGAATTAATTCCTAGTGGTTCTAATTCTTTAATTCCTCGCAAACGCTATGGAACGTCCTCGTTAAAAAGTACTCGCACATTCCTCGCTAAGTGAAATTGATTTACCATTGCGTGAACCGCGAAGAAGTCAAGATTAAGTAGAGAAAAGTTATGAGAAATGTCCCTAGAGAAAGTAACTAGATATTTTTTTTTTAAATAACAGTAGCAATAATCGGAAAGAAATTACATTGTAATTTATACGCGAACCGAAGTCACTGTATATCTTTCGAGCGGGGGATGAAAAAAAAAATGAATAATTATAAAAGTAACCGAGCAGGGGTTGGATTGTGACGAGAGATCGATCCCGAAGACGGATATAAGTGGGTTTTTGGGGCGAAGTTAGGACGTCGCGCGCGCGTTGACGTTTCTGTTCAGGGCGACGTCGTGCTTGAGAACTAAGGGGGGCGGGGGCGCGGGGGGGGGGGGGTTGAAAGCCGGCAAGGGTAAACCGTGACGACAGCTCGCAGGGAGATAGCGGAAGCAGCCTGACGGTGTTCCTGGAAATTACGTGGAAGAGAATGAGTATCGTCGTCAGCCTTTAGTTTCACCCCTTCTGGTTTCGGCCCTCTCTATCCACTTCCATTGCTACGGCCCTGGCAGTGACGCTTGTGTTTCAACCCCTCTCGGCGACTGCGGGAGAGCGAGTGCAGTTTTAACGTTTTAATCGGTGGAAATTGCCCCAAGATTTTACCGCTGCCTCTGAGCTTCGTTTCAAGGGATGATATGTCAGGGGTGGATGGAGGTGGGTTCCCTAGGGGGGCTCTGGATTATAAAAAGCGAGATTTCGCCGGGAGAAATGGAAAAAGGTGGCAAGGCTAGTCCGACAATGGTTAGGGGTAGTCTTTGATCTGCTCGACTAAGCTACGTTTTTTCTTTCCTCCATGAGGAGCACGTATATGGAACCTATATAGGTATCTGAATATGGATAAAAACAAAAAAAATGATGTAAGCTGGGGCTGGGGGGTTGCGTCTGGCTCGGTTGGTTTTATAGTAATGAACATTTTTTTTTCTCCGCACCTCAAAGGGGTAAAGTGCTGCTGCCTACTAGGAATTTTGCACCCTCCGGTAACGTGCAGTCGCTATACCCATTCTGCTCCTTTCACGTACTGCTAAACTTCTGTCGTCTGTCTCGGACGAGGGGTTGAGACCGACGTCCACCCCTATCTAAGTCGTTACATTTTTTTTATCATGGAAATTCCAAGCTCAACGACTGTTCTGAATAAGCTCGAAGTCACTTATTAATGGACGTCTGCTTACCTCAAACTACCCCCTCGCACCCCCCCCTCTCATTCTCTAACCGTTTCTTATTCTTCCCAACTTTACCCTTATTTACCAACCCCTCTTCATGCTTTACAAGTTCCCGGCTTATACGGCTACGTAGCGTACAGGTCTGACATGGGCACGGTTTAGGGGTTGTTTTTAAAAATATTATAGTCAGACATCGCATCGGAAGGGTTGCCACATTCGATAGCGAGCAGTCGCGCATGCGGAATTTCATCTGGAAAATCGTGACTGCTTCTACTCGTCCCTCTATTCCTTTCTTCATCCCCTAACCAGTATCATCCCACTCGTGGAAACGGAACCGCCCGGAAGCCCCCCCGCCCCCCCTCCCCGGTAGCTGCTTAACTCATCCGTGTCCAGGATAGACAAGTCGTGGAATGGGCACATGGAATACGAACTCTTGGAAAACCACCCTGGAATGCAACCCCCGAATGATGCACAATGTAATTTCCTATGCTTTACACGTTCGCCAAGCTGGAAACAACAGGCAGACAACAATGAAATGGCGCGCCGCCTGTTACTTTTCCACTTGGCGTACGGCGATGGTGGCGCGCATCCCTTTAGTCAGTTTACCACAGCGTAATGGTACCTGGGGGATGAGAATCGGTAAGGTGTTGTCCTACACGCACATACAAAAGTTTGCTGGTGTACTTACCTCGAGAAATAGTTGAGGCAATTTCACTTCATTTCTTGAAACCTAGGGGAGGCGTAGGTGTACCACCCATAAATATACCTAACCTACCCTCAACAGTAGCAATACCGAGATTGGTGGTTGGACCGACGAAGCTACTCGAATACCTTGGACTTTCTTCCAGGTCGGAAAGATATATTCCTGCACGTGCCAAGGGGATGATTATCCCCCACGAAATCACCATATAGATGGAATATAGTAAAAAATATATTTTTACTATACTCCGATTACATGTCGCTAAGAATACGGTACATTAGTAATAACAGGGGGTGTCTTACCAATTACGGGTAGTGGAAATCTCGTTTAAATATACATATATATATATATTTTCAACTCGCCAATGACTTTAGCCAATTTCACGTTGACTCGACCAGGATGATTTTCTCTAAGGGTTGATATAGTCGCTCGCCCAACTGTCATTGAAAATCTGTAAGCCGGTCTGCCCTTACCAAGTCCCTCTCTCTCTCTCTCTACAGACATACATCATATACCGGACCACGTGATCGATGACACCAAAAGCCTTCTGGACCAGTTGGAGCATCCCCGTCCTTTCTACTCCTAGACAGAAGCTAAGGGGACTAAGATAAATTAATACGGTGGAATTTCTCAGAGTTGGAAACAAACTCGCGGTCTGGCTACCAACACCATCCCCGTGACTATACCAACCCGTCACTTGTAGCTATACACACTTTGGCATACTAGAATCTCCATCCCCTCCGAACCCGCCTAGACCGAACTTCCTGAACCACCTCCCTCTCACCCTTCGTAATGAAGTGTCTACCTTCTGCAGTATTGTCCCGTATTGCTTGGCATTGGAAACCGTTCGAAACTACCCTTCTATTCGATTAACTATAATTCACCGCTTGTCGTATTTCCTAGAGGGTGTCGCTGTGGCTTTTTGGATGTGGCGACACAGCTTAAAAGGGTTGTCAATATAGGTTCTGATTTTTATTGTGCACCCCGCCCTCCATCGTAAATAATAAAATAACATCGGTTTCTATTAAATTATTCATAGGGGTTGATTCAGTTTATTAGTAGGTATTCTCGTATAAATTATAGGCACAAGGGGATGATTCTAAGCACGCGTTTAGTGTATGACCAGGTGTTAAATATATTCTTGTTTCACAAAGGGGTAGTTTTCGGATAGGATAGTGCGAATCGTGGCTTTCTGCACCCCCCTCCCCTTCCCTATCGCCCCTCTCTCTCTCTTTCACACCGGCGGTTCTGTAAAACCCAATAATAATTCCTGTGGGATACAAATGAAGAGAACTAAAGATATTTTCGGCACCCTTCGACCGTAATTAACGCTTTCCCACAGATAAGGGATGATTTTCATGCCGCGGCAGGAAGAATATAGAAGGGATTTTCCGATGCGTCATCGAGGTGGGAAGAGGGTTAGGAGGGGGTTATCCCGGATTTTTTTTCTCTCATCAAAGAGAATTTTTCTTTCCCTTCTTTTTTTTTTTTAACGTCCCGAAATTATCAAAAGCGTCCACAATTTCACCACCGTGTCGAGCCCTACTTTCTCTCGACTCTTTTCAACCCCTGTAACTCATAATCCATATATACAATATAATTATATATTTATATCTTTTCCCATCTCTCTTTGTCTCTTTGTTCCTATCAGCGGAAATACCGAAATCGTTAACTTCGTCTCTGGTCTCAATCGCGCCGTCCGCGCATCCCCTTTGTGATATCACAATCGGGATTAAATTTCTGGTACGACGGAATCCCGAGAATCCTTTTCTGTCCCATCCAGTCTGCAACGGTAATTCGATCAGCAATCACTTCATCGTCCTCTTCTGACGTCTTTTACGTTCATCGAGACTCCTCCCCCATTTGGCACCCTTTTATTTTTCTTCGCTTTACCCCCCCCCCCCCCCCCCCACCTCAGTCTACGAAACGTCGTCCCCGTCCAATAGGTAAATCCAGGCCAATAACAAATGGCATAAATTTGTCTCGCATGATATTTTCATCTCCCACAACTCATAACCAATACACATTGCACTCAATAAATAAGAGATTCAAATGTTCCCAGGATATAAAATCATGGATATTCCGGATGCTGCGCCATTATATCCCAATCGGGTACCTACTTACATGCAATTCCAGTTCGACCGAGTCAAACAAGATCTGGCGGATCGAGCTGTAATGTAACTTGACCAGGTAGGCGTTCAGGAATGATGACGCGTGGGCAGCTCAATAGCACGATGGACCGAAATAGATCTTGGCCATGCTCTGCGCCAGCCAGGATTTGCATATCAATAGGTCCGCTCCCTGACGGGGAGCACCATCGTGTTTGCCATTATGCGGAAGAGAGTTCATTCCTGGTTCGGATGGACCTAGGTATAGCTCTACATCAGAATCAGCCTCAAACACGTGACAGACAAGTATTATCCGCAAGAGACTATAGGCTCGGAAGATATAATTGTTTCGAAAAGAAACTGTGGACTTTGAGTGATATCCACGGAGTAGACACCCCTCGGTGTCTTAACAACCCTTATTGCACGTCTTTACCACATGGGTGTCTGAGGGTGTATAATGCTTAATACCTAAAGGGTGACTTAAGGGAGATTATAAAACAAACCTTAACCTTAGAAGCCAAGACGAAACCTCCCTTTCGATCCGATATCAACAGTTTAGCACCCCCATTACCCCTTCTTCCACCCTTAAAAGGCCTTTGCTTCGATACGTACAACCTAACTGCCGTTTTCTCGTTTACCCTCCCTGTAAACGTCACAGTGTGTTTATAAACGTATGTCTTTACTGTCCCAACAGACGCGCGTCGATTCTCATCCAACGTCAGATGGTCTAGGATGTGCTCAGTCGAAAATTTTGTGAACATTTTTTTACCGGTAGTTAGAGTCTCTATCTATTGGATATTTGGAGTATTCGCTTCATTTAATTTCGTCGTGAATCATTTAAGCAAACTAGAAAAAAAAAGTTTTACATCAGGACTCAACGAACTAATAAACCGTAGTTTGCTGTAATTGTCACAGGGCCCCAAAAACACTCGATACTTCACTGCCCTGGAAAAATCCGTATCATCTTGGTCAGTGGTAAAGAAATGATTGGATAAACGTCCACGCGTGTTTGGATGGCTACGGATACCGTGACTCGAAGCTGAGGGCTGTTTGGTGCCTTTTCGATGCGAGTGGGCAAAAAAGCCTAATGGCTGACCAAGGTGATTTTTCCTGGGACAGACCATAAGGGCGGGACGCGAGGGGTGCACCCGTTAAGAAAAAGGGACTTGGATACTGCCCGTAGGACGATGAGACAGTGGAAAATAAAAGGTTCCTTAAAGCGTTATACCACCCCGGGAAAACGGTGCGCTCGCTCGGATTTATTCCGGGTCCAGTCTGATCCCTTTCGTACCTCAGCTACTGCGAGCGGTTCCACTGGTTCAAGGATAACCGCGAGAGAAATGTATTTCTTTAATATCGCATAAACCCACCAAATCAGCGACTCCCGTGACGCCCACCGCCTTTCCCGCTCTATCGAACACCCCTTGTACACTTGATCGACACCCTTGTGACTTTTCACCCTTAACGGCATGCTTATGTACCCTTTATAAGGACTACCTTGCGCGCCACTGGCGACGCTCCCACTTACTACGCTCCTGAACAGCATTTCTATCCGTGGCAACTAACCAAACCAACCCCTCCAGGTCGCAGGTGGTACTGTTACTAAGTTCAAGGTCTCACCCTATTTCGCCGAATAGCACACACCCTTAAACTTATTAGCTCTGAATCCGTCCTAGTGAAAAAAAAAAAGAAAATCCCTATATATTATTTATAACAAATTATTCACACGCTTGGGCTATACATACGGGATTACATGTATACTCCGTACACAATAACTCCTTTCGGTTCGTTAAATTGATAAAACGTCAAGGCTGTATATATAGTCCATGAACCAGGAGGGGTGTCTGTTGTCTGTTGTCAGAGGGGTCAAAGGTCAGGCTAAAATTTTCAGAAGCAAAAGAAACTAACAACAGCGACGGCAATGGCAGCGCCAGCATCGGCCTCATTGAGGGGGAGGGGGGGGGGGGTTGGTCCCTCTCTCATCCCTTATAAGTTCGCCGCTTTCAGCGCTGCTTTTTCCCTCTGTCTCCAGGCCATTCTTCCCTCTCGTATATACGAGTCGACACAACATAACCCGTCCGTGACAAGTATATCGACCGCGCACCCTTGCGCAAAAGAAACCCCCCATTAACATATTCCCGGGGACAGGGAGTCAGTGGGGGATGAAATAGCCTGTAGCGAGGTAGGTCGTTAGAAAATGCCACCGTGTATTTTTGTCATTCTGGGTAAACGCGTATCCAACAATAAAGCACGTGACGTTACGGTTACGTAGATGACACGCGTCATTGTAATATATTCATTGATTAATAAAAGACTATATACGGTGTTACCATCCTTGGAGAAAAAAAGAAACTAGGAACACTATTACTCATACGTCTAACCCGGTACCGAGCGTAGAAGGGGCGAGAGAGGAGGTCATCATGGATAATCATATTTACACAAAATTTTCCAGCCCATAAATTATCAAAGTTCTAACGGAATTCAAGCGAACGTCGTTGACGTTGATGCGTCTTTCTGCCGTTTCCTGAAGGACTTTCAGGATATTCAAACGGTTATTCTGGGGCTGCTTCTGGCTCAGTACTATTACCATACGTTGATGCGGGCTTGTCTGATTCCTGGACGGTCATGAATTACAATTAGATTAATTTGATGGTGGTAAAAGTTTATGGGAATATCACTGTGCACTGGAACGGGATATAGGGAGTTAGCTTGAATTTACTTTAGTGGACTACCATTAGATTTGACTTATATATAGGCCAGGCTATAGTCGCTTATATCTGTTTAGGGTACTGTGTGGCCTTGTGCTGTCTTGTCTTATTGTAAGTTACTTAACTGTATATATAATACATATATATATTATATATCCTATGGTGGTCCATAGGCATTATCCAAAGCGCGCGCAGAATCCCCGGGAAATTATTCGGTAATTCTCACCCGTCGACCTCGCCTAATCCGCGCAAGAGGCCTGGATACACTTAAGGGTGTCTACATCCCTGGCGAGCCGTCCGCCCTTATTTCGTCGGTCGTGTTACACACAGTAGCACGGGGACGCTGCTTTACGCCTGGCGTCGACAGGATCGAATCTGAGCCTACGTCTACCCTCAGTTCCCCAAAATACTTCTTTGTAATGCCGGCTGGCACTTTGCGAAGTGCCAAGTGGGCTTTGTGTACTTTGAATAGTGTAGGTAAAAATACAACGTCAGATATTTAGCCGTTGCGCGACCCCTGCTGTGTAGAAAATTTTTTTTTTTTTTCAATAACGATTTTGTGTCGTTTTTTTTTTTCGAAACAGCATCAACGCAAACTTACTCTTTCGTATATATTTCATCGGGATAACGAGTCGCGTCTGTTTTTCGTTCTTTTCTATATAAGAAATTTCTTTTCTTTATATAGTCTTCTCTCTTTAACCTCCTTCTTCTCTTTTATCTCACCTTCCTCCCTCGCACTCACCTTCCAGCGCTCCTCCAGCGCTGGAGCCTTCTCGAAAGTTCGCCATTTGCGCAAAGTGCTTGGAACAATTCCGCGGAGAGTGGCGTCGATGGCTCAATTTCGACGGCGCCTTCGCCTCGCAGATAAGGCTTTGGCTTTTGTTTCGTCTAGTCCAAGATAATGCCGTGGATACGTATGTACGTCAGGTCGTACCAGGTCGATCTCACAATCAGTTCCAGAGAATTGGCTATGTCAATAAGTAAATTTCGAGAGAGCACGATTTCCCCTGTAACAGAGACAAGGGTGAAATTGTGTAAAAAAATAATTTTACAAATTTATTACTGTCAGTTAGTCGGGATGAATGTTGTTATTGATGTATGGGAAGACAGTGAAGCATTTTTCGTGAAAGTAAAAAAAAAAAAAAAAATTGCAAAAGAAAAATTGCAAATTAATTCAGGCTGTAAAAGTTGGCTGTGGGTTCTCAAGAATTGTTAGTACGTTCCTGGATGCCGCCCTTCTGCCCGATCAATATTACGTTGGAGGGGCCGAGGCAGGGTGGCTCCGACAGGGTTGGGGGTGGCACAGGATCGTAGGCTGCTCGGGGATGCTCGGGGCTCCGTGGAATCGGGGGGGTGAGAGCGCAGAGCCAGCAGCTAGAGTGTCATGGCGGCGCGCACCACCGCCAGGGAAGCGGGCCCGGCCTTTACATAAATCGAAACCACGCGTATTTTTCTGTCGTCTATAATCGAGCTAATCGTCGATAACGTAAAAGCGACGATTATAGTGATACGATTATTAAAGGAAAAAAGAAAAAGAAGTCGCCCTTCTCCTTCTCGATCCTATTGGCTTTATGCGCTGAGAGACCCAAGTGCCAGAAACGTCACCCTTGACGCGAGTGAACAGTGTACAGTATCAGTAGGAGCTTCAGAATCGTGAACAGGCAAAGTATAGCAAGAATTTAAATTTTCCATCACGACATTTTTAACCAATCACGACCGTTCGACGACTGGCAGTGATTTAATTAATTGACAATTGAAAGATCATCCCCTAAAAATTTTATATATACAGTATCTATCCTTAAGGACGAACCAGCGAGAATACGCCTGTACCGGAATACCCAGGGATCCAGTGGAACTTTGATCTTTCTAGACTACTAAAATTTTCGAAAGGATAACCTCGCGAGGATCAGTGCTGTGCTAATACGTGTCGAATAATTTGAAGATCCTTTTCCATCCTTCGGGATAACAGTGTCCCGTTCGTGTTCAGGTCTCCAAGCTGAAGCCAAACCAAGATCCTTCGTCCGAGTGAAAACCCTTGATCTTTGAACGTCATAATGTCAAAGGGTCCTTAAGAGGTCGCGAAGTTGGCGAGGACACGTGCATGCACCCGGTCGAGGATCGAGGAGCGCAGGATTAAAAGAAACGTGCATCAAGGAGTCACAATGTCCTAGCGAAGGCAGGAGCACGTCCAGGCGTTTCCCCTTATCCTTATCCGCCTATCCACATACCCGTACTCCCTCACCAAGAACCCAAATAAATTCCCAAGCACAGTCGTTCCCCGCGCACGTCCTTGCCATACAAATCATCGCTCCTCTAAGGAATCTTTGGTCCTGACGGTGAGATTCTCGGCCACCGCCCGTCTACTGTGAAAAACCACACCCCGTATTCGACCTACTCGACGATCCTCCAGGACTCTCAGGTGCGTCGATTCTTCCATAGATTTTAGTCCTTTTAGGCCTCACGCAAGCTAAACGTCTGTGAACGTTCCTTAAAGACGCGCCAGTCACATGGCCACTGGCTATAGCAATGCACCGGTAGGATGCGTCCTGGCGCCACGTTGCATCCTACAATATTCCAAATTTTCCCAAGTCCTTGCAACCGTGCAGATCCTTGGAAAAATCATTGTAGCGATTGATAAATATTTTGAAAATTTTTTTTACGAATTTATTTTGGAAATAATTTTTTTTTTTCATAGCTCGCTACTCGAAAACCTTAAGGACTGCATTTTTATTTAATTCATAAGATTCTATCGGTGTTTATTTATTATGTTGATACTTTTTGTATACAAATTTCAATCGTTCAAGTCGATTCACTTTTGGTTCTATGACGTTTCGTCTGCGCTTTTTGTTTTTTTTTTTTTTACGTGAATGCACGGTGGTTGCGAATGATTCTCCGTGTAGTATAAAGTCTGAATACTAGTAGTATAGGATGCCCGGGATACGGCAAGTATTTCCGGCCGCTCCTCCATCGATCTCAGCAGCACTCGTCTTCTCCTCTCTTCTCGTGCCCTACGCTGCCAATCGAATATCGAACCTACCGAATGAATTGAGTGTTCTTCTCGAGTCATTTATCCATGGCTCGTGGGGGTCGCAACCCTTAGAACAGATCAAACTTCCTTTATAAAGATTAATAAGAGGCTTTTCGGGCGAGCCGGATATTATGATTATTAAAAAGAGGAAGAAAAGGCGTGTCACGGAATTTTAAAAAAAAACGTCACTTTTTATACAATTTTACGTATATTTTTTTTCGATCGGTTATACTCGTTTGATAATTCTCAGAGCGCATACAATTTTTAATGGCATTTCCGATAAATGCGCATTATCGATGAACACACGTTTACACACGTGGGTGGTAGAGAGAAAAACCGAAATGACGCTGGACACTTTGAATATATATATTTTATCCACGTGGTACTTTGCATTGACTCTCAGTACGTATCAAAATAGCGTTGCACTCTGTATACATAAGTAAGTCCCTGATCGATTAAGAGAATGTAGATTCAGAAGTCGTTTTTTCAAGCCGTTAAACGGCCGCAAGATACCGTCGAGAGAAATAAAACAGCGTCACGACGCCGTGCCAATTAGACGTCGCCAGTTCTTGGCAAGGGTTATAAGTTTCTGGTTGTAAAAATAATTACTTTGACCTAGGGCAGGAGCAATGTAATTTCTTGGTAATTTTGGAATTTTTAGGGAATTTATAGAAAAAGAATTTATTGGGTCGTTCGATCGGCCACGAGGTCGAGCTAAGTAGGTGAGTCCTGGCCAGGTCAGACCAGTCCTGTCAAGTTACCTCCTTGATTTTATTCAAGGCCTAACACCAGTGGCACATCATGCAATCTGTAGGTTCCTAGAAAGCTTGCCGAAGGTCTTAGGTGCTACCGTTTCTGTGCGAAGGTTGCCCAGACTGCCGGGGATCCTTTTGCCTATGAAGTAAGGACGTCTCGACCTTCTATAAGGATTCGTGACAGGGTGTCGTTAAAGGAGGCTCCTTCTCACGTTGGCTGCAATGATTGGTAACTTTTAGATTTCTCGCGTGTCTGAATTCGTTCGCGTTCGATAGTTTCAGTCGTAACGGTCAGGGCCGGTGAGACTATTTTAAAAAAAGTATCTACCCTACTTTAAAACACCTCATGCAAATACAAAAAAAAAAAAGGTGTAATAAGCTGGGTTCACCACATTTCATTTTTTCAATTCATACTGTTGCATAATTTCGGGCTAATTTGGGGCTAATTTTGGACCCTATATTGGATTTCAGGGATCAGCCTCCTAGGGGGTGGATGTGTGGTGGACCAAGCTAGGACTAAAGCTGGGTCCACTACACTCGTTCTCACTCACCTGTAATGATAACCTCAACTTATTATATATCAGAATTTTGGGCTATTTAAGGGCTGTCGAATGCGCCTAGTCGCAATTGAATCGGACCACCCTTTCTGAAGAAACCACCCAGAAACGAGTGTGATGAACTCAGCCAGGACTAAAGCTGGGTCCACCACACTCGTTCTCACTCACCTGTAATGATAACCTCAACTTATTATATATCAGAATTTTGGGCTATTTAAGGGTTATCTAATGCGCCTAGTCGTAATTAAATCGGACCACCTTTTCCGAAAAAAAAAAACAAAAAGACGAGTATGGTGGACCCAGCCAGGGCCCAAGCAGGGTCCACCACACGTCCACCTCCTAAGTGGGTGAGCCCTAAAATCAAATATGGGATCCAAAATCAGTTATAAATTAGCCCTAAATTATGCAACAGTTCCGGTTGAAAAAATCAAATATGATGGACCCAGCTTATTTTACAATAAAAAGATCTGAAACTAACTAAGCATCCCTTAAAATATTCCTGCAGCAAATTGGAACAAACATCGAGACGCCAACCGTCGGTATTCTCTCGCTATGATAAACTCAAGTAAATCATTGGTGCTTTAAAAAAATTCCCAAATATTTTGTACTATTTCCAAAAATAATTCTACCATCTCTTGCGATATGAAATATAGAACGAAAAATTTTAACTCATAAACCAAAATGTTTCCCTGAAATTTTATCCAATAAAACTTCAACGCTTGTCATAACCGTCCAAGTTGAACCCATTTCTGCTAGATGGCATTTCCGTCGCCCATGCCATCTTAATTCGACCTTAATAACCGTTTAAACGGAATTTAAACGCAAGCCGAGCCACCGACCGGCAATATTATGTAAGTGAGGTCGTTCGAGGTCCTCCGAAACTGAGCTGAGTAACTTTACCAGTGGCGTCGTTGCTGGTGGTTCGCTGTTCTTTATCATACGGTATATGTACGCATATAGGACAGAGAACACACTAGGTAATATAGCCAATATCCAATGCAGCGAACCAATGGAAACAGCAATACCTACTACAGTGGTACACATGAGAATTCGTACGAGCACTCGTTAACGATTGGATTATTCCTGGTCACGTTTTACCTTTACCTTTAACGATTTTCCTTAATTAGCGTTTTCTCCTCCCCGTTAGCCATTCCATACCAAAATCATCTAGACAGACATAACCACTTCCATCTATATAATATTTCCTTTATACGTCATTAGCTCACTTGTTAACTACCAATTTCTTATTCATGGCTACTACGCAATTCACTGCAATGCAGTGTAATTTAATTTTAATACGCGTTAATCATAATTGTGGACGTATACTGCACTAGGTACAAAATTTAACGTTACGGTCCTGTAGATCCTTGGCACTGACTACACTTATCTTAAAAGCAGATAATTTCATCTCGCATCTGTACAAGATGATATCCAAGGCTCGGTAGTTTAATCTAAAGATCGAGATGAGGTTAAAAAAAATTTATCAAATAAAAGAAAGGATGCACTTTATCCCAAGTGCTTACAATCGAATGAACTTTTGATCAGTGGTCCAGGGATGCTGCACGGTACGGATCCCTGAATCCCATAGACAATCGTTGGTTAAACTTCGACTTCAAAGACAAGGGGAATCGTAACGAGATTCTCGTGCTAGTTGATAAGGTTATCGTGGTCCAGTGTCAAATGCAAGACTGGTACCGGGATGAGACAAGTGAAATGGCTAAGTGCACTTCTCTACCTTCGATTCAATTGCAGCTGCACTCGGTTGACCGAATGAACGGAGAAGAGTCTTCTGCGCTTTGAGAGGTCTCTCCAGCTTCCTTTGTGATCCTTAGGGAGGATTTTCCGCCGGTGACGTCTATGACTGGTCCGTTTCAGCACTCCACCTCCTGGTCCAGATATACCTACCCACCTTGACAGCGTATCTCTTCTTGTGTCTTTAATAAAAAAAAAAACAAAAACGATGAACTAAGATTCTAATAATAAACTTCAGCATCCTGAGATCCAGACACTTGCAGTTGCACCGTTAATTGTTACTAAGAGGAATTGCAGTGACGTCATTCAGATCTTTATTGCACCTCGAAAGTCATATTTCAGATGTTATGTTTCAATAAAATTGACGAATATGTATATATATAGTTATACACAGTATATATCCATATAGGAGTATAGATACTATCAGGGGGTGCAACTGCAGTGCTGCGGTACCAGATTGAAATTCCGCAACGGCTGGCAGTAACGCAGTTGCGGGAATACCTACCGGTTAGGTTCTATTACCGAGTGCTCTGACTTCACTGGAAATATCAACGGAATGATAAATGTCGTGCTAGTACTTTTCCATAAATGCATAACTTTCCAGTACAGTGTTTCGGCTCGACCCTCCTCTGCCCCCCCGCCCACCTTTGGCTGGCTGCTTTAAGAATCCCTATAGGAGGTTGCGGTACGAAGGACATAGATATATGTAGCGCGCCCGAGGACACGCGATCTTGCCAGCCAAAGTATATTCTTATTTTTCCATGACCCAAGACTTCTTCTACCAGACTGGTATAACTTTACCCTTCTAGCTCGGAAACCTCATAAACCCCCGTTCCGTGCAGTTGCGTCGTTTCCATCTACGTAATCTGCACTCTGGTATTTTCTATGCAGCGGTGCATCGTCGCTGCGGTATAGCAGATAGACGGACAGAGACGGAGGTCAGATAGACGGATAAGGACGGATAGATAGAGAGTGAGAGAAATACCGATAGGGTGGGACAAAGAGAGAAAACATGCCGGAGGACTCTTTTATCCGACTCGTTTGGCAAACTCACAAAGATTAACGAAGATCCGATCGTCATGACGATTTATGAGAGTAATTTTAACGAACGACCATCCATCCGGATTCATGCTGTACCCATCTCCCCTGGACCATTTCATTCTCTGCTATTGGCTAAAAAAAGCCACCCCCTATACGTAACGTTCCGCTTAACGTATATAGATATACATGTATATACTTTTAACGCTGACATTTCGTGGAATTTCAACGTTCCTGCTTTCAACTACCCCTATTATTCCACTTCGAAGTTTCCTCATTGTCCTCGTCCTGGAGGACAACCCCCCCCCCCCTCTTTACCTAAGGGTTGTTTTGGACAGCGGACTCCGTGTGTACCTTGGTCTGGTGCATTGTCCTGCAGCTCCGTAGGTACCTACTTGCGTATAGTTGATATCGTGAACCACGGTAATCAGTGTAATTGAGTGGTAATGCGAGTTCATCCATCTTTGTTAGATGCACTTGGTACGTGTGTAGGGTGCCGAGAGAACCCTTATATTTCGGCCCTGTTTTTATTATCCAGATTACCTCGCACTGTGGAAAATATAAATCAGCCTTGGCTCCCACACGAAAATATTGGTAGGGTTACTGTTCGTCTTTTATAGGGTTTTTTTTTCGGGGGGAGGGGGGGGGGGGTTGTTCTTCACGCTGGTAGGTATTCAATGGGGTAGTCGAGGGGGTGGTTTTTTAATTCCAATACATTAAACCAGATCCGACGTTACGGGATGCTGTGTATTTGCATAAAGCCCAAGCAACCCTCTTCGTGTTCTATCTTGAATCTGATCGGCGGCAAAGCTCATTCCCAAGCGACCTTTAACCCCCCCAGCATCAACCCTCCGCTCATTTACTAGCATATCCTCTACCTACGACCCTCTAAAAATCCTGTCTGACATCACAAAGGGTTGCAAACAATTTTACAATTTTTCAGTGTTCGGTCTTACGTCATTGCTCTCTTTCTTTTCATATCGGACAGCAGCCCTTATTTTCTCACAGGGAACACTTCGTTGATGACCTCATCACGTGCTCAGATTCCCATAGTGTCCTAGAGTCTTTCCCACCCAAGGATTTCGATATCCGAATAAAGTAATCCCCTGAATTACGGTACTTCGTCTACCCCTTTTTTTTCAATCTGTCTCTTTCTATCTTCTTACACTTCCTAGGACAATCTGATCATCCCAGCATCCCTCCGCACCCCTAAGGACTCGTCCTTACCTTCCAGCTCGTTCACGCGATAACGATCCTACCCAATTGATTGATCCGACAAGTCAGTAGCAATTGCTGCTACGTACCAACATTGACTACACCCGGGGCAGACATCAATATACAAGAGAAAAGTAGTAAATCTCAAATAGAATCTAAAACAGCTTACGCTATATTTAGCTTAGAGAAAATTATCCTCGAATCTTTTCCTTTCATAATTACAAAGGAATTGTTTTCGTGCGATTAAGGGACTTGGCAATTTAATTGAGACAGATACAATTGAGTACCGTTCAAATTCCAGGGATCTTTACTATAATTCGCGCCATAACTATACTCGAATTATTATTATTATTATTAGTGTCGAATGACGTATTACCCAATAAAAATATCGTCACGATTCACTCAAGTACGTCCACGCCTTGTATATTTAACTGATAAAATTTCATTTATATATTGCACAGTCAGCTCTCTTCGTTCTACGATGGAGCCCGGAGGATCGCTTAGGTCACCGATAAGATCCACAGTATCCTGACGTAACAATTTCGGGATACACACAGCATCCTTGTTTGCTCTCGAGAAAGATGCTGCGCTACCATACGTGTCCTCTTGCTGATAGTATTACGTTATAGGTGAAACTCTTAATCTTCCTCAATCTTAGACCGGTATCAGTACCGTTCTATGTACACACGTGGTATATACTTAGTATATATGTATATATGGGTTTAAATATATAGATATAGTATCTTGATGCCTTTCTTGGCCCACAGTATCCCTGGTCCTTCCGATCTACAGTCATCTTGGTCGTTTTCCATTTTTCCCCTTTCGTCCGGCTCTCTCACACGTTCGTCCCTCGGGATTTGCAGACCTTGAAGTAATAATTAACGTTTCCATCAAGACGGGTACGTTCAAACAGATTCTACGCTGATATAAGTAACCGTCCCCTTCGACACCTCTAAAGATGCCCGACGCGGTCCAGACTCCTCTGTTGAATCTTGAAAGAGATGGCAGAGGGTGACTAGGGGTGGCAATGGAAAATAAGGGTTGGCAATGCCTGCGGAACATCCGGACTGTCTAAATGGGCGACTGGAAAGGCACGACTGGGGCGTGGGAGGGGGTGGGACTAGGCAACGTGTTGCATACCAAGAACCCCCCCACCCTTTTTATCTTAAGGGGTGAGAAGAAAAAATCTCTCTGACTTTGCATAGTAATCTTCCCCTTATACACCGGGCATGCTTTTATCTCGGATTCATCCCCCTCGCTGAGGAGAGAATCTTGGGCAACGGGGCTCGCTGCGATTCTATTCCTTGCGCAGGGGGATGTCTTTTAATTCGTTATTTTAACATGGAATTTTATGTGGTGGCTGCTTCTTGCCATCGCGTCGAATAGCGCTGGGTTTTTAATCCCTTCGACGTTGCAGCTCTCAGCCTGTATAAGGAGTACTTTGAATTTTTTTTAACTTCCCCAAATTCACGAGCACCATTATCGCACTGCCGGGCCATGCGAAAAATCCGTTTGCCAATATTTATTAGGCTGGCTGCAAAAAGAAAAAGGGAGGAGAAAGTACCGATTCCGATCGAGAAGCAAAGAGAACAGGGGTGGCTTGATGGACAGGGGTGTGCAGAGAGAGAGTGAGAGAGAGAATGAATGACGGGGACGCTTCGGGTATCGGCGATGAAATTGGCCGCGAAGGTTCGCGGTAATTTAGCCGCACGCGTATATAACTAATAAAGTCTGGATAACGCGGGCGAATATCGACGGGCCTGAAAAAAAAAGACTACGGGATATCAAATTGAGAGGGTTGGATATCGAAAAGGGTTGAGGTAGAGAAATAACTATGGATAGGTAGTAGGGGTAGTTTCGGGTCAATAGGTTGAGCCATGGGAAAACCCGTCTCTAGGCATTGCCAATTGCCGTTAACAAATGACGTCACACTGTACGACGGCTCCCGACATGGACCAATTAGTCAGGGATCTGCGAGAGGGTAGTTTTTTCCGTTCTCATCTTCCTTTATTTTTGTATAATTCTTTCCTCCCCAGCGCGACACAGCAACACGTCCCGAACGATGCAATGTTACTAATTAATTCGATAATTAAAAAAAAAAGAAACGTGTCAAAAAATTTAAAAAAAATTGAAATTCACTATAGTACTTTTTTTAAGGATTTTTATGTAAAATTTATCAAGTTTTCTCTTATCTCTCAAGTACTTCAGCCGCCGTTAATGCACACGTATCTGCACACGCTGCTACGTATCTACTTGAATACTCACCCTTAGCACAAGTACACCTACGTACCTAACCTATTTAACTCACAGGATGATATAGACGTCCATTATGTTCCCAGACAATGACGAAGTGTATGGACTGCCGGATTCCCAACTGGAACCGTATGAACGAAATCTGAATCCGATAATTAGACTTCCACAGAGGGATGAAATTCTACGGGGAAATCAAATTGCTACATAATAGTTGCCATGACTCAAATCACGAGTTACGTACGAATCGCTAGAGTCCTCCAGGATCATACGGGAGAGAACGATTATTGAAGATTTGATCTAGAATTTTATTTTGTTAATCGTTATCTTTGTCGGTTAACCCTTGACATTATTTTTCCTATTGGATTCTAATCTCCATGCGCGTATCTCGTCAGCGAATTTATAATCAGCGACGGCACGAGAGGGTGCACCTATATAGAGTGGTATTAGGGGTAGTAACCAGGGTTCATTCTAGTGGGTATGCAAGGCTAGAGGGTAGGCAATCCCAACGGCTCGCTGCTAATAACCGAGGAACACGGAGACGGGTTATGACAGGGGATGTCGCAACCCCCTGATGACGGCGCGGGCGCAATTGCTCGAGCGACATATGCCATTGTTCAAACAGTGCAACCCCTGTAACCCTCTATTAACCCTTTATTCACCCCAAATTTGACTGGAAGGCACGCACCTGACTCGGAAAAAAATACGAAATTTAAATTCTTATCTAATGCCGTACGTCATAGCTGACGTTTTCTTATCGGTCTTCAGAGTGACATTGTACAGTTTGTTCTAATTTTACTTACATGTCCCGTACACGTTTTCAACCCCCCCCCCCCTCTCGCTCTTTAAGTCAAATTATTTTTCAACCCCTCCGAAAAGCGAGTGCGCCAGAGTCTCAATGTATTCGATTTGCACCCTCCAGGGTGAACGGCGTATTCACGCTGTGTCTGAAAGGGGATGGTACCACGCGTGAAACGTAACGGCAGTTATACAGGCAGAAATATTATCAACCCCTGTGACGAATTCGCTCACCCTTAATAGAGGCGAGCTATCTTTGAAAAAAAATCTCTTGTACCGTCATGGGTGCTGTTGACGTTTTTCCCTCGTAACCGTCCCAACGATGCTGACGACCGCGTCCCAGCAGCAGGGGTGCTGCCGACGCCCCAAAAATCAGGACGATCTTTTGGGGGTTGTTAATAACGTAATATCCGGTTTCGTTGTAGGTGATGCCAGCCGAACGTCGCGGAGGCTAGGACGGGACACGAGACGGAAGTGGCGAGGGTTGGGAAAATCGGCGCCGGAGGCAGACGAGCCGGGCAACGGTTGTGGCGGCAGAGCGGCAGGGGTGAGTTTTTTTTCAAATTTTTTTTCAAAAGTAAAAAAAAATGTCAAAAGTAAAAAAATCACTGTCCCCTTCTGTTATCCTCTTTTTACATTTCCTCTTGGCAGTAACGACTATTGTTAAGTATTCGCGTTTGAAGTCATCCCGCCCCCCCAGCGGAGGCTTACATATTTTTATACAAAAGACGTATTGAGATATTTCATAATTGGAGGATCCTTTCTATAAAAAATTGTTTACATAAAAGGGACACTCGAGTACAGTTGGACTTTGATAACTCGAATTTTTGTAAGTCAAAGACATCTGTAGGACTGCGAATCTTCGAATTTTCTAATGCCTCGCTTCTAGAACATGAAAATCCCGATAGATCGAAACTACGATAACTCGAAGCGTATTTTGTATACCTTGAGATTCGAGTTATCGAAGTTCGACTGTATTTCGTAATAATGTATTTTTAGGTACTATGGGAGCGGGGGTATGGGGGGCGGAGGAGGGCTACAAGCCACGGACCTCCGGCGACGGCAGTCCCAGCGATTCAGGAACTTGCGACAGTCATCTCGTTCTCTAAATGAGAATGATCATCCCTTGGGAGAGGCTGCGGTCCGGCAAGACGTGGAGAGGTGAGTTTTCGTAATTTACATGAGATTTAATTACATACACATAATTAATTAAGGGTTGAATACGATATCGTACGACTTAAATTTCATGCTAATAGTAATACAGAAAATCACCAAAATTGTATTAAATTTGAAAATTTGAAAATCAGCAAAAAATATTCTTCGTGATGATTCTCAAAAAAAAAAATTTTTTTTACAGTTTCAGAGGTGTCGCTTCATGCGCGACGCTCTCTTCGGCTCAGCCAACATGTGTAGGAATTCGAAGACGGCGTCCTGACGATCCGGACGCCCTGACGGAGGATCCCCTGAGGTCGGGAAGGATCGAGGACTACTATCAGCGAGAATATCCGCTCAAGGATGGTCTTCGGCATGAGGTCGTACACGGGGACGACGTTGACGACGAGGACAGTAGACGCTGTCGTCGGGCCTACAGCGGGGACTTTCGAAGGCTTGCGGAAATGGCCGCGAGGGCTTTGCTCCTCGGAATCGTCCTTCTTGTCACTCCAGGTAAGCAGTATCTCCGAATCGCTTCTAATTGACTCCATTAATTAGCAGCAATGAACACGGGATGGCTGATTGTTACATGAAGATCGATTGTGCTCGATGAGCTTGCTTTGACGTCTTGGAGCTAGCGCTTGCCAAGTCTGACACATTCAGGGACGTTACCACTGGCTCTAGGCTCGGGTCCTCTGAATCGTCCTTTATGACCCTGTCCTACCTGTATTCCCTCTAGTTTGCTTTCTCTCTCTGTCTCACGTACATCATCCATCAACTGTGTCTCGCAAAGTAACACTCTCATAAAGCTCCTTTAAATACCAGCCTTTATCCCGTCAGCTTTGGCGACGTTCGACAGTCCTGTCCGTCATATGTCTGTCGGGTAGAGTGAAGAATCCATCTTAGCATGCTCGTCTCATTAGCGAATGTTACGATGAATGGACACCTTTATTTGAAAAAAAAAATGGTAAAAATACCTATAGCTATACCATTAAAACCTTATCACCAGAATACGTTCTGAAGACAATGGAATTATACGAAAATACTGGCTTAGACTGTTTTTTTCAAAATTTTGCTAAATTTTCATTTAAATTTCAAACTATGATCTATTTTCAAAATTTTACCAGATTCCAATCTCTCTCTCTCTCTCTCTCTCTCTCTCTCTCTCTCTCTCTCTCTCTCTCTGTATAACGAAAGGACATTTTACTCGCATTTAGAATCTTGTATGCCGCTATTGTCGTAGCCTGAGAGTACCCCTTTAAAAGAGCGTATACCGTCTCGTGTTATCAAAGCCTTGTCGCTCTTATAAATTAACGAGACAGCAGTTGGCGACGGCGTGGTCGTGAAGGCTCTCGCGAAAATGAAGAAAATCGTGCGACGCCTTACACCCGCTGACGTCGGCGTCGTCGCTGCGCTCGCTCGGAGGAGCACGAAATTAGCGAAAAAGTTGTTTAATATAGGAAGTTTTCTAAGTCGTGCTATGGCCGAGAGACCTCCCCATTGTGATCGCCACTTGCACGGCACTGCCTTTTCCAGGGACGGCTAGTGGGCTGCCATGTCGGATGAAAATGGCGAGAGAGGAAGGCGAAAGAGAGAATGAGAAAGAGAGAGAGAGAGGAGATGGCAGCAAGACCCAGCCACCCCCCGGAAACTTTACCAGGCTAATGCCCGTAATTTATTTATTTCTCAATTATTTCTCAGCGCTTGCTCGCCAGTTGCTGTCGGCCTCGATTTTTAAAATTCCATTACGACCACCGTCCTCTATGTACACATGTTTATATACACATCTCGCTATATCTATATATATATATATATGTATATGTATATTAACGTAAATAATACATAGGACTTGCTTCCAACCTCCTATACTTATATATTCTATATTCATACGTATATACCTATATAGTTCTGTATAGTAGCATCGGACTTATATCTATATAGTCCTTGGAGCATAGACCTGTATACCTATAGAAACCAGGGCCGTATACAAACTGGATTCTCCGGATTACAGGGCTCTCTTTATGAAGCGTCGAGCGACGGCTAACGGCTGGACGTTCGGGTAGAAACCGGGCTTAAGATCATCTCGTGTACTTTTCCGCTTTCTTCTGCCTTAGTTATAATCAGCATGCCTACAGCCTTATCCTTTTGCCGTATAATAAAATTGCCGAGGTAAATTAGAATACCTATTATTACGTTGCCCCCCCCCCTCTCTCTCTCTCTCTCTCTCCCCCTCTCTCTCTCTCTCTCTCTCTCTCTCTCTC
>JASANN010000558.1:368420-412611 GCA_031762395.1 Calameuta pygmaea
ATATAAATATCTAGTTAAATCAGCTCCGTAGAGAATTGATGACGTCACAACGCTCAATAGTTCCCTTGCCGTTTCATTCCTATTTCCCACTTCCGATCCAACAGCGCGTCTCCTCGACACGGTCCTGCTGCGAAACAGGAGAATCCATTTTATTTGCACTTTCGTGCTGCACTGGACCAAAGAGGAAGCCCGCATAAAACTCGACGTCTCTGACGTTCGAAGGTGGACATATATGTACCGGGATATATATATATATATATATATATATATATAGCCAGATGCATCGTGGACGTTTGTACTATACCTAAAAGTGTATGACTGTACTTATCGTATTGTACGTATATGAATATATATATATATATATATGTATGTAGTATATAGTATATGTCTGTACAGACACGGGCTGCTACCACTGCCGGGTAACAGTATCTCCTGTTGTACACGGGACGTTTCTCGTGCCACGAGGATACTCTTGCACCACAGCCACGAGGAGCATTCCTGATTAGATTACACGAACGATGCAGCACTGGTATGCACTGTAAACACGGGCGTAAAATGTAAATTAGGGTCAGGACGAGTGGGTAGGGGGTGAAGTGGACTCGTAGCATTGTTTCGTATTCCTTGGTATTTAGTCAGTGTAGATAATGGCCTATTGAAAAGGGGGAAGTGTCCGGTGCCTATAGATAATATTTCAAGGGTCGATGACGCAATCGTTGATCTCCCTTGTGTATTAAATATCGTTGGTTCCTTGTTCGTTGATTCGAGGGGTGTTTATTAAAAAAAAAATAATAATAATAATTTATTTCATCCCCATTGATTTCATTTCACGGTGAGGTTTTACTCTTCGGTATTTCCATCGACTTTACGTCGCAGTGCCGTACCGTATCTAATTTAATGAAGCAAATGGAGACACGAGTCGACTTCGCAAACATTAGGTCTTCGCTTGCAATTCAATTTTTCGATATTTACACTCGACTCCCGTAGTCATCCCTTTGGTCTGATAAGGGGTGCTTCTCTTTCCCTTTTGATAACGACCGATTGCTGTCATCTTGTATTGGTACAATGGAAATAATCCTTTGGATTTGAAGGCTCGCGCTTTCGATAAAAGGAAAGAAAGACTGTAGGCAGATCGAGTGACGTAAATACGTCTACGGTAGAGAGGGTTAATCATACCCTTAATCAGCGAATGATAAAATTTCTCCATTAATTCTTATCGGTGTTGTCTCAGAGGGTTTGAAAATGCCGATCTCTGACAAGGCTTGTGGTTAATTATTTATCTCGAAGAAACTTCATCCCTGGGAACGAATGAATTCTACAGGAGTTAACCCTAATCGAAGAAACGGCCGTAGGGCTGGGTATGGGTAGAATCAATGTCAAGGACGGGTAAAATTCACGCGAGAAATGTTAATTTATTTTCTGTTTAGAGGCATGAACTTTTCAACTCTTTTCTCATTCCCGTTCAATGGCTATCCCACTTTTTTCAAAAGCTCGATACCCCTCTGTGAATCGCGATTAAAATTCGCACGCTGCTGCTTTCGAATTAGTGATTGCAATTTTGGCACTAGCACTGTGCATCCTGTGTTTTCTGCACTGGCCACGTTGTTCAGTGGCGCCACGATCGTTATGTCATTAAAAAAAATCCCAGATGCCATAATGTTTCAGGTTTACAACAGACACATGTAAATTCCACTTTCGTACTACGGGTATATTATTTTAATGGAAATCCGGTAAATTGTACTAATAATTGAGAACCACTGTACATACGCGACAATATCGATTCGACGTTAGCCTGTTAACCCGTAATTGGCTGAAAAATAGGACAGGGTACAGGGCAGGTTAACTCCGTGTGTAAAACCTGCACGTTGTTTGGCTGCGGATGTCAGAAAGGGATTGGGGTTAGGCGGAGAGGGGGGGGGGGGCTGTGGAGGGTCATGTTAAGAAGCATTCATGTGCGGAAGTCCAGGTAATGCATGTATATATACACATACCATGCACACATAGATGGGTTTTTCGTACGTAGCATACAGGGTGTATGCAAGGAGGGGTAGTAGGCAACGGTACATAGTAGCAGTAGTAACGTCCGTTACTAGCCAGACTACACGGTGGGGGTCGTATACATTATACAGGTCCGGAGCCTGCAGCTACTCAACTGTGTCAGGGTTACCAACCCCTTGATCCCTCACCACTTGAGATCCCACCCCTTCGTACGACCTGCTGCGTCACCCCTGTCTTACAACCCTTACACATTTACCTACCTGCGACCCTGTATCGCAGTCCGACCCTCTCGACTCGTTATCTTCGCTAATTGGCGGGGATTTTTATTATGCGACCAACCATAGACTCTCTAGGTACGTGACTCGAGCTTCTTTGTGTAACGAGATAATTAGTAACCACTCTTCGCTGCGAATACGTAATAGGGTGGGAGGGGGGGGGGGGCTTGAAAATATCGTTCATGTACGCGGGACGGTACGTACGTATCGTATGTACATTTCCGGTAGGAAATACAGAGACTAGGTTATCGCTAGATGGCTAGGGGAAGTTTGATCTTTTTTTTTATTTATTACTGCTCACCCGGTATATCGCAGCTCCCATTCTCTTCTCGTGGGTATGTCGAACGTCCTTCAAACGGGAACGAGTCTCTTGGCTTGTCCGAGAGGGTTGATATGTTCTTCGATCGTAGGAGGGGAGACAGTACGCGATGAGAGGGAGGATAGGGGTTGGCTTCTACAGACATTGATGGTTATACAGGGTGGTGCATAATTCAGCGAGGCCGCGAGTTCCTTTTTTAAAGTGGCGTAAACGTTGACTACTTATCAGAGAGTGAACAGTGAAAAGCTTGTGTGCTTCTGGGATTTGGGGGATGACACGATTTTATTTGACGATTCATCCCCTGGAAAATGAGACTGGGCCAGGTTAAGGGTGTAAGGGGAGTCGGCGAAAAAAATTATTGAAAATAATATTTTGTGCGGTGATGGTTAATTTTGAACTTTTACGAAGAGTCTACTGACCTACGGGTCGAATTCATCCCTTGAACGGTAAGGGATGATTTTACGTTCCACTAGAAATTCCGGGGCTTAACCTGGCACAGTCAGCGAAGGGTTGCAAGAAGTGGCGAGGAAAGCTGAGGAAGTAGCGAAACTCTTACATCCCCTACGAAGGCGCACTTGAAAATCTTAATTTATTCCAGTTCTGCGCATCCCTGCAAACAACCCCTTGTGAAGCCCCTTTTCGCTATGATGCACCTCGGTACGTCACCCAACCCCTAAACTCCATCATCCCTGACCTCTTATACGGAAAATTGTATCTTTACAAAGTAACCAACATGCGGGGGTCGAAACCGCGAGTTCCTTTATATTTATCTTTTTTATCAACCCCTTTTCCTACTCGAGAGCCGCTTTAATTTTCTTAAGGGTTTCAGATGCTTTTTAATTTTTTTTTTTTTTCACTTCCAAACTCACTCATCCACCTTATGCATTTTTAACCCTGTACCCTTCACCCTTTCTCTACTTTCATCATCCGCAACCCTTAACCCGCTCACCTCGACCGACCTCCTTTAAATAAATCCTCGACAAGAAACTACCACTTATATTTTTCATCCCCTATTCTCCCTCCGTCGCAATTTTCTCAGAAGTTATCACGAGGTGGTAACATAAAAAAATATAACTATCTCAAAATCACAAATAACACTCTACCAACCCCTATCGCTACCCATCAATATCAGCGATATGAATCAACGAACATCCGTAGTGTTCACAGGGTGTCAGGATAGGGTTGCACGATAAGTCAGCGCCTTGGGAAATATTGAATTCACGCGAGCCGTCGAGCTGATTGCATGTGGCTATAAGTAGGTCAGTTGAAAATGGAGGATGAGTTGGAACGAGTTGATGCTCAACGTATTCCGGAATTGGAAGGAAAACGACAAAATTCGACCATTAAAATTAAATTTACGTATAACTATAGCTGCATACGTCACATTAGATGAACGAATTTTGTCTGCACAATTTTTTTTCCTCCATTCACGATGCATGCTTATCTGCCGTTTTGCCCGATAACGTTATTTATTTTATCTGGCACACAGCAATACGTGCTGCTACTGTGTACCGAGTCGGTGCACGGTGCCAGGAACGGGACTATATCGCGCCGCCCCTTGGGTGTCTCGGGAAAATTGGATGTTCTTCCAGAATATACATAATACTTATCTTTGATACATAGATGCACATAGATTTTCCTGCTGTTTGAATTTTACCAAGAAACCGGAAGTGGGTGGCGATATCGTTGAGCAGCTCGCGAGCACGCGATAGAATCGTTGCCTGTATAATAATGCTGAACAGTTTTAAAGTAACAGTAGAAGTATATAAGATTACTTATATACAGTATATATACATATAATATATATACATATATATATCGTTGTTTCTCATTGGAACTGAATATAGATAGGCAAGTGATCCTCCTTGAAGGACGTCACTTCCTGTTCATTGCACCCCTTAATCATTTTCATTGAATAAAGTCGGTGCAAGTAATTTATACATAATTCAGGTAGATCGTGACTACCGGAAATTGACATACACCAAGGAGGTGTAGTAAAAATAAAAAATGTACCCGGAAGTATATTTCCTGATGAATTAAGTCTGTCTTGCACCCTCTTTCGATCTGCTCATCACGATCCCTCGTTTATGTTGCGTGTTGGTGTTGATGCAAGGGGCAGGAGATACCGATATACATATGGTACGAGTCGTATCCAACCCACAGCGGCGAAGGTTATGAAGGTCGTGTGTCAAAGGTCAGCCCGAATTCACCATACGGAGTGGCGAGCTTAAATCTCACCAACATCCGGGAGAGCGACCAGGGTTGGTACGAGTGCAAGGTCGTCTTCCTCAACAGGTCGCCAAACAGTCCCAAGAACGGTACCTGGTTCCATCTGGACGTACACGGTAAGCTCTTCGTTCTTAAATCCATATATACATACATATATATACAAACAGACAAAATATAAATCTCTGAAACATGCACAAGAAATTGGTCCAGAGACAGTTTCCTTAACGGGTCGTAAAGCACCTAGTGGATGCTGTGACGGAAAATACCAGAGCGCCGTGCAGAACCGCGGAACAGTCTCGGTTAAGAGTTGCGGTAATAGGAGCAGGAGAGGGTCGGGGGGTCGACTGGATAAAAAAAAGAGAAAAAAAGAAGGTTAATCTTAGTAAAAAAAAAAAAAAAAGCAAAAAGGAAGAGTCTGATGGAGGAAGGAGAAAAATACTCAAGCTGGAGACTTATTGCTGCGTTTTCTCGTGTATGAAGAGAAAATGGGTACAGTGGGAAGAAGAGAATTATTTGGGTAGACTGACAGAGAGTGAGAGTCGAGCGAGAGAGTGATAGCGGGCCAGTCGGTAAAACAGAGTGAGACAGGTAGATCCCTTCTCGTTACCCTCTTCCGTTTGTAAACCGTTAGACACTCTCTTGCTCCTTTACCACCAGCGTCAACCTCGACAACCTACCTCCCTCCCCTCCACCTCCTGAAGCCTCTAGGAGGCAGCATCAAAGGGAAATACACGGCGCACCAGAAAGCGTTTAAGATCTTTTGTTTAACCGCGGTCGACCGTCTAATGGTCTTCCCAGAAGTTTGCAAGTATCACGTAATATCTAGCGGGGTGAGATTTTTATTTGGACTACCCTTGTACTTTTCATCATTATTACCCTTTGTACTCTTAGTCGTTAGTCTACCTCTTTCTGGTACTTATTTTTATGACTTTTATACGTTGCCAGCACCACCCAGATTCAGCATCACACCTGAGGATATGATCTACGTGAACCTCGGAGACGCCATTATACTGAACTGTCAAGCCGAAGGCACCCCGACGCCTGAGATACTGTGGTACAAGGACGCCAATCCTGTGGAGCCATCGAACACCATTGGTATCTTTAACGATGGCACAGAATTACGACTGTCTACCATTAAGAATGAGGATATCGGTGATTACACGTGTATCGCTAGAAATGGCGAAGGTCAGATCAGTCACACTGCAAGAGTGATAGTAGCTGGTGAGTAAAATATTTTTCGTTTTGATTAATGGTAACTGATTATTTCATCGAAATTACCTTTTGATCCCTTAAGTGCTACTCAGACGTGGTGTTATCAGAGCTGGGCACGGGGTGATCCATTTGATGGTTTTCATGGTTATAGAAATGGCCCATGGGACATTTGGTATATGATATCCAGTTTCTTGAAGTTCCTTTTTCAGAAAACTCACTCGTCAATCTCGTAAACCTATGTAACCTATGAACTCTTTATGGATAACTGCTTCTCCAGAGACGAAAAGAATATGCGGGATAGAATAGCCGGATATGCTATTCAGGATTGGTATAAAATTTATTACCGGTTGCGTCTCCTTTATCCGGAAATCAGGTGAAATTTCAGATGATTTTACAGTTGGTACACAGAGACAGGGAGAATATAACCAATTACTGGTCAGGATAACAATCAAGCCGACTTAGCATTGTAAACATATGGCGTCCCATTGTGACAATTCCCTATAGAGAGGTGGTCGTTATCTACTGACAGGTAAAGATTGTCTGGTTGATCATCAATGCAGGCATTTTCGAAAACTATGGAAAATCCAGCAACGAATTTTGTGCACTGTCAATAGATCTTTTCCGGCATGAGAAACATTGTAAAATATACGGGAGAATTAGTTCAGTAGCTAGCGTATACCTACGACGCACAGCGCCACGAATTACCGGCCAGTAGTGTAACTATTCCTTTGTCGTACTAGAAGCAGTCGTTTCGTACTGGAAGCACGACTATGGGCGCGACAGTCGTTGCCATCTGCACGTTTTCCATTGCCAGTACGTCGGCTGAGTGACAGCGACTGTGGCGCCATAGTCGTGCTTCTAGTACGACAAGGAAATAGTTACCGTGCTGGCCGGTAATCCGTGGCGCTGCGAGTCGTGGGTAAGCGTTAGCTACAGAACTAATCCTTCTGTGTATTTTACAATGTTTCTCGTGCCGGAAAAGATCTATTGACAGTGCACAGCATTCGTTGTTGGATTTACCATAGTTTTCGATAATGCCTACGTTGCTGATCAACCAATGTTTACCTCCTAGTGGATAACGACCACCTGTCTATAGGTAATTGTTACAATTGGACGGCCATGTGTCTCTCGTTTACTGTGCTAACTCGGCTTGATTGCTATCCTGCCCAGTAAACGTTCCTTTCCTCTTTTCGCCATGTACTTGAAGGATGCTACGAATATTTTTGTGCGGCCACCCTAGATTTTTAAAAGATTCAAATCCAAGTTTTAAGTTTAAAAATTTTTTGGACTTTTTACGATTTTCGTGATTTCATGTAATCGCTCATTAACGACTATGGATTTTTGGCACTGTAAGACGTCGAGGATCTTTTGATTTTATCTTACGCGATGCTTTGTGTCGAATCGTGATCCGTTTGCAATCAGCGAAATTTCTTAGTTTCTGACAGATTCGGTTTTCTTTATTAGAAGTCTTTCAGTAAATTGGGTCATAGAATCTGTGTGGAGATGGATATCCTGAGTGAAAAAAAAGTATAGAGGCTGGGTCATCGGGTGTGTATTTGTGTCCCGGTAGATCCTTCTTTTCCTTTTGAGGAGGTTCTTCCTCTCTTACTCCTTTGTCAGACGTTCCGATCAATGCCAGTGGGACGCCGGAGGCGCTGCTATTATAATGTCGCGGCTTGGCAGGGTCGCGACGCCTGATAGACGGGTTTTCGCGTGGGCGTCTGTATTCGCTGAAAACGTATCCAGCGTTCGGATATGACAGGGAAGAAGCTCCAGAGGGCGCGAAAGTTCGTGAAATAAATGCGATATGCCTTATATAGAATGTCACGACGACACTTCCTGCCGATGAAAACTGGCAACTTTTAGAATTCACCGACGTACCAGGCTTCTGGCTTTCAGTGATGCCAAACCCTAGGCGCCCTCCTTTTTCTGCCTCTTGTTGGCAGCACTTCAGCCTTAATCCCTTTTCCAGGGTTCTGTATCGGCGTCGGGACGGCGACGACCTACAGAGTCCCTCCCGCTTGGTTCTGTTAAGTTTTTAAAACTTATATTACATATATATATATATATACCATATATATATGAGATGAACTAGGATTTCATTGATATTAGGACATTTTTTACAATTTAATATTAAAGCTGTTTGTAGGTAATTTGATTATGATGTAATAAATATAATTCGATACATTTGCTGCGGTATGATATTAGGGGTGATATCTTTAATTCATATGACTTCCGGTTATTTCTTTGTAGCATTTAATTTGCTGTTTGTTCCAACTAGGCGGAGCTGTCATCATGGTGCCACCCACTAATCAAACGAAACTCGAGGGTGAGAAGGTACAATTTTCATGCGAAGCCAAAGCACTTCCGGGTAACGTAACGGTACGCTGGTTCAGAGAGGGTGCACCTATCAACGAGGTTTCGGCTCTGAACACGAGGGTGTCCATCAGGATGGATGGGAGTTTGGTGATTAATCCAGTAAGGGCTGACGATTCAGGCCAGTATCTATGCGAAGTGACGAATGGCATTGGAGAACCACAAAGCGCCAGTGCCTATCTCAATGTGGAGTGTGAGTATTCGTTATCACGAACAGGTCACAGGGTAGTTTCCAAGAAATTAAATTTAATCACAGAAACTCCAGCGATTTGATAAATAATTAAAAAATCCTTTTTAGATCCTGCCAAGGTCACTTTCACCCCTACAGTTCAGTACTTGCCTTTCCGTCTGGGCGGGGTGGTACAGTGTTACATCAAAGCAAATCCACCCCTTCAGTATGTCACCTGGACCAAGGATAAACGTCTCCTGGAGCCTTATCAGACCAAAGATATCGTTATCATGAATAACGGTTCTCTCCTGTTCACCAGAGTCAATGAGAATCATCAAGGACGTTACACCTGCACACCGTACAATGCTCAGGGTACACAGGGTAGTTCAGCCCCTATGGAGGTGCTCGTTAGAAATCCCCCTGTCTTCGTCTTAGAACCCAATGTATCCTACCAGAGGAAGGTGGGCGAGACCGTCGAGATGCACTGCGTCGCCCAAGAAGCTGAGGGTACTCAAAAACCTGTAATTCAATGGCAAAGGGTAGGTTCAGTTTATTCGATTGACTGTGCTATCTATTTATTAATTATACCATTTATCGCACAGAGGGATGGATCACCAATTCCACGCAACCGGGCTAAAGTCGTAGAGGGTAATTTGACCATTGAAAGTCTAAGGCGTTCTGATTTCGGCCATTATCAGTGCGTCGCGTCGAACGAAGTGGCGACCATAATGGCCACTACGCAGCTCATCGTCGAGGGCACCCAGCCCCATGCACCCTATAACGTTACTGGTGTCGCTAGTGAATTCCAAGTCAATCTCACTTGGTTACCAGGATACTCGGGTGGTCCTGATTACAAGCAGGATTACACTATCTGGTAAGTGGTGGCAGTAATTATTTCATAATTTTTTTTAATACTTACCCACAAGGATGCGGATGATAATAAGACTCTGAAGAACTTTAGGTCATGAAATTTGCTTACGGATAATTTGGTATGTATTCCTGGTGAATTTTTGAATAAAATTTTAACTATTCAAGACGCTTATACTGTAGAAATTTCGTGCTCATTCGTTTCCATTTAACGCAATTGTTTTCATTGAAAAAAAAAAAATAATAATAATAAACAAGCTTAGATCTTCCCAGCCGTGCCCCATGCAAAATTTAAAAATAACTTTTTATCATCATCAATTATGTATTATCACTGATGTAAATTATTGATGAAATAATGTACGATTTTTCTTTCTTATTTAGGTACAGAGAAGCTGGTACTTCCGAATGGACGACAGTTCCTGTAACTCCTTCCGGAAGTACATCGGTAACCATTAGCCGACTCAACCCGAGCACGGTTTACGAATTCCAGGTAATCGGGAAGAATGCTCTGGGTGACGGTATGCTCAGCAAAGTCATCACCTTGCGGACTCTTGGTGAGTAATTAAAGAGACGGATAAAAGAAAAATTAAACTGATCGTTCCTTTAGCAACGTAGACGTCATACTAATCTTAAAAGTGCACGATACTAATAGCTGCTCTCTATGACTTTCCTGTTATTTTCTCCTTTTCTTTTCACGCCTCAAGATGTCGGAGGAAATCGTTCAGCTACTCCGGCATCCAGCGCACCATCCGATCAGAGTGGTAAGCGACTATGGAAAAAAACCCATAGCAAATACCGTTGAATATATCATTAGATCCACGACTCTGCCGTTTTTTTCTTGATTATGTATTACGTATATTCGTATAGTCTTGCAGCCAATTCGAGTGCGTTTCGTTGGTACGAGGACCTCGTTTCCCTTTATTGTTCTTGAGGAGTAATCTGTGAATGAGGAACATATCCGTGGGTACATTAGACGAGGCCGAAAGTCGCATTGGCATTATACTATAATAAATACTATATGGGATTTTGTTTTATGGGATTTACTTTATGATTCTTTTTTTTTTTGCTTTCATTAATTGCCTTTGATGTTAATCTTTTATTTGAATCTTCGATTCATTTATTATTTCCAGCGGGATACTCTGATCTTTTTCTTATGCTTTGATTGCTTTTAATTTCTCTATATTTTTCTTTAACTTTGTGATTAAAAAAATTATTTCTTTTATTTATATGATGTTTCTATTCTCGATCTATGCTTCTTTCTCTTTTTCTTCTTTCTTCATACTAATTTATCTTGTCTCATATGCTACTTCTTTATCTCGTATCTGATGCTAACACAGTTATTACTTGGGTGGTTATTATGTGAAATTTTGAGTTTTCTATTTAAACAAAAATCAATGTTTTTTTCTTCTCTTTTTTTTCATATTTTTCTCTCATTTCAGACATCTTAGATTACAGTACTCTTATATTATCGACTAATTCCACAGGAAATCCCGTGTACCCGTCAATCATGCGTCCTAAAGGTATTACTGCATTTACTTTCTTTTTTTATTTATATTATTCAAAAAATTTACATTTCCACAAATTTTTTCTCTATACAATTCTGTATCTATTCGTTCACCTATTGTCTCTTGGTCTATCAGCTTTCCAACGTTTATTTGGAAACCTTGAACTATTTATAAAGTGAAACGTTAATTATTTAACCGTATCTGTAAAAAAGCCTTTCGAAAAAAAATTAGTTTGCACGAGCTTCACTCATCGTTATTTTTATTTGAAAATACGTAAATTTCAAACGAGCTGTATAATGAATCCAAAACCATTTACCCCTAAAAAAACAAAATAGAAGAGACATCTGTATCCATAAAATCAGTACAATTACGTGAAATAGGTATCACGGGAAAATCAGTTAACAAGAAATCTCGTTATTTCGTAAAACGTGGGGTCCCACCCTGTATATATTCGTTGAGCGCTTTCAAATTGTCAAACGTATATACTCCGTACATATCAGCACTTTTTTTTTTTACACTTGCGTTACCGCTCGTGTACATTTAACAACTGTTTACTCGAGTACATCGTCGTTTTAGCGCTAACGCAAAAATCTCTATACAATTGCAACTGGTAACAAGAGTAACAATAATGAAGGCGTGCGGCAGCGGGTAACAAGAGAGAGAAATTAAAAAATCAAAACTGGAGTGTGCTCTTGGAAAAAAATATTTTCAACGTTGAACTAACGCTTTTCATGCTATTTGTTTTTTTTTATTAAAAGCAAAAAAAAATCAGAATTTGTCGAAATCACTGATAAACGTTAAAACCGTTTGGCACTTGACGATCTACAACTGTTTTTGGTTCGATTGATCAAGGGACGAGTTGTTTCAGCGGCGCGCAAAGTTAAAGCAACATGACCTGAACTGCGAATATTAAAAAGGCAAAAAAAGAGTAGACACAAAATGACACGCGTTATCCAAAATCAGTCGACACGTTAAAAAAATTTTTTTTTCAAAATAATTTCGCGATGTACAAATGGTTTCGCGATAACCCAATTTTGCATTAAATCACAATGGCGAATTAAAATCTAACGCGAAAGCGGTTCTTATATACAAAGACGTTACAAGGATTTCGCAAAATCTGAGTGTTGAAAATCAAAAAAAAAAATTTCCCATGTTAACGTGCGTGTATTGTAATTTTTTAACCTCATTCCATTTTCCACTTTCTCTTTCTGACTCTCTTTTTCTACTCTCTCTCTCTCTCTCTCTCTTTCTCTTACTCGTCCGCTGTCACCTCGACACGAATAAAAATTTTCGCGAGGCTCGCGCCAGCCTGGCCATCGGTAGGCGTAGGTCCTTACCAAGGATTAATCGTCCTCGTCCCGAGATGAAGCCAATTATACGTACCTATGAGAACTGCCTTAATAGCAAAATGGGTGATTCGTGGATCTGTCGCGCGACCCTCTTCGGAATTCTCTGCTCGGGATCCTCCCCACGGGGGTTCCGGGACTCTGAAAGAATCGTCCTTCGTTCTAAAGCCTCTCTCGTATCAGGACCAAAGCCAGGTCCGCCCAGGAACCTGACCATCACGGAGGTCACCAACGGATTCCTCATCACCTGGGAACAACCACTTGAAAGAAGTCATTTGGTAGAGTCCTACACGATCCAGTACAAGACTGACGGAGACTGGAAGACGGTCAACAAGGGACAAATACGACCCGAGGAGACCCGTTTCCTAAGTGAGTAGCATGAGTCTTCATCAGCAAACCAATAATAATTATACCCACTAAAAAATATAATAACAAATTCGCATAATCGTACGTTAAAATGTCTTTCTTGTCAACAGTGAAAAATGTCGTCGGTGGGAAAACCTATTACTTCCAAGTATTCGCTAATTCGTCGACCAATTACGGCGCCAGCGAGATCGTCAAGTTTCCGGTTCCGGCACACGTTAAGCACAAGGCCATCACGGCCGGTATCGTGGGTGGTATACTCTTCTTCATCGTCGCCATAATCCTGAGCATATGCGCTGTCAAGATATGCAACAAGCGGAAGCGACGAAAACAAGAGAAAGGTACACCCCGTGGCGGAACCTCGTCTGCGTCTAATCATTTTTGACATCACAGCCTGCGTCTGTGCTCCGGGAACCGTTTCGCTTACTGAGATATGAAATTCTTTTGAAGATTTTCCCACTTTGAAAAATCAAAAATATTCACTCTTATCTGATTCACACAAAATATATAGATTCACTTCAGAGCTCACTTTTCCTTGCGCATTATTACTATGGTATATCGTAGTGCCCAGGAGAAGGGTAACCCGACCTTTTTAGAATCTTCATAATTCTCAAGCTGTAACGGTACTGGCAACGCAGAGGCTGGGCCTGGACCTGAAAACCTGAACACATACCTAGTTAACATAATTTTGTAACATTATAGAACTGCTTTCAGCGTATAACATGGTGGCCTGTCGGGTCACCGACTCCCGGAATGGTGCCGGGCAGGGGCTCCAAGGAACAGTGCCTTTGAAAAAGTGAGTTTCCATATACGAACCCATGTTTCACAGATATTAAGGATTGAAATTATTATTATTTGAATTCTGATAATATATATATATATATATATGGGGAACATTTAGATATAACACGGGACTATTATATATTACGTAGAATATATTATGGGAGTTTGCACTCGCGTTTCCCATCACCGCTATTACATATCTCACCTATACTATACTATATTGTATAGTATATCAAATACCTCTTAGATATAATTAATATCCTGATAGTATCACTGTTGACTATAATTAGTACCTATCATTAAAGAACATTCCCGAGTACCATTTGGATACTTTCGTGTAAAATTTTAATTGCACTTAGAACATTGACCGCCGTATTAGTTAGCGATGATACTCGTGAGTGCAAATTCAAAATTTGAAGAAAAAAAAAATATATGAGGCCACTACTAGGATTAGCAGTCTAGTGATTAAGTCCCCGAGCAAATAGGTAAACCAAAGCACCGTCAACAATATTTACGGATCACTCGGTATATATTCGGTATGCATAAGTATATGAATATATTTGTTTGCTACTATAGCAATATATATTAATATACTCATATGTATACCTGAAGTACGAGAAGACTCAGTAAGCTCAAACGAGGATAGAGAAAAATTTCATATGGATCCTGTATATTGATATATCATATATATTTTATATATTATATCGATATATAGATATATATGAATATATACGACTAGTACATCGGCCCTCACGAAAACCCTGGTCTTCTTGTCTACCATTGTAACACATAAGCTTTTAGATTCTTAGAGACCGGCAGACTTAACCGCAGCAGAGGTATTCTGGACGAGGTTGGAGTGCGACGCGTTCCACTCACCCTATATAATATTATAATATTATATCTCACTGTATATCTCTATACCTTATAACGACTACTTTTCTATATTTCTGTACACCCGGATCGTACGAGATCGGGGATCGATTGAAGAAAGTATATTTTACCCGTCGCCGATATACCGATATTATAATGATAACGATCATAATATACATATACTATGAATATATGTTATATCATATAATGTATATGGCGGACGCAAATCACTCATGCCTAAAAATCACACGCACATCAGACACCGATTATAGTATATTAATATAAATCCTCTATATCTTTCCGTTTGTCTCTGTCTGTTTCTTTTCTCTTTCTCTTTCTATCATTATCTTTATATATATCTTTGATCGCGTGCCTACACAAATTATTATCTGATTCGTATCGCGTCGTAATGGCATCCAAAAGTCCACAATACGACTGCAGTGATGCCTATTCTGGATTAACCTTTAGTTATTGTCTCGGATCGCGTAATATCGTAGGACAAGTACCAAGGTACTATTGTTGTTGTTAATTACGAGCCCGTATCCTACGTTCGTAACGAGATCAATCGTTAATTGCGCACCACCACTTCCACCAGTACCACCATTACCACAACGACCAATTTTTTTTTATGACCGTTCTCCATTTTGTTTCAGTCAAAAGAAAAATGTGAGAATCTCTATTATTAATAATTTCGATTATTATTTTTTTTTGTTACTTTTTTTGCCCTATTCTTCGTCTCTCTGTGTAAATCTCTTATTGAGGTCCCGTTTGTATTATTTGTCTCCGGGGATTCCCCGAGCTACGGGACTCCGACAGGTATAAACTGTATAGCCACGGGGAATCCCCTGTCCCAAAGTCTCCTCTTACAAGACGGAAATCCAATCCAATGTTATTTCCTATTCCTTCATGATTTTCCTTGGGGCGCACTCGATTGCTCCCGATAGTCTGTTGCGCGCGCGAAATCACTTTTGACAATCATTCGCGTGATTTAATATCCAGAACGGGCTGGACGGTTCAGCAACTGCCGGAATAAATGAATTAGTATACGGGGGGTCCTATTTAGCCTTTGCAATAAAATTATAGGTTAAAACAGTCTGTAAGTGTAATTACGAGGAAAACAAAAAAAAAACATGATAAAACAATCTTGTATAAAAAATAAGTGTTTTCTCGAGAGAGACACATATATATATTTGCGCATTGAGTTGCAAGAAACAAAGGGACAAATAAATAGTTAAAGAAAGACTAGCAATAGTATCTTTGTTAGACGCTTTTTCAACTTTGCTCAAAGATGAAAAAAAAAAAAGGAAGAGGGATTAAGAAACGACTTAGACTGAACTAAATAGAGGGAGAAAAAAATTTTTTAAATTAAAAAAAATAACATGGTGACTTCTCGAATCAATGCTCGACACACAACGTGGTGTCTCTTGTCCTCTGTGTGTTCTGTAGGTCGACAAACTTAAACGCGTGCGGCGAGTCAGTGTCGACGCTGACCCGTTGCAGCCCGTTGAATCCGCAACCACAACCTCTTCATCAACCACTTCCTACGCAAGTAACCCCTGCCACTGCCACCTCGGAGCAGGTCCACGAGGCCCCCCCGAATCGTGAACATCACGCGCTCCATCTCGAAAACCGAGATTACGAGAGCGTATTTATCATAGAGAGGCGGAACAGTAAGCCTAACCTCCGCTAGCAACGTGAATACCCACGGGATTAATTATTGATAGCCATCATGAGTCCCAAGGTCAAAGTCGACCGACCGGGGGTCGATAAAGAAAATTGAAAGAACGCCCTTAAAGCGGTGGGACACATCACCCTCTCACCAACCACCATCACTACCAACAACTACTGCTACTACTGTTACTACTACTATTACTACTACTACTACTACTACTACTACTACTATTACAACCACTACGTACTACTACTCAACTACTTACTTACTACTACTACTACTACTACTACTACTACTGTCTACTACTTAGGATGATTGTCATGACTGTAGATGAGATGAGCAATACAGGCAAACAGCTAGGACTCACTAGTAATTCCAGTCAGTACCCTACCTGTTCGGCGGCCTAGGGAGTACATAGATATAAAGCCCGGTTAACGTCGGGCTTGTTTTCTTAATTGATCGGTCAATTCGCGATTTAATATTGTTATTGTTATACCTGCCTTTTTAAATCATACGTGCTCTGTCTTTCTATCTATTTCTCTATGGCTCTTTTCTCTTTCTATCTCTATCTTGCTATCTGCTCATTTTATAGTATGTTAATTATCTTTATCTTTTTTATTATGAATCCTCTTTTTATAGTTTTTTTTTTTTTCATATATATTCCATTGCTCATTTTTAAACCCTATCCTAATCACTTTTGCACTTGTTCGCTCACTTCGTTGATCACCTTTATTAGTTACTTTGTTATTTGCATAGGCATATATTACACTGCTCAGTGACGTTTTTTCCAGCACCTTCCTTTTTTTATACCTTTGAACGAGCTTATCACTACTGATTGTCACATGCTTTTGATAGTCATCAAGGCTCGCTTTCATCATCCACTCTAATCATCTAGTATAACGTTTATAATCTTCTTATAATCCTTTATTAAGGTAAATAGTTTCCTATTGGTATCCTTACAGGGACCTAGAAACAGCCATAATCGATCCATCGTGAGAGTCCTTTGTCATACTTTTTCATATATTAAATTGCCTGGGGAATTTATTGAAAAAAAAAAAAAAACTGGGTCTATTATATTTCTGAACGGAGCCAATGGATCCTTGTGAATCTTGCCGGAAAAATAGAAATTGTACATAACACGTATTCTGAAGGCTCGTTCCTTTTTATTATTTTCAGTGTGACGATTCTAGACGAGCCGTAGTGCCAATTTAAAAAAATGATCGAAAAAAATAACGTATCATATGAGGGACCGGAAAATAGGTACTCCGATTTCATAAACGATCAGACTATCCAGATACAAAATACCATTATCTCCCCCTGTCTCATTTTCTTTCCTTGCATTTGCACGATATCGTCATTGAATTACTTTTATCGAAATCTAATAATCAATAAGCTTTAGCATCCGGATATCACTCTTATCATCCAAGTAGATTCGGAGACATCAAAATGATCCAGTCCCATAACTGTTTGATTTATTTTCTTCTCATTCTCAGCCTTCTATTAAATCTTCTATTATTCTTATTGCTCCTTATCTATGCTTATAATCCATTCACATTGCCTTTTACGTTCCTTTAACCCTTTCTTCAATCTCTTTGACACTCTCTTTCTGCTTCCTATATATCATCGATTTTCATTTTGTTTGATTGTCTGACTCGTCAGTGGTACAAACTCCTATTGAAAATTCTACAGTTTCCTTTCACGGTGACTCTTCATTGAAATCGTCTTATCACCCTTGCATTACTTTTATCGTCTCTCTACCTGTTTACTGCTTTCCTTTTACTTCCACTTACTCATCTGTACTTCTATCTTGTCTTTTACTACGTTTTTGCCTTGAAAGACACGTCTCTTGCGGAATGGCCTTTATCGCCGATGACGACCAAGAGACGAGCTTGGAAAAAGTTTAGAAATTATTATTTTTAACAAAAAATATATAATTCTTGCCGATCTTTTTCGCTGATATTGATAATTTTTTTTTTTTTTAATGATTCCTCATGATGATTCTTGGTCGTCATTGATTTCTTATGCTTTTATCAATGATCCGTTTATACGAATTTCGAACGAATGGTTTTGTAATAATTTATTGTCATTCGTCTGATTCGTATGAATTATCGTTATTTACACTTTGTGCCTCAACTTAGCGTCATGTTAATTAAAACATTTTTCATAATTCACTATCCAATCTTTTCCTTCGACTGTCTTCTGCCTCTCTCTGTCAGTGACTCGCTGGAATTCACGTAAGACGCGCATCCGGGCCGTGAACCGTGCCGATGATCTATTTGCTCCCAACACCACCGCCTAGAAGTAACGTTCAATTATTTAGCGTTCATTATTATTCTTATTATTATCGTCATCATCACCACGATTGTTTTTGTGAATGTAATCGTTGTGTTACAACATTCTCTCTCCCCGATCTTTCCTTGCTGCCGGACCCGAAGGAGGAAAAAAGGTGACGAGTTTCGGAGCACCTAAATCCACGATTACTAAACCACTATTGAACCAAAAAGAAACAAAAAGAAAAGTCGTAAAAAATTGCAGAAAAAATTTTAAAATCAGTATCGAAAAAAAAAAGAATGAAAAAAAAAAGATTGAGAAAAAATTATATTTGAATTGAGAATCTACTCACTGCCCGATACCACCACCACCACCACCACCACCACCACCACCACCACCACCACCACCACCACCACCACCACCACCACCACAACCCTCACGACCTTTCACCTTTCACTGTCCAGTTGGCTACTGAATTTCCCTCACGTCACTCTGACCCTTGAAGAGAACAAAAAATGAAAATGATCACTTTCGCACCGGAATGCGCATGGGCATGCTATATCCCTGCCTGCATCCAAAGTTACTTTCAGTAACTCTCGAACGTTGACATATGATTTCTTTCGTTACGTTGTGTGTGCTGTTTCATCATTGTTGCATGTTGCTGTGTTTTTGGTCGACGTTGCAGGAGGTCGGTCGCCATCAATTGTCTGATAAAACTGAAGACTTTGTTTCAGAGAAAGAGTTTGCATTGCTTTGGGATTTCAGCAAGTCAGCATGTATCCTTTTTTTCCGATCGGTGCTGCCTGATTGAATCAGGACTTGAAAGAGAGAAAGAAAACGAAGTTATTACCTCCTGCAATGATCGTACCGTTGCTGTTGCCAATCGCCATTACCACGTCTAACATTGCTTGTATCTACCGTAGACCTAGAAAAAGCCGAGTACCAGGTCTAAGTCTACTCCGTGAGATCCTAAGTCCTGACACTCCGGACTCCTCCCGTGGACGGCCCCTGGGTAAAATCTCCCGGGCGGCCGACGGCCGCTTCGTCATAGCGGATTCGGTGATCAGCTCGGCAGACAACAGCATCCTTGACGCCTCGAGCAGCGACGACGGCGGCTTCCTGCCGAAGACGAGACTCAAGTCATCCTGGCGTAGACCATTGGTGGGCAACAGTCAACTCAGCTTACGCTCCGACGGTAGTGGAGTCTCTGTGGGTCTGCCAGGAGGACAGTTGGCAGGCGTCGTGGCAGCTGTGACCAGACCCAGGCCTGGTGCAATATGTACCATATCCTCTCCAAGGTTTTTGGCCAGTTCGCCAACCGGTCCTCACGTACCTTGGTCGCCGATGTACTTCAGTGATCTCAGCTCAGTCAGACAACCTTCATCCGGAGGAGAAAGATCCTTTCCAACACCACCAGGATACCTTCAACTAAAATCCGTTCATCAACGTTATAGTCAGGAGTTACCGTCCTTACGTGCTATACACGCAGAGTCCAGGAGGTTCATTCCAGTTCAACCCTTGGCGACCTCGTCGCCACCACAATCAGCGGGTAGACCCAGGGCGCGGTTACCACCAAGACACGCAAGGCACGCCAGGTCGGCACCGGAGCTGGCAGCATCGCCAGACCTGGAGACATCACCGGAAAGCAGGTCTAGTAGCTCCGGTTTTGGTAGTAAAAATACGTCCCAACAAAATCAAAGCTCCAGGTCAGGATCCACTGTTGCCGAATGGCGACCACCACCCTACAGACCACCGCCGCCTCCTCTGATTGGCCGGTGGCTGGAACTTCAGGAAGGCAAAGTGACGCAGACTGCAGTCGACGCCGGAAGTGTCGACGGTCACTACGAGTTCGATCCAGTTTCCTGTACGCCGACCCCGACCTCGGCTTCCACACCTACCCGAGAAGAACGACCACCGACTCATCAGATGCATACGATACACGGGCCACATCTTCATCAAGTACACACTGTTCATCATCAGGCACCCAGGTACACTAGGGATAACATAGAAGCCAGGGTGCAAGCGATGAAGGCGGAATTCCATCAATTTCGCCAGCGACAAGCTAGAAGACGACAAAGTGCTCATCTCGAGAGTGCTTGCTAATAGTCACACAAAGTACATCACAATATGAAACAACAGAGACAAACGTAATCGAATTTCAAGTACCAGTAACCGACCAGAACATTATATATATATACTATTGACATATGTCAAAACGACCATGAAGAGCAAACGGCGAGATCTCATCATATACCGTGCTTCATCCTATCCGGTTACCGTAGACCTTATTGAGTTCTCGTCTACGAAACGAAGAGTAAAAAAAGAAGAGAGAAGAAAAACATAAGGGACCGCTAATTTTAATGATTAATCGATTGGGTGAAAGGTCAGAGTTCACTCGAGTAAAAGAAGTGACCGGCCGAGGTGTTCCTGTAGGCTCAACAGGATCATCTCGGTCCCAAGGCATAATACTCCAAAGAAACTGTACTACGTGCTGTATACCTTTTAACAAGAATTAACATTAACGTAATCCTAAGGTAATTGATAATTAACAGAGAATTAAAAGTGAACGAAGAAAATGAAATATATATAAACGAACAAGGGAAGGGGGGAATGACGAACGATGAATTAGATCGATGAGTAAAACCATAAACGATGCGAATGAAGAGAAACGGAGACGTAATTAATTTAAAAAAAATATATGAGCAATGGACTCGAAACGTGATATTAGGCCGAAGCTTGCCTCGAGATTGCTTAAGGACTCACTCGTACTGCACTGCCTGTTTAGGGTTTCGCTAGCGACCCAACATATTATCGGCACAATAATTTTTCCTAAGCAACGTAAACGAGAATAAAGTATAAAAAGTAATATTCTTCGAAATAGCGTGCCGATTTTTCGTAACGCGCACCTCTGTTCGGCCATTGGTTTGGTGTAGGTCGTTGGGATTTGAGCCCTAGTGCGCATGCGCGGAACTAGAACAAAGAACTTTCAATTCTATTCGCTCTTTACTTCGGCGCGTAGCGTTTGTGCGTCGAAAAGTCGGCACACACGATCATCTGTATCCGTGGGCGATGCACGATCGGTACATATGTATAACACACACACACACACACACACATTGTACACACTACATACACTACACGCACACACATGGAAGCGCGCGCGCGTTTGCGCGCGCACAAAGTCACATGTATGTACACAAACGTTCTCTGAGAAAAACCCACCTAATTATCACCAAACGCATTGTATCAAATCATCACGGTAACAGGTATCGGAGCCCTGCAGCTCAAGTTTTTGGGAAAAAGGACGTATTTTATGTATAGTGTGTGAATGCGCGTTATTTTTCAAATTGTCCTTTCTTTCAGACAATTTTTTTTTTCTTTTGGAGCAAATCGTCTTTTTAAGACGCGTTTTTTTTTCTATTATATAATATGGAGTCCCAAAAGCTTGTCGATGATCTACGTGATCGCCGGACTCCGCCCGTTACCGTTGAACATTTTACTTTTTTTATAGTACAAACACTTATTTATATATATATAAATATATAAATATATATATAAATATACTTATTATAAATATTAGCAGGGGCTCTACTCACGATTCAACTATACTTACGACGATACTATATACAAGGGAATATCGAAATTTGTATAAATGACAGTGAGCGAAAGATAAAATGAGAAAATATGAGAAAATAATGGATGTTAAGGACGTTCTACCTGCACATTAATCAACTGAGATTCTGAAATTATGTATTAAATATAATAATCATATTTTACATTATTAAATATTCTGTAAAATCGAATTTCAAATTTTAATGAACTTCTAAGTGATTTAGAAGAATAATCTTTTTTAATTTTATCACACCGATAAATTTTATTCAAATTTTCATTTGATTTTGGTCGACACGGCTAGTAAAAAATCTCTACATGCTATTATTCGGATTTATTATATTCGAATATATTACGCTGTGCGATAAGTCGAAGATATAAATCGAGCAAAAGGTCAATTTGCAAACAGATAAGTTATCTTTTGAACAGAGAAAAAATGTTTCCAATTTTGGACCAAAGACCGCATTTGTGCGTTTTTTCTTACGCATGCTGCAACGTTGCCAACTGTCGCGAACACTAGAGAAACTGGATTTCCGCACGCTTAAGTAATAAATATATTTTTTATTTCCTCTATAAAATATATTATTTTTGTGTTTCCTAAAATGCTTATAATTTATACTACGATTATTTTTTTTTTTTTATAAACCTATCAAGAATTTCCAGATAAAAAGTAAATAATTCTTGCCTTGTAAAATTTGGCGTCCAAAGACCCCGTGCTAAACATTGCATTTTCTAAATCGCTTTATTAGTTTATTTATTCGATAAATAATCTCGAAATCGGATAGAAATATTCTTCAAACGTGCAATAATAAAATATCATAAATTGGTAACGCTATAAAGAAACTATAATACTGGCGGAACGTCCTTAATTATCAGCATCTGTTGATTAACCATGTATAAATGTGCGGCGGCGCCTGTGGACGAGTGAACGCAGTGTTAAATTTGCATAGGAAAGAAATTTAACGAAAGCGAAAGAATTACTAATGAATGCGAGAGATCGTGAGAAAGTAATTAAGCAGAGTGTGTTCTTAGCGAGTGTCAAACGTAAAGACAATTAAATTACCGTTGACGAGAGTTTTGCAAAGTGATACGATTTCAGCGCTGATTCTATAAGGGGTTCGAGAGAGAGAGAGAGAGAGAGAGAGAGAGTCGCGTGAGAGAGAGAGGAGAGGGCAATGAGGAGTATATATACACACGACACAAAACCACCAAGAACAAACAAAAAAAAAAGAAGAGTACCAATATTCTAAAGTAATTCTAATAATTGAATTAATAATTTGATAATTAATTGATATTGTAAATCGTAACGATGTAGCCTGTAGCGTATTAATCAACGAGACGACGAAGTGGCACGTGGTTGGAGAATATGTTTTTAATATGAAGGCACGATCGTAGAGTCGGCCAATTGCTGTTGTATCATACTAATTACTAAAGTATAGTTATCGATAATATATTGGGTGTTTCCACAAATGGTGCGACGTCGTCGCGACGCTCTCGCGTCACCGCCTCATCGCGTCCATCGCCCTTAATTAATGCCAATATCGATTATCAGTACGCGCTAATCTATTACACAGTGGACATTGAGAATCTCCACCTGAGTTGCAAATTTTTTCCGCAAGATGGCGATGGCGCGCTAGTGCCGTGCCGGCGTCACTCGTCGACAAGAAGAAGGAGAAAAAAATGAAAGGAAGGAAAACTAATGCTAATTATTAAACGGAACCGAAGGAAGACAGACGAAATAACGATCGACCGCCTCCGTCGATTGTCGTTTCGCGCGTCATAATTAACACCTACGATTCCAAGATATCCTTAGCCCTTCTAATTATCCCTTAAATCCTAATTTCTCCTCCTAACCTCACCGTCATTAGGTAACGAGATGAAGAAGAAGAAAAAAACCACGATAGGCGTATAAGTAACGTGTAGATATATCATAGCTAGATACAACGATCTCAAGAGGACACGCACGAGTGGATCGCTAAACATTATGGTCACCGTATATAAATATATACATATATACAAATATATATATATATATATATATATATATATATATATATTGTATATGAAAAATCGTATGCACGCGCATGCGCAGTTCACGTATCGCGTGCTCGTACGAAAGACACATGACACACACGAGAGTACGGCTATGGTTGAATCGTGAATCGGTTGTAAGCGATTAATCCATATACCATTGCGTTTCTTTTTTTTTTATTTTATACTCACATTACCATACCATTGTCACCATTATCACCATTGTCACCTGCAATTATTATATTCCCTGTACCTAAGACCACCGATTTACTGATTAATTTCAAGGACAATCGTGACATGATTTTTTCTGGATCATTGTGAGTGATAAAATATCAGGATGATCCCAATGCAATGGATCAGTGTCACGATAGCTCTTATCACCGAAAGGGAAGGTATTATAAGAAGAAGAAAAAAAAACGGCACTCTCAGTTTTATGTAATATATTTTAACCCTTTTTTCTCGTGGATCCTAACTTCGATGTTGCGTAGCATTCTCTTTTTGAATTTCGTTTTTTTTTTTTATATATATACTTCCGTACCTGAAAGCCATTTGCCTCGCGGTTTTTATCCCGCACGCCATTTATGCGTTAATCGTTTGTTTCAAACGCGACATTTTAATTGGGTCGAGCATAGTTTGCTTTTGAATTCAAAATATATTTGTACTATTTTGAAAAAAAAAAATTTTTTTTCGTCAACTCTCTTCTGCGCTCCTTATACTGCTACCTAACGTAAACGGCCACGCGGTTTTTTTAGATAACAAAAAAAAAAGCCTCACTCTAATATCTTATGGCTGTCGGGTACAGGACGCTTCACGTTGTACTTGGCGATTTTTCATTTTTCGACGTTTCTCGCGCGTCTTCTCCATCTTTCAGCCTTCAAAAAATTTTTCGTTTTTTCCCCGGTCTGACTGGTTTGTTATTTTTTCTCCTTAAGGATGTTCATTTACGTTTATTATCGACGGAATTTTATCCGTCATTTTTCATTCTCATCAACGGCATCCCTACGCAATCTGTATACACGTATCGTGCATATGACATATGTAAAACGTGCCCTAATATTCTGTAATGCGAAGGGAAACCGAGAAATTAAATACGCGAGATGCGAATTTCCATACTGTCGTAATTATATTATCACTTTATTGTTCACTGATATAAATTTTGTAATAAAGGACGGAAAGGTATTTCAGCATCGGCTTTTAAAGAATCGGCTGAGACGGAGAGACGCGCTCGAAAGAATTGTCGTCAAGACGCATGCGTAGTGACGATTTAGTGTAGTCAATTACTTTTTACTATTATAATTACGATTACACATTGTAATTATGTAATACGTTTACTGCACTCACTGTAAAAATTCGATATTGACAGCAAGAATCGTCTCTGTCGATATTTCCCAGTACAAGTTTTCCTTTGACATTAACGTACCTACTGATTGATATTAATTATTTTTATTGACTATTTTATTGATTGATTGATTATTATTTTATCTTCGTATCATCTGTAATTATTATTATTGTACGTTCTTCGTCGTCTATGTCCTCGCTAAATTACATGATCTCGTCCCCTCGACCCATCTGGCCTATATTTTCATTTTTTTTGCAATAATCAAAATTTTTTTGATTTATCCCTTTTTTACAATTTTTATACCCCTTTTGAATCCTCCCCTCCTTCACTGTCTGTCAAATTCATTCGTCACTGCATCTTCATCTTTACCGTTTTATTTTTATTCGTTATCCCCCTGTTCGCGTCTATTCTCTTTATTGTCCCTCGCAACTCCTCATTCGAGAACTCCAAGAAAAAAAAAGAAAAATGAAAACATACAACTTAGGACAAAATTGTAGACAATTTATTATTAAATAAAACGAAGAATAAAATGATATTTAAAATGATACGAATCATTGACCACGTGATCACGTTCCAGAAGAAATAAAATATGACGTCTTATTGTCATCAAATCCTTTTACGTATTTCTCATTGGATTTCACTACGAGCAAGGTAAGTGTCTTATATATACGTATCGCATGCGGCGGCAGAATCTCACATTGTCAAGCGACCTCTCAACAAAGTCTGGCGTAATCTCGGCGATGCATTAATAATTCACCAGCCGCCTCCCTCTTTCCTCGAGAATGCGAGAATTCCTAAGCGTCGGCGCTGGTAGCGGCGCCGCGAGAATTCCCTAGAATCGAGGCAACGGCGCGTGCCGGCACTGATTAATCCGAATTAATCTAAATTGACGTAATTCCCATGATTTCCCACTGTTTGCTCATAGTCGCACAGAGACCCAACTGAAGCGACACGAATAGGTATCCTGCCAGAGTATTCGGCGCAAGGTCTCGTGAGGTGTCAAATTTCCACGAGTGAATCATACCGGTTCTCTTTGGATTTACCTAAGTGTCATCTGATTGGACGAGATAAGGGATGATGTGCCATGATAAAAAAAAATCAATAGGATCGCACCAGATGTTAACAATGTTGAGTTAGCGAATTTAGTCAAATTTAAGGAAAATAGAAATAATCCTCTGGACGACTTCCTGATACGAAATCCTACCGGAAACAGGTGCGCGACTGAGACGATTCGACATCGCCGATGAAACAATGCCCCGGGAGATCATTATGCATGGATTATTTCCAGTGTCCCGAGCACGTCCAATCCTAGATCATGCGAATGGATCCATTATCTCAACAGCGTGACAAGGCTGTGGGCAGTCTGATAATGCGGCAAGGGACGGATGTGACGTAATCTGAGGTCACCCACGCAAATGACACACTCAGTACTGGGCTTGGACTCTGTTTTGTCTCCTCGAAGAATTCGATCGTCTCCAATTACATTTTTATTACTTTCTTCATATATCGATTGGGCAATCATAGGACCATGTGGTACCAGGGAGGTTGGTACCGGTACCAGGGTAATTGGCACCATTGACAAAGGTGCTGGTACCGTGTGGGACCAACGGTGCTGTAACTGGTCCCTTCGTAGAATCGGCGCGAAACCCAATAGCAGTCGCGCTCTGAATACCAACGTAAATACCAAGTCAACCGGAAGACGCGTACGACTTCGTTAATAACCGCGTAAGACGTAATTACTCGCGTGGGTGAGTAAATAAAGAGAATGACGAAAAAAAAAAAGTGTCAGGACCATGGAGCAGCTAGGTCTTTCGCAGAGTAAAGGGTCTCTGGTTACACGTAATGGTTAATGGAAAATATCTGTATATTTCTTTTTTCAGGCTGAGAAATTCTAGATCATCGTCTCCGATTGCCGATAAAAACCGATCTTCTGTGTCAGGGCTGTCGGTCGGTAAAACAGAGCAAAAATGCTGTGTCGGTAAACCGATCTCGTGAGAACTTATTGATCTTATGGAGAATTATTTTCGTAATAATTTTTCTTTTACTGATACATAGGTAAGTTAACCCTTTCTTGTGTACAGTGTCCTCGTGGGTGTGACGTGCTTACAACAATGGCGGACAGGCCCCGTATGACGTTGAATCAAACCCCCCGCCACTCTATGACTCTTCTACTCGTATCCGCTTAGTCGGAGCCACAATTACCTACTCGATTATTTTTCCTCCTCTTCTCGACTGCTCGGGGAGCAACGTGATCTGGAGCGTCATCTCCTGGACAAAAGTTATAGTCTTTGCCCGGTAGTGGTCCTCATGCTCATACGTTATCCCATCCTCGTCGGTCCATCTCTCGTAACGCACTGATCCTCGTCTCCTTGGTTAATACAGATCTACATAATTGTCTACAGTGCGTTTCACTCGCACTGTACGTTTCTTGTTCCCTCCTTTATTTCCTGTACACCCTTTGCTCGCTCACTCTCTCTCCCACTCTCTGTCAATCTTTCATCCCCTCTCTCTTCGAGGGGCGGCAATTTGAAAAAGTATCTGTGAATGAAACTCCATTACAGTCGCACTGCCACCGGTGACCACTAGTATGCGCTTTGGCTTGGCAGCGCGATGAAGTCGCGAACGGTGTGAAGAGAGAGATTTTTTTTGAATAAATTTTTTGGACTGTTTTTCTCTTTCAATCTCAAAATTGTCAAGTGCGCGTCTTATCGATCGGTGATAAGAGATGACTGATCTTAAGCAGTCTGTGTGGTACTTGTGATCTTGGTTCGATTCGGTTACGAAGATTAAGTGGACGAGGATTTTATTTTTCGAAAATAAAAATGAGACACAGGATGAGCTATTCGGTGTTTAAAAGAACTTATGGGATCCTGGTGATCCTTTGTTGCTGTGAGGGTGAGATTAAAAAATTTTTTTTTCATAATCCTTATCTTCATTGGTCTTAATTCGAATACTCTCTATGACCATTATTTTTTTCTCGCGATTTTGCAAATTCATAGGACTCGGATACGGACTTCTCTTGGAAGAAGAAAAGAAACCGACTAATTTAACTGCTGAGGTCGGCAAGTACGTCGTGTTCAACTGTGACCTCGACTTTCCACACGAGATACCGATACCATATATACTTCATTGGAATCGAGATGTAAGTCCCGAATATAACGAGAAAGTCAAATACCTAGGAAAGTCATTTTTGAAAATTATCACCAGGTATAATTTGATTGCCCGATTGATTCGAACGAATTATTAATAGGAACAATTCTTGCCACCCACGTCGTTCCGAATGTCAGATAACGCGTAGCGATCATTCGACGCTCGATGACTGATTGACGATTAAAGCGTATTAGGGACTAAGTGCCATCTTGAGCCTGATCTGAATTTTCGATTGGTACGATTTGTTTGTAGAAATATTCATAATGAATTTTTTTACCGGTTCAAAAGTTAACAGTGATCCTTAAATCGTATCTATTTAAATTACGAATGACTTTGATGACCCCCTCTTTTTTTTTTATAATCTATTTCTGTTAGAATCATTCATACATACTGTTCTAAAGGGCGGAAATAAAATACCAACTCAGCTCTCGCTCTTACTGTCTGATCAAATGAAGTGGAAATTAACTTGATTGGGCCCTGATGCGCATGCAAATCGGGTACACTCTGTGCCAGTAATTGGAGTACAGGACACAAGGCTGCATTATATTTAGTTATAGTGAGTCTGCGACATGAGGGGTTCTGCCAGTAGGTCACTGCTAACGCATTGTCAAACGATTAGAGACGATTAGTGCAATTTTCGTCAGCCATGTTTTGACGGGCAATAGGATTCCCAGTGAATAATCTAATCCGGTTTATTATTATGGATCAACCTGTCGATTGGAGATAGAATACGAAGTTAAAAAAAATATAATCAGTCGACTTGATTTTTTTTAAGAATTTTGAAAAAAAAAAATAGTGACCTCAAGTTCATGCAGTGTCAGGAGATTGGAGATGTAAAATCAGTGAGCACCCCTATGAATAGGGTCGGTTCATACGTTCGGTAGAAATTTCGTCGACAGCGACACTTATTAATTGACTGGAAGGGGACTAAGTTTCATCAGGCTCGGTTAAATCCTATTAAGACGGGCCTTAACTCAATCAAGTGCATGTGAAATTCTACCATGACAAATTTCCTCTTTACCACTAATAACAATGAACCCTGGATCCGGGCATTTTTAAAAATGTTTTTATAGCCAGCATGACTCATCGATGCGTTCAAGTATTTTTTTCGGATTGATTAAAGGTAATTTTGTCCCTGCGTTAATATTTCAGGGCCGTACCATTTTCTCCTGGTACGACGGCGTGTTTTCCTCGGCTGACGATTATTCAGGAAGGATTCATCTACTGACTGACGGTGGCGGTCAAAGTTATGGTCAGGGCAGTATCAATCTGACTAATATCAGAGAGAGTGATGAGGGTTGGTACGAGTGTCGTGTAATATTTCCAAATAGAACGCCAAGTTCCAGGAACAATGGAACTTGGTTCCATCTGACGATCGAAGGTAAGCATCGATGTAAATTTTGACAAATTTTTTTCTGGGTACAAAATATTAATGGTGTAAAAGGAATTAACCAGTTGACTTGTCTGGGATGTGACATCAATTTATTTGAATTAACCCCCAGAGTCATTTAATTACTTTGGTTTATCTTTTTTGTGTTATAATTACCGCATGGTTCTGGAAGATTGAAAAATTTTTTTTTTCTTCGACTAATTCAATTTTTCCTTGGAAATTTAATGGCATTTATTGGAAAGGACAAGATCGCAGGATACTGCAACCTAATGGAATGGAGGCTGAATGGAAGTAACACACCTGTTCCTGTCGATCAGAAGTTCGGACAATGACAGCTTCGAGTTCGCTTCCGTTTTCATCTAACAGCATCCGGCACTCCCGACGGTGTCTGGTAAAAAGTGGATAAAAATGACGACATCTCGGGATTTACGTGTTATAGATGTTTTTTTTTTTTTTTCTTTAATTTGCACTTTTTTGTTGGGTGGGAATTTTGTATAATAACAATTGCAAGCGCCGCTTACTAACCGGAACTTGGACAGACTCGTTAAATCGTTCAACCCAGGTGCGTCGGCGCCGTTTGTTCCAGGAGGCAATCTTCTTGCGGTACCACCGGTCAACAAAACAGCAATGGAGGGTGAACCAGTACAATTTGACTGCGTCACAAAAAATCCATACAGCATCGTCACCTGGTTGCGCGAAGGGTCAGACGTCTCTGACATAAAGGTAAGCGAGACGAAGGTCGCCATTGACTGAACTGAACTTCCGGTATCTTCGTCAGGATCTCAGAGACAGAATTTCCATCGGTGACGATGGCAGCTTGACCATAACTTCAGCAGCGATGGGCGACCTTGGGGAGTACACGTGTATGGTCAGCAACGAAAATGGCGAACGACAAAACGCTTCGGCATTTCTGAACGTTCAGTGTGAGTCCCAATAATGCAACAAAAAAAACGTCATTTCATATTTTATTTTTGATAATTGTCTAAAAAAATTCTTTTTTTTTTCTTCCAGACAAGGCCAAAGTTATCTACGCTCCGAAGGAAGTCTATCTTCCATACGGAAGATCTGCACTGTTAGACTGTCACTTCCGGGCTAATCCACCCTTGACCAATCTAAGATGGGAGAAAGACGGCTTCCTCTTCGATCCTTACAACGTTCCCGGTGTCTTCTACAGGCGCAACGGGTCTCTATACTTCAGCAAGGTCGATGAGACCCATTCTGGAAGCTATAGCTGCACTCCGTACAATATCTTGGGGACCCAAGGGCCCAGTCCCTCCATAGCAGTGGTGAGTCTTATCATCGGATGAAAGTAATAAAAGGGCTGCGGGTTACTTGAATAAGGTATCCACTGTGTCAAAGGGTTATTTATACCGTCTCGTAAGCAACGTTCAGACAGGATACGTTACTGGTACATTTGAGACCATTGACCATTGACCAGTTAACGTCGGCCATTATGGCTTTTATTCTTCAGTTATGATCTTATACACTATGGCGGTTCCTAAACCTAATGGGACATTCGTGCCTTCACCTTAGCAAATTATACGTAAGAGAAGAATTTATCTCGTCTTCGTAATCTTCTCTTTCTAGATCGTTCAGAAGCCACCAGTCTTCACGGTGACACCTCAGCAATTGTATATGAGGAAGCTGGGCGAGACCTTAGAAATCCCATGTGATGCCAAGGACGGCGATCAGTCCCACAGACCCACCATCACGTGGTACAAGGTAACTGGTGCTCCTTTTTCATTACATTAAACACACTCTAATGGTCACTTCCGGTCGACCCGAGGAAGAATAATCCAGAAAGCGTGAGATTCTTCGTGCTCTCGTGACTGGCTCCTTTTTCATGATTGAATGACTGGGCCCGCAGCCTTGTCAGGCTATTCCTTGATTCGATTAGAAACACGACTTTACCCACGCAACGATTCGCCACGCAGCTTTAGATGCGTTTCTAATTGTTAAGACATCTTGGGGTTCATTTCGAATGGCACAGGGTCAGCGCGTGCTTTCGTGCTTAAAAGACTGTTTTTTTTTTAAATTAATCACATCACTCTTCTTCAATTTGCCATTTCGTATTTTCATTTCCTCATGAATATTGGGTCTAAGCTTTTATCGTAATTTTTTTTTTCCATGACATCATTCTTTTCTTAGGTCATATCAATCGGTTGTCGATTATTGTACTTTTTTAATGTATATTTCTGCAGAAGGACGGACAGCCACTTCCGCCTAATCGCACTGCTATAAGTGGTGGTAATTTGACTATTGAAAGAATTCAGGAACAAGATAGGGGTATTTATCAGTGCAGTGCAAGTAACGAAGCCGCAACTGTTGTTGCTGATGCTGAGCTCATGGTTCTTAATGCTCCACCCAGAGCGCCTTATAATCTTAATGCCAACAGTACCAAGAATTCTGTTACCTTGAGCTGGATGCCAGGATACGTCAGACCCAAAATGGAGTACTCTGTTTGGTACCAAACTAATTTTATTACACTTGTATTTATTTAACGATGGATGATTTTTTTCATTAATAATACCCATATATACAGGTATAGACCCACTGACACCTCTGAATGGAGAACCATGAAAATTCTGTCGCGCAAAATTACCGAGGCCACAATCAACAATTTGACGCCTGGAAGGGAGTACGAGTTCATGATACTGAGTCAGGATAAGAATGGCGATGGAATGTTCAGTAAATCTTTGAGGATATTTACTAAGCCAAGTAGGCGTTGGTCGATGATAAAATTTTTATTAACTATCTATTATTTTATATTATTAAATCTGTATTGAAATTTCAGGCGATATTGAACAAAATTCCGCATCGGAATTTCGCAGTCCAAAGGGTACAGAGAGTTGAAAATAATCGAAAGATGTATTAAAAAATGAATATTATTATTTTTATATTATTTTTATCATTTATAGGATCTGAATCGATGGGACACCCGAAAAACGTTAAAGTACAAACTACTGTCGAGGGATACCTGGTCACGTGGGATCCACCGTCATATGGAAGCGAATCTGTCAGAATTTACATAGTTAGATGGTTCCGTGGTCCGGCAGAGCATTTATATGGCAGAGCAGAAACGACAGACACGTATTATCTTGGTAATTATTTTATTTGTGCTTATTAATAATATTAAAAAAAAAGTTACAAAATTAACACAAGATAAATTATTCTTCGCAGTGAAAAGTCTCGAGGAAGAGAGTTACTATATTTTTGAAGTGGTAGCCATGTCATTTTCCGACGACGAAGCGACCAGCGAACGCGTGACTCTAGAAGTTCCAGCGTATCGAAAAAATCGCGCCATCTCTATGGGAATTATCGCTGGAATTGGTTTTCTAGCCGCCGCGTTAGCTGCAGTCTGGTGGGCGCGAAAAAGATTTTGTCATTCGCCATCTGGGGAGAAATAGTCGTATTACTCTTCTTAATGAAATAAGCATAGAATGATAGTTTTCTTTTTTTTTTTTTTTTGGAAGGATATCTTTATACCCAAACTAGGGTCTATATTATTATAATTTTCTGTTAGATAAGATATAACAGAGACTAGCCTACTTTATTTCATTGTAAAACTGTGTTAGCTTATTTTATTCAAGAGACACTTTCGTTCATCTTAATCATAATCATTTATATTATTAAAATCGCGCCACTTTATGGTTTACGTGTACGTTAAGTCTGTTCAACTACTACAGGATGGTTGCGAGAATTGATAAAGAAAATTTTGTTTCTTTTTTTTTTTTTAAAGAGAATTTCAAATGCTTTCTAAATTTAAGATAGTCGTGAATTTAGTTGATCGAACTAATTATCCGTTCACTTGGGGTTTTTAATATAGTGTGGCGATTTCTTTTTCTATTGTAAATAAATTATAAGTAGGCGTCTATAATTTCATAATAGATTTTATTAAGTGGGTCATGAACTTCCTTTCAATTGGATGACGGAATTTCATACGGTAGTAAAACTAATTGTAAGTATTACTGTCAGAGATGAGTAGGGAGATTGTCAGTGGGCCGATTTTCTTGAATTCAATTTTATTTTGGCCTCGACGCGCCACTGGACGGAAAAGCCTCGAACCAGTCCAACGTTTGTGATTGGTCGAACGTATACTTACTTTCGAAATTTATTCAAAATATAAAATTGGAGCTAAATTAAAATTTGGCAAAGTATATGGAGTAGATAAAAATTAAACTGAAATTGTAAAATGTTGAAAATAAATTGCGCTCAAATTGAAATATTAATAAATTAAATATTTGAAATATTAAACTGATTCATTAAATTAATAAAGTATGATATTAACAGTTACAAATCAAAGATCCTGGTCAAGAATATTTAGAGCACTTAAAATTGCTCCTTGCAAAAATGTACTTTTTTACACGACAGACTACAGCCGTAATGTACCCTAAGAGGGCTCAAGGACCCCGTCGGGAGACCCATCAGGTTCATCTACGATCACAACTTGGACCCGACCCACTGATCAAGCTCAGCGGATCAGGTGGAAGGGCAAACCCTGACTCCATGGTCTCCACGTGTAGCAACTACTAAAAGGGTGACTACCCTTATATAATCCTAAACTATAAAAATTCATACTACTCGAATGAATATGCTCAACTGGACCAAAGGAATAGGTGAATTAGGACAAGCACAATGGAAAGTGACAGAGATCAGAGTAAAACAAAAAGACAGAAAGGAAAATGGAAATAAAAAAGTCAAGAAGTAGAAAAATCAGTATAAGTTCGTGTTACGTCCGCGTGAGAAATCAGGTTCCACATTCGCGGTAGATAACTAAATATCAAAAGGTCAATCAGTGGAATCTGGTTTCCATCACATAGTGACCCTTGGAAGCGGTTATCTCCCATATGGGTCCCAGGTTTCGGGAAACGCGGGATGAACCTTTCAAGGGGATACATGTATAAAAAATTGTACCTAACAACTACCATGACCATTGGTGATTTCTCTCAAGTGCGCATGTGCATCGATACCGAAAATTCCTGATTTTACGACTTTTTCTTGAAAACCCCATTAGATTTCTTACTCATCTCCGAATAAACCATCCTTGTCCAATCCTGACCCAGTAAATCCTACACCCCCATGCGAAGCTTCCCTACCAAAATTTCCAGCACCAATAAGATAATTTCCTTAGCCACCACAGACTCTTTTCCTAAAAATTTCTCTAGATGAACCAATAGTAACGAACCCCGGTCCTACCCCAAAAATCCACCCCCCACTAACTAACATCCACTAAATTCTCCAAAATTCTCATTCTTCGCTGATCCATCAGGCAGACTAGTTGTTCGGTTTTTTTAATTGCATCCATAATAAATTGTGTCCATTTTGTTAAATTACTTCGACTTTATTCTTTTCTTTCGTTTTCTTTTAATTTTAAATATTCAATTTTTGTATCATTATCATCATCAGCATCATCATCATTAGCCGTTGAGGTAAGCAAAACATAACTATCATACCTGGTGGAGGAACTTCTTAAATTCTTAAATTTCTTCTTAAATCATAGTAGATGTTAGAATTTCCTAAGTTTCTAATTATTTATTTGGTGTCGGGTTTTTATTTTGTTTTAGTAGCTTCGGAATTTAATTTATTCGTATTTCCAACTTTATTCATTCTTCCTTCGGTAATCAGAAGCGCATAGCTGAATCCCGAGTAAAGTGCGAAAGCATTGACTCAAAAAAGGGCAAAGTAATAGTATAATACGATTCGGTAAAGGCACCAGACTAGGTGAATAGGCCTTCATTCTGGCCAAAAAAAATTAGTCTAGAAAATCGGCCCACTGGCAATCTCCCTACTAATCTCTAGTACTATATTTAAAATCCACAGTGTCACGTGGATGACGATACTGGGTTAATTACTCATTTAATCCAATAAAACTTCTGTCTCAATTATCTTTCACTCCAGAGTTCTCGGATTACAACTTCCTAATTTTACTAAGTTCATGGGGTGATTACACAATAAAGAAAACAGTCATACTTTTTTTTACATACTATTTATTATTATACTGATCACTGTATAAAAATCCATATATGCTATTATTACTCAAAACATCCCTTAACTTATATCCATAATTTTTTCTTAGCTATTCAGTTATGAAAATGATATGAAAAAATAATTTACCTCTGCAACTATGGACAATCTCTTATCACTAGGGTGAAAGATATTTTAAGAACCCCAATAAATATCAGTCGTTCGGTCATTCGTACAGCAGTCATCCTTTCCTGTAATCATGTCTAACCCTAAAATTTAATTGAGCCGCGACAATGACTGCTGTGAGTGCGGGAATTCAAATAAAAGAAAAAATTTCAAAAATTATCAACCGTTAACAAACAATCAATTAGCCGTTGCTGAAATGATTCTTCACAAGACGGCAAACTAAATGAAGAACTTGAAACGTCTTATTAGGCTGAAGTCTCTGTCTCAGTAGATAATAAGTAAGTGCTCGGATGATAACAAGAATTATGACGAGTGCCAGAAAATCTAACCAAAAGACAGTGTTTTCCATACCTGTAAGTATTGAAGAAAAAAAAAATGATATAATCCAGTTACTTTGTTTTATCTTGTTGGTAACACTTACCCATGGTTCTTAGTAACTCTCGTGGTATCCTGTACTGACAATAAATTTTACTAGGTGGACATGGTAACTTTTCACGATTGTAACCATAAGTCGCCACTATCAAAGCTTCTAAACCATAACGTATATAGCTTATATACATAACGAGTGTCCGATAAATAGGAAGCGGTTCGGTCGTACCCAATCCTTGTATAGCAAACAACATTAAGGGAACAGTTATCGCTGGACCGACGAACATACCATTCTGTGAAATAAAAAAGGATTAATTAATATTTTTAACCCGTAATTAATTATATTAATTGAACGTACCACTATATTGAGCGTGCTTGCAATGGCCAGTCCCATACTTTCAGCAATTAGAGCACATATGATACACGTGCTGAAGAACATTGAGCATCTAAATAATTCTAATGGTTGTCCCGTAATTGGATAAACCATCGACAGGTATATAATACTAAGTATAATCTGTGACAAAAGTATTGAATATTAATTGATATTTTTTTTAATAATTACAACTGGTAACATTACCTGAGAGGGTATATTAGACACCGTCAGTGCACAGAAATACGGACTCAAATCGTACCATCTATTAAAATGCTCTCGTTTAACTAAATGCACTTCCGACGGAACTGAAATTTCCAAAATATCGTATAATATGACTTTTAAATAAATTCAAAAAAAAAATTTCCGTAAATCGCACTACTCACAGTGTAGTAAAATAGGTAGCATGGGTACGTATAGAAAGACGATAAGGCAGGTAAAACAGAATCCAAAATTGAAAAGCGTCTTTGATCCGTCGTTACCAATTCCCAAAAATAATCCGCCAATAATAAATCCAAGAAATGCATGTAGAGACATTTTCAAGTACATGTAACTCTAAAAGATCGGATAACAAGATAAAGGACAACATGAAGTTTTTAATTAATCCAAAATTCCTTAAATAGCTCACCCTGTTTCTGTAGAATTGCAACATCATTCTTTTCAAAAGTATCGTAAACTGTTCCCACCAGGAAACCTTGACGATATTCTCAAGTTCCGCATATTGAAAATCGGCATGCGGGATCGATACTATCGGTGATCTAGCGTCGACCAAACTTATCATCCTCTCGACAAGATCCTTACCATATTCACCAGCAGAGACTTCGATGACTTGATAAACAAAATTCACGTAAAAATTCTCTTACCCACGAAACTAGTATTTGAAAAATGAAAAATTTTTTTTTTTTTTTACCAAAATCAGCAGGATTATAATTCACTGGACAGTCTATCCCTATATTTTGTAAATACGGCACCACGTCGTCCACGTTTCCTCTGTAAACGCATTGTCCAGCAGCTACCACGTAGACGTGATGAAATTTTGAAAATATACTAGCACTTGGTGTATGAATAGAACAAATTACTGTACGTCCGCCTAGTGCGACTCTTCGTAGAAGATCCACACATTGTACAGAAGACATTTCGTCCAACCCACTGAAAGAAAAAAAAAATTCCTCATACCAAGATACAATTTTGAAATTTCAAAATCAGTCAAATGACACAAAATATTGTCATTACGTAGTTGGCTCATCCAGGAAGATAACAGGAGGATTATTGACAAGCTCCAAAGCAATGGACAGTCTCTTGCGCTCTCCTCCAGAAAGTCTCTCCTTAATCGTATGCCTGGCATTGTTAAGTCTCAAAGTCTGAAGAATTTCATTGATCTATAACAGTATTAAGAAAAGTTATATAATTATGAAAATTACTTATCTATTTGATTTAACCCTTAACCAGCGAGACGATAAAAATTCACGTTATCGGCGAGTCTCTTGGCTTTGCCATAGGTCTTACCAAAGGATTCGATGAAAAGTTTTTAAAGATCTAATACACAATATTGACCCACACAGTAGATCACATGACCAAATGAAATCTCAATTTTTTTATAACAAAAAAAATACCCATTATTTTTTATTTTGTCACGTGGTACGTTTTTGATCTTGTTCATTCCGCCAAAAAACATATGACTCAGCTGGATCGACGTTTAATATTATAAATAGAATATTCTTTTAACGCAAATCACATATTTCTCAAATTTATTCGTAACTTGAAAATATTTTATTGCCTGGAGACTTAGAGCAACAGGCACAATGAAGTATCCGGAATGGGTCTCACAGACCCATCTCGCCGGTTAAGGATTAAAAATAAAATTTATCCTTACAAGAGACTGCTTGGCGGCCTTTGAAATTCTAGTGCCTAACTTAAGATCAGCGGCGAACCCTATAGCTTCTTCTACTGTCAATCTTGGCTGCGTGAGATCCTCTTGCATTATGTAACACGACATTTTGCAAAACTGACGAAGATCTCTGTTCTGACCATTGATAGTGATAAGACCAGTAACACCGTTATATCTGAAAATAAGCATTACCAAGAAGTAGTCCTAAACGATCGATAATACATGTACATAGATATATCTATATGTAAATACAGTCTATAACATAAATATTGGGACACTGTGGGACGTTGTATACCGAATTTTTTATGCTCTAAATAATAATTATGAGAACGACTTAATTATTATACTACGTCATTATTGTCGGGCTACCAAAAGAATTGAATTTAATAATTATTATAAAATACATATGGGAAATAGCACAATATTTTTTTACTCATTCGGGACATGTGACATATAAAGCGATCAATTGAAAAATTTCAGTGCTCGAATACAGTATATAAATATATATAAAGGTGTAGCATACGTTTATCGACCGACCTATGGTTATTCATGCTAACTCTGAAACTACTTTATTTCCAGTGTTAAAGGCCAAGCGGTCAATGGTCTGGAGTATTACGTTATTTTCGACATATTGGTCAAGCGTCCTGTCAATAGTGTACATTAGTGTCATCAAAATAATATAGATAGGGATCAATGAGTCTTCGTTATGTAACGATAAGCCGTGTCTATTATAGCACAATACTCACTTATAGCCAGCAAGAATGTCGAGCAAAGTCGATTTGCCTGCACCAGACGGTCCCATAATGGCTGATAACTCTCCGGATCTGAATTGTCCACTGACCCCTCTTAGAATTAGTTTACAGCCTGCGAATAGAGTCGCATTGTTGTTAACAATCATTTGGCAAGAAGTCAGGTAGCGTAATGGGGCCTTATGGCAGTGGCTAGTAAGTGCCATAATTTTGTCATTTTCTTGACAAGGAAGTGAGAAATCGAGTTTTCTACATTTCACGCTCTTCCGGTGCGTGACGAATTAACGAGACTTTAACATCAAAACGGCACAGCAGGACAATGAACGTTTGTTCAGAATAATTGCCATTGACAATTCCGTTAGCTTGTTTTCTAATCCCGTAAGATAAGAATGGGTAGATTAAGAAAAAAGATTTTTTTTGCATTTTTAATTAAAATTCATGAAACACGACGTGAGTTTAGACATTTTTTTTTTTTCATGAATCAATCAGCTACGTAACTTGACGTAAAGAATTTATGAATTTCTAAGATTAGTTTTTTCTCTTAATTTCGATGATGCAATAGCATAGGGACGATCTGTGCGATACAAGCTAAATAATTAATTTTAAGAATGCTGAATTATTACTGAACGCTGTACGAATGTAATGAAAGTATAATTTTGGTTTTAATTCTTAGGAGATTCATGTCGTAGAAGCCGAATGAAAGTCTCGTACATTAAATAATGTACATTTTTAATGACATTTATATGTGACATCTCGATAGAATTTTTATGCTGTAAGTCAAAGATGAAAAATACCTAATGACACTTTGACACGTGAAACCTTCGTAGTCGTTTCATGCGTGCAGGTTTTAATTCTCATTTTAATGCGGGGGAACAATGACTTCACATAGGAATTGCAAATATTTGAGAATCGACAGTAGACGATCGGATCGATATATCATCGATTACTTAAATTCCAGAATATTACTTCGGTAAAAGTACCAAAGCAGTTAAAGAAAGTCAAAATGAATTTGGATTATTTTAAAGAAATTCACATAAAAAAAATAACATTCTCGATGGTCTAATAAGCAATTCCCAAAATGATGGTCATACTGCAATAAAAGCATTTGTGACGCATCATTACAATTATTCAAATCAAATTGCGATTCGTTATCAGGAAATGTCAATTTATCGTATCGACCTCTAGAATCTGAAAAATCGTAACACCGCGTCCGATTCCGTTACGTAAATTGCAACATTGGTCTTCAAGGTTTTTTCAATTAATACGCTGTAAATAGCCTTCAGTAAAATAAGGATTAACTATAGAGTTTCAATAACACATAACAAAACGTCGTGCCTACTGTCGTAAAAGAAGAAGAAGAAAGAAAAAAAAGAATCTTAATTCGAAAAAATTCTCCATTGATGTCATTAAATTCCTTTATATACACTTAGCACACCAATAACAGATTACCAATCTACTATGCATATTTAAATTCCAGTTGTAAAAATACAGTTAAAGACAAGAGAATATTGCAAAAAAAAAAATTTGCAAAACTAACTTTTTCTACCAGTTGGCACTGTATAGGTCAAATCATTAAATTCGACATCGATCGGCGTCCTGTCGTCGGACTGCGATAAGCTTTCGGCACCAGTGACGTCACTGGTCCCAGTCAAATCGCCCAGATGCATGCAGTCTGCAGATTCAATTCCCACGGAATCCATGTTTTTTCTATCACCCTCCTGCCCTCTTGCTTCTCAATCACAACGTCATGTTGAAACGGTACAGTCTAAAAAGCCGCAAGGCAGTGACTGTCGAATTGCCAGCTAATCTGGTGCAAGAAGAAAAAGAGAAGCTCCGACGCAGTAAATCGAATGTATTTTCGTAGCTAAAGATAAAGCGACACAGCGAGAGCAATTTTTTTCATTGTTCTTTATACCGAGCACCCACGCTCTATGCGATTGACATGCATTATCAGCCGCAGCATGGAAATAAAATTTAGTCAATTTAACACTGAACACACTGTGTATTGAAACTGCGAATAATCAGATACACACAATGAATAAAATTAGGGGGCAAAGTTCAATCTTTAGTTGGAATAAGCTCCTGCCTTAGGTTTTATTTCGCAATCGAAAAATTACCGGAAGTCCGTCACAAACTATAATTCGGTATTCGTATACGTCGTGTACCAACGATAGTCATTTTTTCAGACTATACTGTAGTATCTTGGCTATTCTAATTCTCTTATCTCTTTATCTACGTTCCATAAATGAAAACTGAATAAACTTTGTCGCTTGTGCTGAAGCGCGCACTGCACTCTCTGAATAGTCCCGACTAACTGACTCTCGGAATAGTACGTTACTTTGGCTCATCGTGCATTGACTACACGCATGCCTCGTTCCAACGCCCCGTATGACGTTTTGCTGATAATACAAAGAACGTTTGTTGTCAGTTATCAAAAATTATCTTCGACACAATTTTTTTTTTCGGTATTTCTTATTACTCTGTCCCGAACTGATAGGGGGGTGATTGATAGTTTATGTTAAAATCTTTGATACGACACATTTTTTATTTCGATTTTTTTAGCCGTGTTAAGATGGATATATTTTTTTTTTTTTTTTTTTTTACTGATAATTACATATATACACATCGATATGGCTTTTTGGTACATAGTATTGATGATGATTGTCGTTATTGCTTTTGCGTCGAATTTTTTGAATCTGCAGTGTAATACCGTATGTATACATGTTTTATCATGTATATTTACTATAGGATGGTATGGAATCATGAGTTTTTTTATTTTCCTGGAAAAAACTTATAAATCATGACTGGAATCGTGTATTCATTTATGAATCACAAGGTGATTTCGTGTATTGAATAATTGTTTATTGTAATTGTCATTAATTTTAATAATGTGGAATCGTTATTAACAGTGTTGTGTCATTTGTGGTGGCACATAGTATGAAATTGATTTACAGTATAGATATATAGATTGAATATATTATAATTTTATGTACAGATTATATGATGCAGTTGAATATAATTCACTGTTGCTATAGTGATACGCATTAAGTCAGCATGAGTCATGTATTTATTCTGCACCAGAATGCATATGCGGAATTTATTTGGAATGAATGGTATAACATGCGTTGAGATACATTTCATTGTGACATATTGTGAGAATGGACTGTGGTAGCTGTCTTAAATTTGTATAATTAGCGATCATAATTTTATTTAATAATTTACATTATTGATTAGCACAATGTGTCAATTGTTTGCGAGTTCATCAACACGCATGTGACATATCGTATAAGATGTCCAGTATATTTACTTTTTCAGTTAATAGCAGTAAAATTAGACTGTTTTTTTTATTTATTGGAAGAATAAGATGTACAAAAGTACACGTAGTAAAATTATACAAATATCGTATCACGAGTAGTGCCATCTAACGGAATTCGATGGAACTAACTACGAAAATTCCTTGCGCAACGTATTTTCAATGTTACTTTACCGTCGGTAAGTTAGCGTCAAAAGATAAAAAATTTGTATGTTTCTAATGCCTCAAAAATTTCTCCTTAAATACTCCTCAGGCTTTCCTAATTGGTCCGCTGCTATTACACATATTGTTATTCCAATTAATCACACAGATTTTCATATGATATTTTTAATCAATTGGTTGCTCTCAATTTGCCCTGTAATTTGTTTTTCATTTTATTAAAGGATTTTTGAATAACAAGTAAAATTTGATTTTCACTTGGCTCGATTTCGAGCGTAGCAATATGAACGTAGTAGCATTTGATTTCTTACCGAATACGCTTACACGATGGTTTTAATCCGAAAATCAAGTCTTATTTGCTATTTAAAGATGCTTTAATAAAATAAGAGAAAATTACGGAGCAAAAGGAGAGCAATTGATTCATTAAGAAAATCATGAAAATCTGGCTGGTAGTTTGGAATAGAAATTAAAAAAATATTTTTCTCTTTTAATGAACATTTTTAAATCACTGTATAATCGTAGCGGAGCAATTAGAAAAACATAAGGAGTATTTAATTTTTTAGGCATCGAAAACATATAAATTTTTATCTTCGACGGGAACTTCCCTAGTGTCATTATTTTCAGAGATCAGTAGGGAGATGCACAACGCTACGGTTTTGGGCGATACCAACATCATGGCACTAAATCGTAGCGGCGAGTCTGGAAGTACGATTTTGTGATCATCGCCTCTGTCCTTTGGAAAATAGAAAAGTCCACAGTGGCAGCGCATCTAACATACAACATGTATATTATATTGCAGTGATATACATTTAAAATATATCACTAATTCCATTGTTACTACTAGTCTTTCACGACCCATATATGTACAACTGTACCTCATATACTGTTTCATTATTGCATTTATTGAATAAATTATTTTAAAACACTTATTCGTTGATATTCTTTTGCCCCCTGCGAATATCTCAGAGTACGAATGAGTTCTGCCTCTCTCGTACTCTCCACCGTCTTAACTGCATCCTTCTCCTCCTACGTTATGCTTTGACACCCTTTTCATCTATGCTCCATTTTCGACTGGTACGGGTTAAATTGCGATAGGACCACTTTCAAAATATCTATTTACTTTTTGGAACTTGCAGTCTACTCTTGGATTTTTAAACTACTCAAAATTAGTTCCAATTTGTGCCGATAAGGGCAAACATGCACCTCCCGGGCATGATAGGTGGCGCCATCTCCGAGCCAACTAGTGAACTTTTCACGATAAACTAATTCGAAAGTAATTTTAAAAATCGCATCGTCGGAATCTCAAAGGGTCCAATTCTTGCAAAAAGAATTTGCGTTACTTCGAATTTTTGCCGATAAGGGGGCAGCACCTCCTGGACATGATAGGTGGCGCCATCTCTGAGTCAACTAGTGAACTTTCTA
>JASANN010000559.1:0-20938 GCA_031762395.1 Calameuta pygmaea
CTATCATTTGAAATGGCAAAGATAATTTTTTTTATTTGCGAACGGAAGTTAAAGGAATAATAATAATATGCCTATTCAATGCGCAGTCAAAGAAAGTTCAATGGTTGTTACATCAGATTTTTGAAATTGTGTACAATTTCACCGCAAATCTCAAACATGCATCTTAGCTGATACACTCTATATATGAGAAAAAGTTATTGACACATTCATTATAAGAATTGAGGGTTCTGAATTGATTGCCACCAAGTTCATTACGATTAGTGTACGGAATCAGGGGGCATTGAGATGGCGAGCGAGATAATTTTATTTCAGTTCCGTCGTCGTCGTCGTCGTCGTCTTCGCACGTCTATCTACTATTTTACACGACCGATAGCGCTGACTGCTTTGCCTGCTTTACCTATTTGTACTCTGAATGTTGCTGAAATGTACGAATACACAATACAATCAAATATACTTTGTACGTTTTGTACTACCATTCGCACGGAATTTCCAGTTACTATAAAGCTGCGTTCACAACAGTATAGAATTATTAATTCTTCAATAGCATTCATGTGGAGTGCGTGTATATGAGTGTACGTATGGGTGGGCTTCGCATAGTTCCTCGTCTTTTAGGTGACTGTTTTTAGAGATATAGGATGTCCAGGTGTTCCTCTCGGTACTTTCTGTATTTAGGTCTCGGACGTGGAAGTCCAGGATGTCCAGGTGTCCCTCTCCGAAGTTTCCTGTATCTAGCTGTCAGACGTGGAAGTCCAGGGTCTCCAGGTTTTCCTCTCCGTAATTTCCTGTATTTAGGTGTCGGATGTGGAAATCCAGGGTGTCCAGGTCTTCTGCTCCATAGTTTCCTGAATCTAGGTCTGGGACGTGGAAGGCCAATGTGTCCAGAAAATTTTGCAACAGGCGACGCTTTGGCGCTTCGCTCATACTATAGTATCCTCTCTACTGTTTGCACAGCCTGAGGTATGTAAATAATCTACCACACTCTCCTTTCTTATGTTTACCAAACGGCTTCAACAAGCTGGACACTAATAACGACGTTTATGTATTCAAGATTCCGTTTTTTTTTAAATTTGTATATATATTTATCTATTCCTAATAAAATGGACTTACAAATTAAATTTATATGCCATTAAACATTTTCGACAAAGTAATACATTATTCTGATTAGTGACATCACAATGTATTTACATTTTATATCTGTAAAAATATAAATTTCGGAGCTTAGAGCTTGTATATCCCGTTGAGCAACAAACACTTGTGACATCTCCCAAAAAACACTTACGTGTAAAAAACTACATCAAGTACAGGAGTGCTATGAATTCCTCTAACAAAAAGTATGGAAATCATATTATTGAGGCGAAGTACATAAGTCACTACTTGTTTTCCTATTATATGATCTAGCACTGGCCTATCATTTTAATTGTATTTTCAAAATTTCCTATCACGTTTTCGCTACTCTTTTACATTACTACTGCTTCCTATATTTAATTATGATTTAATGGTGATTTAATAATTAATAAAACTTTAGGTGATTCCTTATCGAGTACTACTTGGCGGGTCCGTGCCAGAAATTCCAAAGTACTTTGAACGTACTAACAGTATTCTAATACTATATGTTTGTTACTGAGTTTTTACCGTGATTATTTTTGACGAGTTGTTGTTAATATGCTCTATGTAGAAAGTTGACAATGGTTTTGTATCAAATTTATGTCGAGAAATGCACAGACTCGCCAAGCAGTACTCGATAAGGAATCACCTAAAGTTTTATTAATTATTAAATCACCATTAAATCATAATTAAATAAGGGAAGCAGTAGTAATGTAAATGAGTAGCGAAAACGTTATAGGAAATTTTGAAAATACAATTAAAATGATGGGACAGTGCTAGATCATATAATAGGCAAACATGTAGTGACTTATGTACTTGGACTCAATAATATGAATCCCATACTTTTTGTTAGAGGAATTCACAGCACTCCTCTAATTTGCGTAGTTTTTTACACGTGAGTGTTTTTTTGGAGATCATAAATACTGGAGTAACCGCAGGGTATATGCTTCGTTTAGATGTGCGTAATAACGTATAGTTAGGTGAAGTCATCGGACATATTCTTGCTATCAATGCGTGGAAGGAAGAAGTTATTATAGAAAAACCGTTGGTTAAGTTACACGAGTATTGGGAAACTGAACCTCCTTATGCCGACGTTGCTAAAATCACAGATAAATCTGCAATATGCATTGAAACAAATAAGTCTTACCAGCTCCATAGAATCAATGATATTACTATTTCACAAGAAAACAGGAATTTTCAACTTCTTGAATTCTTACAATTCGATCACTTAAATTAGGAAGAAAACGATTCGGTAATGGGGTTAATTAAAAACCATAGCGGAAACTTTCATTTACCAGGTGAACCCTTAAGGGCCATGAGTAAGTTACGCGATTGCAATCATACTATCAATGATATACCTATCAACACTAATCAATACCGTTATTCGCCCGTACATAACGCGGAGATTCGTAAACAAGTCACTCAGTTACTGGGTAGCGAGATTATCAAAACGTCTGAGTCAGCCTATAATTCCCCACTTTGAATAGTGCCTAAAAAACTATATCATCAAGGTAACAAGAGATAGAGAATGGTTATAGATTATAGGGGACTTAATGAACGAACAACAGGTGACCCGTATCCACTTCCAAATATTAAGGACATATTAGACCAATTAGGAGCCTCCAAATACTTTTCGGTATTCGATTTAGTTTCCGATTTTCATTAAACCGAAATGGCACCCGAGGATCGCCATAAGACAGCATTTACGACACCACACGCACATTATGAATACAGTCGAATCCTTTTGGATTAAAGAATGCACCTGCTACATTTCAAAGACTTATGGACAGAGTACTTACAGGACTTCAGGGAAATGAACTCTTTGTATATCTGGACGATATAATCATTTACGCTAAATCCTTAGAGGAACATCAAGTCAAATTCGAAGCGTAGATGTCTAGACTCAATAATGCTAATTTAAAACGTCAGCCCGATAAAAGTTAATTTTTACACAAAGAGGTGCTTATCTAGAACACATTATTGGCGAAAACGGAGTTAGACCAGGTCCAAAGAAAATAGAAGCAGTACGAAAATTTCCAGTCCCACGAAATCAGAAAAATATTAAACAATTTCTGGTTTAGCAGGTTACTATCGAAGATTTATCAGACATTTTTCAAAAACTGCAAGTCCGTTGACGAGTTTTTTTTTTAAAGAAAAACGTTCCGTTCTTATGGAAAGAAGTGCAACAAGAAGCTTTTGATACTTTGAAAGAAAAACTTTGTAAAATCAAATCCTCCACTTGCCGGATTTTAGTAAACCGTTCGTTTTAACAACAGACGCCTCTAATTACGCAATATGCGCTGTACTTAGCCAAGGTTCAATAGGGAGCTATCTGCCAGTTGCATATAGCTCTCGCGTCCTTAAACAAGCTGAAAAGAATTATTCAGTTATAGAAAAGGAGATTTTAGCCATCATCTACGACGTCGAACACTTTTGACCTTATCTGTATGTACAAAAGGTTACGTTAGTAATTGATCACAGGCCGCTTACGTGGCTTCATAAGTTCGTTGACCCTACATCAGGCATAATCGGATGGAAATTCAAAATATGCGATTACGATTATGTAATGCATTACGAAAACGGAAAAATTAATCTCAATGCAGATGCATTATCGGGAAACCCGGTTGAAATAGAACAGCTTCAACTTCTACCTTTAGAGGCAGAAGATGCCATCAAAGAGTACGAATCCCATTTAAGTTCATCAATACAATCTCACAGAGACAATTCAATTCCTATTAATCTCAGAGAATCTGACGAGGATTCAAACACAAGAGTAACAATCGCGCTCGTCCATCAACCATTAGAGGGGAATGAGGGTGAGATCGGAAATTCTAATCAGAAATGCACTGCAGGGACAATAGATGGAAATCCTGTTATAAAGATAATAGAAATAAAAGGTAATATCGCCTCACGGGATAATCCAATTGCATATTTCGTGGATAAGTCAGGAAAACGTATACGGAATGGAGGTGACCCTTTAGCCGAAGATGGTAGATTGCTTAAAGGACCACTCAAAGAAGGAGAAATTGATGAGTATCAAGCAAGAGGAAATCTTCACTTTGTTATGGTGGTTTCACGCATTCATGCTACGTCAGAAGAAATTCAAGAACTGTTCACCAATTTAATGATGGAATCCAATCCCATAAAGTTAGTACAATTAATGTCGCTAGGGAATATAAAATTGGATTATTAAAATGGGGTCAAATCAAAGAAATATTGAAATCTTTAGCAGGTAATCAACCTTTAAAGATTATTATTTGCACTAATCAAGTCAAGATATTACAATTGAATCAAAGAATGGATGTTATAGCCGAATATCATTCGTCAACAGCAGGAGGACATAAAGGAATTACTAAAACTTACAAACGCATACGTCAAGATTATTTTTAGAGAAATATCAAGGAAGATGTCAGTGGATACATACTAGCATGCAATAGTTGTCAGAAGAAGCTAGTGCGTAATAAGACGCGCCAGCCAATGATAATCACTGACACACCTCTCAATACATTCGATAAGGTTACTCTGGATCTCGTAGGTTCCTTACCATTCACTGCTTCCGGAAATCACTATATTCTAACTATTCAAGATGATCAATCGCTGTGCCGATAGGTGAAATGAATTCTAGTACAATAGCTGAGGCATTTGCTAGAAATTTTATTTGCCGATTCAGTACCCCTCAAACAATTCTTACAGATTAGGGTCGCAGCTTCATCAGTTCTTTCATGCGAGAATTTGCTTTCCAACCACAATCCAACGGATCACTTGAACGCTTACACCACGTCCTAGCAGATTATCTGAAACATTATACATCAGGCAAAATCGACTGGGACCAGTGGTTAGAGATGGCGATGTTTTCATATAGCACTAATTATCACGAGGATATAGGCTATACCCCGCACGAGTTAATATATGGTAGAACAGCGCGTATACCGTCAAGCTTTGCGTGCGAGTCAACAGAGAGAACCTATCATAATTACCTAGAAGACCTAATCGATGATGTAGATAACACTAGGCAACGTACTAGGGAAAATCTACAAAACGCTAAATAAAGATCCAAGAAATACTATGACCGAAAACTAAACCCTAGAGAATTTAATCAGGGCCAACTCGTATTTTTGCTTAAAGGGAATGTTATAGGTAATTACAAGGATCAATACTCAGGACCGTATGAAATTCTAGAAGTATTAGGAAACGGAAACATCAAACTCAAAATATTGCGAACTAGAACAAAAATAGTTCATCCTAATTTAATAAAAATTGCCCATCGGGCTAATGATTAAAGTTAAAACCTACATGCTACTTCTTTTGCCAGGTTACACGGGAACCATGGCGACTTACAGACGTGAAAGTGAACGTAGAGAACTTCTAGACGAACTTTATTTAGGAGCTCTAGATGTCGTACAAGATAGAATCTATAATCTACGAAACGAGTTAATAATGTTGGAGGAAGTAGAGAGACATTTGAAAACCCAAAAACAACGTATACTTCTACGGCAGAATCTTGAACTCCTGGGGTGGGAGGAATGCGATAACACACCTCTCGACCTATTTTTCTTACACCGGCTCTTTAGCGAAGATAACGCTGAAATAGAGGAGTACGAACAGGATGATGGAATGGGTTGGATAGATTGGAGAGATTATGAACGCAGTTGGATTGAATAATAAAATTAAAATAAGGTTCTCGAACGCAAAACACATATTAGATTATATGATTATTGTTACGGGCAGAAATATAAAAGAGTTAGCGTTCATTGTTACAGTTATCATAGTTATTACAGTTGATCTTCATTAAGTTGTTGTGTTACTATTTAGCGAGTGAGTTTATATCAGAGCGCTTATGATTATGTTGTAAGAATAGAAGTATGTGAAATAAGAAATTGGTTGTATACTCGTATTAAGCTTCAAGCTTGTTTATGGGTAAGCGGTATCAAGCGATAGATTTAGGCACTAAAGAAGTAGATGATTGGAAATGGCGGCGCGAAGAAGGCAGGAGTGAAGATTACGCAAGTAGATTGTTCGTATATGCAAGGCACGAAAGCTCCTCACAGGCTGAGCTCTATCGTGCGCGACCTCGTTTATGGCGTAGTCGCGGCCGTGAAGCCCCCAGCTAGGGAAGATCTATGATCGACCTGAGGCTGTTATTGGCCTCGTTAGGGTGGTGGAAACACCACCCGGGTTTTGAAGGTCACCGCGTGCACGGGAAGAAACCTCACGGTTGACCCGGGGCCGTTTCGGCTCAGGAGCAAGGCCTGAGGAGAAGCTTAATGCGAGCGTGATGTTTATATACATTGATGACGCGGTAGGACGTTTGCCCTCTTCGCAAAACCTTGTCGGTACAAACTTTACATACGGTGGGGGTTGCCGGCGAGCGGGGGAAAAAAGATAAAAGGGAGCCCGGAAGCCGCTCGGGGATTCTTGTATTTGGTTTCTCGACAGAAAGCGAAGTTAAATAAAGGAAACCAAAAAAAAATAAAGTGAAGTATTGAAATCCGTCTCGACCCTATCTCTAAATGAAGCTGAACATTAGAATTAGAAAAAAAAGGGGGGAAATACAAGAATCTCATAAACACTGCATATATACAAAGCATGATATTTTAAAATTCGTTGACACCATAGCCGACGACAGGAACTTTAGACGACGTAGGCAAGGCACCTGCACTATGGCCGGTGCTAAATAGTATAGGCGACGCACCTACACCACGGCCGATCGACAACCCAGCGGACGATGTCGATGAAGGTTGAACGGGACCATTAGACCCAGCAGTACCACAAGGGCCTGCTCCCCTGCCGGCGCCCTTAATCACACATAACGGGACCTCCTCCAACTGATAGAACTTCCTTAGCCAGTACATCTTCGAGTCTATCCCGGACGTGAAGACGAAATCTTCCCCTTCCTTTTTCGCCTCTTGAAGATTGGTAATCAGGCGAGCCATCCTCGTGGGACACTGGTTTGCCCACGAGGCAGGAATGGTGACTTCATCTAAGTCGAAGTTCTGCGTAACAAAAGAAAGAAAAATCACACCACCATCATTGTCACCAAAATTATTAAAAACATAACACCACTGAATAATCACTACTTTCATTATATTATAAAACTAGAGTACTTACCGAGTTCGGTGCATCCGAGTTTTTTGGTTCGAGTTTTTTCCTTTTTCACTATTTACCGTTAACGGTTAGACGCTTCGCAGTTGAATGAAAAACCGAATAGGTTCGCAGGCTAAGGAACAAAAGGCTCCTCAAAAATTTATTAGTAAGGATACGACGTCACTAGTCCTTCGACCAATCATCTCTTAGAGTTATGTTTAAAAATTCTTTAAATGAGAACAGCCAACGTTGCAAAACTAACGCATGTAATACGGTCCCATATCACATCACACTTCGCATAGAACTCCATGGAGACATAACATATCTCACAAGACCCTTTTCACAAGTTCTGACCTGGCTTATCTTAAATTGTTAAAAGAAAATATTAAATTATTTTAAAGGGAAACGGGTCGACCAAATTGGATGACCAAATGGCATTCTCAAAATGCATCACCTTCAAGATCATACATTTTTCCATCGGGATTGCCCAGGGTCTCATAGCTTACGACTACAAGGGCAACAATCTCAACATTACTATGTTGTTATTACTAAAAATAGGAAGATGCGACATACCTCCTGTCAAGCCAAACATTCAAAATGTCAATATATAGCTTTTACAACTGACCGATTTTACTGCCACTGAAGTAATACAATGCAAGATAGAAATAGATCGCGATATGTTACATTGTGGCATGCATTCCCACATTTCATCAAGCCCGGCCAGCGCGATATCTCGTTGAACTTCAACTACATCATTGTATTTAAAAATCCGAGCGACAGAGCGCAGATTCAGCATCTGGCGAGACAGGTGTTTTATGAAAACCCGCGCTTCTTACAGGAAGTCTACAGCGATGCAACGGCCCAGCCGCACGGCTATCTACTACTCGATTTGAGGCAATCGACCCCAGGTAACTGCCCCTTTCGTACATGTGTGTTTCCTTCGGGCCCGTTCCACGACGTGTACGTACCGCGGAAGGGTATAAAGGGTGGGTACACCGATCGAGACATATCAGTCATTTGGTTGAAAACTATAAAACGACTTATCGTTCAGAGCGGTGGTTTTCTGCCTCTTCTGCCAGCGCCCATACTGGGCACCGTCATATCGAAACTCATAGGGCGAGGAGGCTAGAGTATACGTCGCGAAGAGAGAGAGAGGGAGAGAGAGAGCAAGATGGAGCACGCCAAAAAGGTGGTTCTCATCCCTCAGGCGAGCGTAGACGCCGTGCACCAACAGCACCACCGTGCGATGTCTCATACGTACCACCACCACCAGCAGGGTGTGGACACCGTGAACACCGTGCAGACCACTGGGACCCCCGTAAGCAGATTAGACGCATCCATGAAGGAGATCCTACACTCGCCAAATTTCGTTGACAAGCGCGAAAAGTGGAAGATGTACAATTAGGTGCTGCAGCACTATCGAGGACCTGCGAAATAACACCGACGAGGATAGGCGAGGCGATAAGGATGAAAAGAAAAAAATAGCAATTCTGCGGAGGATAACGCCGGGAGCTCGACGGACGATGGAAACGTCGGCATAATCGCCAGCGTACCCCAAAAGTACAGAAATAAGGCTAGGCTCTTACTAGGAAAGTTGCGCAACGCAGGCTCGCCACGGATCTCGTGGAGTAAACAGGGCGTAACGCGTATCGGTGGAGCCGTCATACAGGACGCCAACATCGTGGATTTAATCAACGATGTTATACGTGAGAGAAAAGGGCGAGACCAGCGGGGACCCGGCAGTTTGCGCAGTTCCTCCGTACTGTCGGTATACCGCGCAAATTTATCGGTAATCAGCGTCTATGGAGAGAGGGGAGCAACACGACGTCTCTCAGTAATCAGACACCGCGCCACGTGACAATCGTACCGTGCTCTATCCAGACGGCTCAGACCTCGTCTACAGAGGAGGAATTTGGCGAGGCGCTTCAGGAAGTATTCAGAGACTCCACGGAAGAAGAGATCGTGAGGAAAAATATACACGTTCCGTGTCGGGCACCAAACCCAGCGATACTGAGAAAAAGAAAAGCGTAGAATGGTTAAGGTTAGTGTAAAACAGCAGAAGAAGAAGAAATTGGGTGATGACAACCTTCTGCTGAGGCGTCTTCATTACACACCAGCAGAGCCGTCTTCGTACTCCGGTATCGGTAACCTTGAGCGAGCGACTAGGGGTGGGGTGAAGCGGGATTTCGTCGTACGCTGGTTAGAGGCGCAGGACGCGAGTTATGATGACTGCAGGAGCATTACCGATAAAATACAGAGACACCGGACACCGGAAACCGAGGTGTCTTTATACAGAACGATCGAGAGGAAGCCAGTGAGAATTGACAGCTGAAACGAGCAGCATCGCTCTTGTTAATATTCATTCAGAATTAAGGTAATTTTGTAATCCTTTTTAAAAACGATAAATTCATATCGGACAACTTAACTGACGTAGTCGGTAGGATGCTGAAGAGATTCTACGGAAAGCATCGTGACTATCCTTGAGGAATCCCTTAGTGTCAACTATTATTCAGAAGAATCTACAGACCCGTGCAAATGAAAGGAAGCCGAAGGAAGGACTACGCAATGAAAGGCATAAGGTCAGTCATTGAACAATACATCCTTTAACCTCACGAATCCTTTGTTAACTGACGTGAAGTACACATATAGCTAACATGGCTAATCCACAAGAAATAGATAATACAGGCACCATAATGGCAGCCAAAGAAATAGGTATATTGATAGGAACATTCAGTGGTAAAGCAGAGGAACTAGATACTTTCATTATCGGGATCGATCAGTACCACAGCCGATATGGAGCTACTAGAGATCAAACCTTAAACGAATACGATTATTTTACAATAAAGAGCAAATTATTAGAAAAAGGTAAAGACGTTGTTAAAAGTCGACCAGACTTGAGAAATTGGGCCGAACTAAGAACCGCTCTTACGGAATAATTCGAAGATAGGACAAATCGTGAAATACTGAAAAATGAATTAAAATTAATGCGAAGACAACATAATGAAGATATGTTGAGTTTCCTTAATAGAATCAAAAAATTAAAAGCTAAAATAGACCCTAAAATACAGAGATAGATCCTCTAATGAGGGTAATGAAAGATGTAGCAAGAGGTTATGCTTAAAGCATGGCGCTCATGGTATTAAAATCAAATTCACCATCAGAACTATACGCAGAGCTAAAACTTGGCAAACCGATAATGTTGAACGAAGCTACCAATATAATCACAGAACATGTGACTCACGAGAAACAGATTAATAGCGTGCGAAGTATTAATACACAGACATATAGAAAACCAATTGTACCACCCCGGCCAATACAAGGAAAGCCACATGTGAATAACCAATGGCAACAACAGTCGTCATTTTGGAATCCTGCGCATACCGCACAGTACCAACCAAACTTGTATGCACCAGCGTACGGATAATTGCGAGTTACGAACTTCACATCATAGCCTATTGACATGCAGCCTATACCTAGGATGCAGCAAAGATTCCCCACTAACTCACAGGTATTCGGGAAGCCCATTAATGCATTCGCGCCCGGTAGCAATAAACCGCAAAATCCAGTTACACTTACGTCAGGAGTTTCCAAAATTCTATCAACAATTAATAAGAAACCATTCGTGCCTTTCGAACAAAATTCTCGGAATTACATTCCCTGAAATCATATCTTGAGAGTTACTGGACCTCCTGATTTCCTTGCCGAAGAACTCACAAATATAGAACATCAAGAACAAGATAATTACTATTATCCAGAGACTGAGACATTTCAGGGCTACGAAGAATATTCGGAGAACATGCAGTTCTCGACCGAAACAAGTGCTGAACAAACTGAAGCACCCGCTAGTTAGGATTTTCACGAGGACCAAACACAAAAACCAAACGAATAGAAATCAATAGAGTACTCAGCAACTCACTAGCATATATAGAAATTGCAGATCCATGCATGAAACTTTTGATAGATACAGGATGTCAAGCTTCCATCATGCGACTTATAATAGCTGAACAGAACTTCGCAAATCAAATCTTCCACAAGTGTAAACCTGCACAGGGCGGCAAATAGCAAGAAAAAAAGCTAACATCCCTGGTTTTAAAGAATTCGGTCAGCACGATCCCATGGACTTTATGTTATTCAATTTCCATGATTATTATGACGGACTCATATAAGTGAACGAACGAAGAAAAGGAAAAATGCACATAGATCTAGAAAACGAATTGTTACGCAACGACGAGACGGAAATCCCCTTGAAATACTGAATGGATTTTAGCACTCAGAGGATAAAAATGCCTGGAAATACAAGTATCTTGAAGAAAGTAAAGACCACACTTGACGAAGGAGAATGGATAATACCCGAGATTACGGCAAAACTTCTGTCATCAGGTCAGGTGCGATAGAAGTAAAGGATAACTGTACGATAGAAGAAATCGTCAACAAATCTCCGAACACTAAGATATATACATCAGGGGAGAGATTATTGGAAAGATTAAAGACATGATACCTTTAAATGAAGTAGAACTAATTCACGCACATATGGAACCACAGCTAGCTGAAAAGCCACGAGGGCTACAGGAAATTCGCGTAAACCACTTTAATAGCGAAGAGTCACATGATATTATAGCATTTGTATTTCGCGCATCTGGCGAGCGAGGAGCTTCGAGGCGCGCCGTCGAGCGCGACAGTCGAGCCATTTGGCGGCAGCGACTACGGTGGTCGTGCCGTGTCCGCTACGCGAACCTGACTCCTTTGTTTACCAACAAAATAAAACATGAAATTAAGACAAAAGACGAAATACATACGCATACCAATTCATATAGGTATCCGCACATACACAAAGAGGAGGTACAGAAACAAACACAGAAAATGCTCGAAGACGGCATAATTAGGCAGTATCATTTACCCTGGAGTTCACCTACATGGATAGTACTCAAGAAGCAAGATGCTAGTGGGAAGAATAAATGGAGAATCTTGGTAGACTATAGGAACGTGAATGAGGAAACTATTGATGATCGATACCCGTTACCAAATATCCCAGATGTTCTGGACAAGTTAGGAAGGTGCCAATACTTCACAACCCTTGACCTAGTATCCGGATTCCATCAGATAGAAATGGACCCAGAATCTGAATTCTTGCATAAGACAGTTGAATCCTTAGGACACATAGTTACGACTGAAGGAATCAAAACCAATCCAAGGAAATTACAAGCACTAAATAATTTCCCTATACCAAAGACGGCTAAAGAAATCAACTTGTTCTTAAGCTTAACAGGCTATTATAGAAAATTCATTAAGAACTTTGCAAGAATCAACAAACCCATGACGAAATGTCTGAAAAAGGAAGAAAAAATTGAGCATACAAAAGAATTCGTGGAAAGGTTTGAAACATGCAAGAACGCCTAAATGGAAGAACCTCTACTGCAGTATCCAGACTTTGGCAAACCATTTAATCTAACGACCGATACATCTAACGTTGCTGTTGGAGCAATACTCTCACACGGAACAATAGGAAAAGATCTTCCTGAGGCATATGCATCAAGAACACTCAATCCAGCGGAAATAAGTTATAGCACTATCGAAAAGGAATTGGTGGCCATTGTCTGAGCAACCAAAAACTTCCGACCATATCTATGTGGAAGAAAATTTAAGATCATTGCTGACCACAAACAACTGCAATGGCTATTCTCCTTGAAAGAACCTAATTCTAAACTCGTTAGGTGGAGACATAAGTTAGAAGAATACGACTATGAGATCGTATACAAAAAGGGAAAACTTAACACTAACGTCGATGCCTTATCGCGAATTGAAATAAATCCTATCGATAGCAAATCAACGAAGGCAAATCCTCCAGACGATTTAGAATTCGCGCAATTACTCAAAGAATTGCCTGAAGAGACATTATCAATATCAGGAAACGAGGCCGAGCTGATACTAGAAGAATTTAACAGAGAACAAGGAATTCATGAGGACGACACGAACACCATACATACGAGTCAAGAAGATCCTATATTCAGGATACCCATCATCGAAAATCCAGTAAACCTTTATAAAAATCAAATAATTGTTACGGTCTCAGGAAACGATGTAAAGGTCTCAAAGATCAAGGTATTTGAAAATAGCTGCATTAAATTAAACATCCCAGAAAATGCAACGGAAGACCATTGGACCAAATTTATAAAAGAATATGTGAATCCTAAGGAAAAATAATATTTCCACTTCAAAGACAAAAATCAACAGCCGGTACTGACCACTACAGCTCAAAGGTACTTTAAGAACGGAGCATTACAGCTAATCATGTGTACTGTACTCTTGGAAGACATCATTGATACAGACCAATAAATAGAAATGATAGCGAACCAGCATGTCAAGAAATCCTGTCATAGAGGGATCACGGAGAACATCCACGATATAAAAAGCAAACATTATTTCCCAAAAATGAATGAAGTGATTAGAGACTATGTAAACACTTGCGAACTATGTCAAAAAAGCAAATACGAATGAAGACCCCATGAGCTGTATTTCAGCCTACAGCCATATGGATAAATATCTGCGAACATCTATATGCTGACACCTTCAAGATAGGTAGCGCATATTTCATAACCATTGTGGACAGTTTCTCTAATTATGGGCAAACATACCATACGCAAGCAATAACAGGGACAGAAACCACGAAAAATGTGTTACAATTTATAAGCCAGTTTGGTATACCCACAAAGATAACCTGCGATAATGGAGTAGAATGGAAACACGAACCCTTTCAAAAATTGTGCGCAGAAAACTATATAGAAATACACTATACGACTGCCTATAAGCCTAATAGTAATAGTCCGGTTGAAAGATTTCACTCCGCGATAATAGAAACCCTTAGAGCTTTCAAAACTGAAGATAACAAAGTATCAACCGCAGAAGTAATGAGATACACTATATTAGGATATAACAACTCTATCCATACAGCAGCAAGATATACACCCTTCGAAATAATTAAACGTGACGTCAATTCTAAAGACCCTTTCGAGACTACAGAAGCCAGTGCTGCCACACAGTATCTAGAAGAGTACCAGAAAAGAATTGGAATTATAAAGATTCAGATACTCGGCAGGCTCGCAAAAAACAGCAAAGAACGTTAGAACGATTGAATGAGAATAGGAAGGAACATGTACCGATACACACGGAAAAGACTCTGTACTACCAGGGGCACCTGTATCGTATATCTAGTAAGAAACAAGAACCTCTGTTCAAAACAACAAAGGAGAAACCTAAAGTGATTAGTTCCCATAAAGTCAATTTAAGCAAGATCGCTATACATTCCAGATCGACGAAGCTTCAACGGTTTGTTTCAGACAAATAAAATGACGATTCTACTGCTGATAATGATACACCATGGGAATAGAGATAACACCCATAGAGAACCGCCTTCTACTCATGAGCTCAACTAAGATGATAGAAGGAAAGCATACATTCCAATACGTTGTCAATCTGGAAATTTATACATAGAAAGACAGCTGGAAGTCATTCACATAGGAGAAAACAACAGGAGCCAATACAAAATTTACTATAGAGTAACGAAACAAATGATAAGAAAAATCGACGAGGTAAAGGAGCTCCTGCACAATCTCGAGGAGGAACCGCCTCTGTGAAGTTAGCATCTCATTTTCATAATTCGAATTAAACTTTTAGAGTTCTGATAGCACCGGGAATAGTTCTAGAGTTCCTGATAGTTTTGAGAAATAGTTCTGTGGATTAAAGTATAAAAAAAAAACATTTTCAAAATATGGGGTGCGAACTTCACGGCGCACCCCATTTTTAAAAAAATAAAAATATTCTTTGAGTTCCGAGTAGTTCTCTAATAGTTCTAGAGTTCCCTATAGTTTTTATCAATAGTTCTGATGTATATCACCTTCAAAAATATATTTCAAAAAATTTTGCAGCACCCCATTTATAAAAAAATTTACATGTTCTGACTATTTCTGGTAGTTTTGGAAGAGTTCTAGAGTTCTCTGTAAGTTTCATTAATGCAGTATATTCATAAACCAAAAAAAAGTACGAGTTGGAGTTCTGACTGAAGTTCTGAATAGTTCTATAAGATGAATACCTACACTATGGTACTCGTTGGTATAGTGTAGGAATATTCGATTTTATACGATTAATTGATTTTATCTTGTGCCAATTCGATATTCATTTTTTTTTGGTTTATGAATATAGTGCGTTAATGAAACTTACAGAGAACTCTAGAACTCTTCGGAAACTACCAGAAATAGTCAGAACATGTAAATTTTTTTATAAATGGGGTGCTGCAAAATTTTTTGAAACATATTTTTGAAGGTGATATACATCAGAAATATGGATAAAAACTATAGGTAACTCTAGAACTATTAGAGAACTACTCGAAACTCAAAGAAAATTTTTATTTTTTGAAAAATGAGGTGCGCTGTGAAGTTGGCACCCCCATATTTTGAAAATGATTTTTTGTACTTTAATCGACAGAACTATTTCTCAAAACTATCAGGAACTCTAGCACTATTCCGTTTGCTACCAGAACTCCAAACGTTTTATTCGAATTATGAAAATGAGGTGCTAGCTTTACAGAGGTGGAAGAACCTCATACCAAGAGAGGAGCCGTTAAATGAGAGCCGAGAGCAAACAGCTAAATGGTTATTCGGTACCCCGGATAGCGAGGATGAAGAGACCATACATGAGGAAATGGAACTAATTAAGAGAAATGAGCTATGTTTAAATATAGGTCTTACCAAACAAAAGACGATATTGCAAGAAATAACAAAAAGTTACACCACTGCTATAGAAAGATTGTTCGCAAATGAAAAGGAATTGAACAGGGCATTACAACAAATAGATAGTAAGGATAGTATTAAAGCATATGAAGCCGAATTAGAAAGCATATTAATAGTAGAAGCATTATAGGTGGAAATAGAAGCAATAAAAGAATAATTGAAAGAATTAGAGCTTTTCATATCATTCGGAAAATCGCAAACATTACATAGTTCAGCTATTAAACCCAAGTTATTCGAACAAGTTATAAAGCATTACAATAGAGACAATCAGGAAATTCAAATACCTACGCTTAGGTCCATACTCAATTACTATCAGCTAGCCATAACACAGGTCAAGATTAGCATTAACACTGTACTGTTTAAGATACACATGCCTCTAATCAGAGATACATACAAGTACTTTGAACTACATCCCATTCCTTTTAATAACTCTGCAACCATAACCGAAAATCCGTATGCATTGCTAAACAATGACGAATCAAAGACCATGTCATACCAATGTTTCGAAGTAAGAAGGAACCAACACCTTCGTTAGGATCAGAATCCGCAACAGAGGCGACAGTCTGGAGCAAGTAAGCAACAATCACACGATCATCGTACCGCTTCATACGATTAAAGTTACTATCAAATGCAACAATGAGGAAATGAAAGAAATTGACCGCCCTTACATAATCACATTGGACGACTGTCAATTAAAGAACAAGGACGCACCTTCTCCCAGACCGTCACACTTCACAACAAAACTATATTCAAACTGCCAGCTAAAGAAGTCACTATTATAGGGAAACAACCAGAAATACACCTAAGAACCATTCAACAAGACGAATTGGAGAAAATTAAGATTCTCTCGGATAATCTTGAAATACCAATCCTATAAGGAAGAACACACTAATATGCCATATGGGTCAATATTGGCATTACAATCTTCATATTGCTTGCTGCAATAGGAATAATTGTAACCTATTATTTCAACAACCACCTGAAAAGGGAAGGCACTGATGACAAAGATACCAACCACTCGCCCACGTCAAAACGAATGGTATCGTCTTCCGAACTTCGACAGGAGGAGATATGATGACTACAGAAGCATTACCGATGAAATACAGAGACACCGGACACCAGAAAGCGAGGTAAGGATACCTCGGTTGTATAAAGATACAGAACGATCGAAAGAAAACCAGTGAGAATTGACAGCTGAATGGAGCAGCATCACTCTTATTAATGTTCATTTAGAGTTAAGGTGATTTTGTAATCCTTTTTAAAAACGATAAATTCATATCGAACAACTTAATTCGCGTATACGCTGCATAAGCCCGTACGTCGTACGTTTCAGCGCCGTTCTTACACCGTCAGCAATATCGACGACGTTTGGGAGGCCGATCTTGTGGACCTTCGGTCGTTGCAGAAGTACAACGATGGTTACACGTATATCCTTGTAATAATCAATGTACTCAGCAAATACGCTTGGGTCGAGGCTTTACGCGATAAGACCGGTGCGACGGTGGTAGCGGCATTCCGGAGGGTTTTGGCATGTATTAAGAATATGATACCCATGTATCTACAGACAGACAAAGGTAAAGAGTTTATCAACGGTGTACTGCAGCGTCTGCTCGAGGAGCTCGGTATAGGATTCCGTGTAGTGCGCAGCCCCGACTTAAAGGCGGCTGTCGTCGAACGCTCCAATCGTACTCTGAAGGATCGTATGTGGCGTTACTTTACATATAGAAACACGCGGCGGTACATAGATATTCTTCAGAGCCTCGTGGAATCGTTCAACAGGAAACGACACTCGGCGATAAGAATGCGCCCAGTCGACGTAATCATTTATAATGCAGCTAAGGCACGTATGAACCTATCTACATGGTGCGCCACGGCAAGCACGCGTATCCCTAAATATGGTGTCGGTGACCTGGTACGCATCAGTAGCGCTAGGAACCTTTTTGCGATAGGTTACGAGAGTGGCTGGACTCGAGAGATTTTGAAAGTTGTTCACCTAGTTACAGTGAGGGAACCACCCGTCTACATCTTAGAAGATCTTGCCGGCGAGAAAAATGATGGTATATTTTACAAGGAGGAGCTCGTTCGAGTCCGCAAGGACCTCGCTAAGGGCCCGTTTCTTGTCAATCGTATAAGAAAACGAAGCGGTCGTGGGATATCCCAAAAGTTAGTGGTCAGCTGGCTCGGTTATCCCGAGAAATTTAATTCGTGGATGCCGGCATCCTGCTTAAAAAGTAATGGAGGACCAATTTTATCTCGTTCCGCCTAGCAACTGCAGTATGTCGTACTATCCCAAAAATAAAACTACCAACTTTACGATAAATCTACCGCATCAGATCGATCTACACGGGACATGGTTTGTAGATCTAGTTCAAATACAGATCCCTATGACCTTTCTTCTCGCATCCGCCTCGCGAAATGCTTGGGAACACGTGGCTGTCATCACTACCCGCACCAAACAGAGGGAGAACCACAAAGAGATGATAGTGGGCCTCATGATGACGGGTTCTAACATAGCGCACGGTTTTTACGATGACATAAAGATACTCATTGGCAAAATAAACGCTACCAAGGCTATGACGCGTCGTCTCAAACTAGAGCTCTGTAAAGGGGGTTGCGCGCGCGTATCGCTCGTCTCTACCGATAACGTTCTAGACGATCCGTACGAGTTGAGATTCTGCGGATCTCTGGCGCATATCCTGGGTTTTAGCGAGTCGGTAGTGGTATCGAAAGCAGAACCCATTGTGATAGCCGATGAACCGGTTAGTCTGATCGACTTTTCAAATGATCGACATCGATATAAAGGACCAGCTGGACGAGCCCATACCATTCGAATCAGGCATGCTCTCGGTAACACTACACTTTGAACGGCTAGACTGATGTCTTATTGCTACGACTCACAAATCGGTGGGGGATATTCCACGAAACTTCGGGTATTCGCAGCCAAAATAAGGCCCGATATTCTACTAGCGCATTCTAAAATGCTATCTAAGGCAACGGCAAAATATCCGCTTACGCGTGTAGAGGTCAAGGCATTGACGATGTACACCGGCTTGCACGGTGACACGATAGATAACGTGATTCTCGGCCAATTACCTAAGCGGGTTATAATAAGTTTCATCGATAACAAGGCCTTCACCGACAATTATCAGCTCTACCCGTTCAATTTTAAAAACTATTGTATTAATTTCTTGTCGCTGTACGACGACGGCGTTCAAGTACCCTCGAAAGCGCTGCAAACTGATTTCGGCAAAGTCGGTCTTTACGTGGACGCGTATCACACCCCATTCAGTGATACGGGTATACACTTCTTCAACGAGGGTAATTCGATATCTAGGAGCGCTTACGCAGACAGCTACTGCCTGTTCATTTTCAATCTCACACCCGATCTCTCGGCAGATAGCAACACCCACTTAAACCTGATCAAGCACGGCAGCACTCCTCGCGCCAGATTGCCGCAGATTACGGCGGATAGACAATCGAAGAAAATACATAGGACAGCAGTTTGGGGTATGCGTCATCATCATCTTTTATGCACTTGGTATCGTTATCTTATCGATTTAGCTTTGCCTAATTCCTTCTAGATTGGTTTATGCGCTTCGAGTTAAACAATCATACATAATATGCTTGTTGATTTGAATATTATTCAAACGTTAGTTTTAATTGAGACGTCGTATAAACTTAAATGGAATAACTGCGCTCTTAGAGTATCAAAATCTATTTCATAGATCATATAATTTAGGAGACCAGACCTGGTTAGAGTCCCTGCTCGTAAATAAATACGGTGCAGTCCGTAAATAAATCGGACAATCAGGGAGAACCTTGCTGCAGCCGCAGGTGCAGCCAGGGTCATCTGCTCCGCAGCAACGTAATTCGTTTCCTCTTCCAGTTCGAGGAGACGATGACGATCAAGATAACATTAACAGACGTACGATTACAGCAATTCACGATGACGTTCCACAAGTCGAGCTCATAGTAGGAAGTGGAGTTTGCATTTCTGAGCTCAACTTGGAGGATATACGGGGACTGTGGACAAGAAAGCCTAAAGAAATATTTTGTATTTGACGTATTTTGAAAAGCATAATAGGAAAACGAAATTTAACATGAATGTCTCGAATTGGAAGAGGGAATAGAAGATCGATTCCCCAGGATATACTTTGAGCCACAGAGAGTAAGATTTGTTTATAGTTAAAGTAAACTTTACCCATAAAGTTTGCTATTTGTTTTATGTAGCATTAACGTTTAACAACACTGAAGCACGATATCGCCTGTCCCACTACACCTTCAATCTTTGCGTCACTAAATTTTGCAACGATTTAAGAAATATTCGATAAAATTATTGTCTTGTGTTCTCCCGTTCGTTATGTTGGTCGCTTCATTGTGTTTTTTTGGTTCTTTTATCCATCCGATGCTTCTAATTATTCAGCCTGTCGCTTGTGAAAAACAGTTACTTTTCCGAGCTTCATTCCGCATTCTCCAGATATTTCTAACTTCCAATTCCGTTCCTCCAGGCATGCCTGATCTTCCGTATCCCATACTCGGCGTATAGAGGTCTCGTTCACCGACTTTCATTTATCCAGCCCCATATTTTGACTGTTACTATGTTTCCAGTTGTGTAAATCCATTACCTAGTTTGCCGACGATTTATGTTATTATCTATTAATATGTTTATAAAATATCACATTATATTCAATGGATTTGTATCCTCTCTTATATGGAATACCATTGTAATTAACAACCTTAGTACTTAGTACTGTTGCGAAGCATGATGCAATGCTTGTTATTAAAAAATAAAATTAAACGAATTATAATATTTTATATATTGTTATTTGTCGTATAAATCATTCTAATGGTAAGTATCCACATTTTCGTCATTGTTGTCCTTCAGACTCTAGGGGATCCTCATTATGGTTTTCGAGGTCTTGGTGTTTCTCGTTTTAGACTTCGAAGTCCACATGTACCCCGCTCTA
>JASANN010000559.1:21038-31874 GCA_031762395.1 Calameuta pygmaea
GAACTAAGAACCGCTCTTACGGAACAATTCGGAGATAGGACAAATCGCGAAATACTGACAAATGAATTACAATTAACGCGAAGACAACATAATGAAGACATGTTGAATTTCCTTAATAGAATCAGAAAATTAAAGGCTAGAATAGACCTTAAAATACAGACAGATCCTTTAATGGGGATAATGAAAGATGTGGCAAGAGGTTATGCAGAAAGTATGGCGATCATGGTATTAAAATCAAACGCACCATCAGAACTATATGCAGAGCTAAGACTTGGCAAACCAACAACGTTGAATGAAGCAGCGAATATAATCACCGAATATGTGACTCACGAGAAACAGATTAATAGCCTGCGAGGTATTAATACACAGACGTATAGAAAAGCAAGTGTACCACCTCGACCAATACAAGGAAAGCCACATGTAAATAACCAATGGCAACAACAGCCGTCATTTTGGAATCCTGCGAATACCGCACAGTACCAACCAAACATGTATGCACCAGCGTACGGACAATCGCGAGTTACGAACTTCCCATCACAGCCTATTAACATGCAACCTATACCTAGGGCACAGCAAAGATTCCCCACTAACTCACAGGTATTTGGGAAGCCCATTAATGCATTTGCGCCCGGTAGCAATAAACCGCAAAACCCAGTTACACCTATGTCAGGAGTTTCCAAAATACCATCAACAATCAATAAAAAACCATTCGTGCCTTTCGGACAAAATGCTCGGCATTACATTCCCGGAAATCAGATCTTCAGAGCTACTGGACCCCCTGATTTCCTAGCCGAAGAACTCACAAATATAGAATATCAGGAACAAGATAATTACTATTATCCAGAGACGGAGACATTTCAGGGCTACGAAGAATATTCAGAGAACATGCAGTTCTCGACCGAAACAAGTGCTGAACAAACTGAGGCACCCGCAAGTCAGGATTTTCACGAGGACCAAAGACAAAAACCAAACGAATAGAGATTAATACAGTGCTCAGCAACTCACTACCATATATAGAAATTGCAGAGCCATACATGAAATTGTTGATAGATACAGGATGTCAGGCTTCCATCATGCGACCTATAATAGCGGAACAGAACTTCCCACATCAAATCTTTCGTAGTAATACAGTAATAACTACGTGTACAGGGCAGCAAACAGCAAAAGAAAAAGCTAAAATACCCGCTTTTAAAGAATTTGGTCAGCACGAATCCATGGAGTTCATTCTATTCAATTTCCATGATTATTATGACGGACTCATAGGAGTAAACGAACTAAGAAAAGCCAAAATGCATATAGATTTAGAAAACGGATTGTTACGCAATGACGAGACGGAAATCCCCCTGAAATACCGAACGGATTTTAGCACTCAGAGGATAGAGATTCCTGGAAATACGAGTATCTTAAAGAGAATAAAGACCACACTTGACGAAGGGGAATGGATAATACCCGAGATTACGGCAGGAAGTTCTGTCATCAGGTCAGGTGCGATAGAAGTAAAGGATAACTATACGATAGTTGAAATCGTCAACAATTCTCCGAACACTAAGATATATACATTAGGGGAGAGATTATTAGAAAGGACTAAAGACGTGATACCTTTAAATGAAGTAGAACTATTTCACGCGCATATGGAACCACAGCTAGCCGAAAAACCACAAGGGCTACAGGAAATTCGCGTAAACCACCTTAATAGCGAAGAGTCACATGAGTTACTCAAACTTTTGAAAGGTTATACAGACGTACTTCATCAACCAGACAGTAAGCTGACATTTACCAACAGAATAAAACATGAAATCAAGACAAAAGACGAAATACCTACACATACCAAGTCATATAGGTATCCGCACATACACAAAGAGGAGGTACAGAAACAAATACACAAAATGCTCGAAGACGGCATAATTAGGCAATCACATTCACCCTGGAGTTCACCTATATGGATAGTACCCAAGAAGCAAGATGCTAGTGGGAAGAAGAAATGGAGAATCGTGGTAGACTATAGGAAGGTGAATGAGAAAACTATTGATGATCGATACCCGTTACCAAATATCTCAGATATTCTGGACAAGTTAGGAAGGTGCCAATACTTCACAACCCTTGACCTAGCATCCGGATTCCATCAGATAGAAATGGACCCAGAATCCATTGAAAAAACAGCGTTCAATGTGGAAAATGGACATTACGAATATACACGAATGCCCTTTGGTCTAAAAAATGCACCAGCTACATTCCAGCGTGTAATGGATAACATCTTAAGAGAATTGCAGAACAAATTATGCCTTGTCTACATGGACGATATCATCATCTTTTCCACATCTCTACAGGAACATATTAGTAACCTCAGAGCAGTCCTCGACAGACTCAGAGCTGCCGGTATGAAGATACAACTGGATAAATCTGAATTCTTGCATAAGACAGTCGAATTTTTAGGACACGTAGTTACAACCGAAGGAATCAAACCCAATCCAAAGAAATTACAAGCAATAAAGAATTTCCCTATACCACAAACGGCTAAAGAAATCAAATCGTTCTTAGGCTTAACAGGCTATTATAGAAAATTCATTAAGAACTTTGCTAGAATCACCAAACCCATGACGAAATGTCTGAAAAAGGGAGAAAAAATTGAGCATACAAAAGCATTTGTGGAAAGTTTTGAAACATGCAAAAACGCCTTAATGGAAGAACCTATACTGCAGTATCCAGACTTTGACAAACCATTCAATCTAACGACCGACGCATCTAACGTTGCTGTTGGAGCAGTACTCTCACAAGGAACGATAGGAAAAGATCTTCCTGTGGCATATGCATCAAGAACACTCAACCCAGCGGAAATAAATTATAGCACTATCGAAAAGGAATTGTTGGCCATTGTCTGGGCAACAAAAAACTTCCGACCGTATCTGTATGGAAGAAAATTTAAGATCATTACTGACCACAAACCACTGCAATGGTTATTCTCTTTGAAGGAACCTAATTCTAAACTCGTTAGGTGGAGACTTAAGTTAGAAGAATACGATTATGAGATCGTATACAAAAAGGGAAAACTTAACACTAACGCCGATGCCTTATCGCGAATTGAAATAAATCCTATCGATAGCGAATCAACCAAGGCAAATCCTCCAGACGATTTAGAAATCGCGCAATTACTCAAAGAATTTCCTGAAGAGACATTATCAATGTCAGGAGACGAGGCCGACCTGATACTAGAAGAATTTAACAGAAAACAAGGAATTCATGAGGACGACACGAACACCATACATACCAGTCAGGAAGATCCTATACTCGGAATACCCATTATCGAAAAACCAGTAAACCTCTATAAGAATCAAATAATTGTTACGGTCTCAGGAAGCGATGTAAAAGTCTCAAAGATCAAAGTATTCGAAAACAGCCGCATAAGATTAAACATCCCAGAAAAGGCAACGGAAGACCATTGGATCAAATTTATAAAGGAATATGTGAATCCTAAGGAAAAATATTATTTCCACTTCAAAGACAAGAATCAACAGCCGGTACTGATCACCACAGCTCAAAAGTACTTTAAGAACGGAGCGTTACAGCTAACCATCTGTACTGTACTCTTGCAAGACATCATTGATACAGACCAACAAATGGAAATGATAGAGAACCAGCATGTCAAGAAAACCTGTCATAGAGGGATCACGGAAAATATCCAAGCTATAAAAAGCAAACATTATTGGCCAAAAATGGATGAAATGATTAGAGATTATATAAACACCTGCGAAGTATGTCAAAAAAGCAAATACGAGCGAAGACCCCATGAGCTCGTATTTAAGCCTACCGCCATAGGAAAAAATATCTGCGAACATCTATATGCTGACACCTTCAAGATAGGTAGCGAATATTTCATAACTATTGTGGATAGTTTCTCTAAGTATGGGCAAGCATACCACACGCAAGCTATAACGGGGATAGAAACCACGAAAAATGTGTTACAATTTATAAGCCAGTTTGGTGTACCTACAAAGATAACCTGCGATAATGGAGTAGAATGGAAAAACGAAACCTTTCAAAAATTCTGTGCATACCACGGTATAGAAATACACTATACGACGGCCTATAACCCTAATAGTAATAGTCCGGTTGAAAGATTTCACTCCACTATAATAGAAGCCCTTAGAGCTCTCAAAACTGAAGATAGCAAAGTATCAACTGCAGAAGCAATGAGATACGCTATATTAGGATATAACAACTCTATCCATACAGCAACAGGATATACACCCTTCCAAGTAATTAAAGGTGACGTCAATTCTAAAGACCCTTTCGAGATCACAGAAGCCAGTGCTACCACACAGTATCTAGAAGAGCACCAGAAAAGAATGGGAATTATAAAGACTCAGATACTCGACAGGCTCGCAACAAAACAGCAAAGGACATTAGAACGTTTGAATGAGAATAGGAAGGAACAGGTACCGATAGACACGAACAAGCCTTTGTACTACAAGGGGCACCTGTATCGTATATCTAGTAAAAAACAAGAACCTCTGTACAAAACGACGAAGGAGAAACCCAAAGTGATTAGTTCCCATAAAGTCAATTTAGGCAAGATCACTATACATCCCAGATTGACGAAACCTCAACGGTTTGTTTCAGACAAACAAAATGACGATCCTACTGTTGATAATGATACACCTCACCATGGGAATAGAGATAACACCGATAGAGAACAGCCTTCTACCCATGAGACTGGGCAATGCTAAGATGATAGAAGGAAAGCATACATTTCAATACGGCGTCAATTTGGAAATTTATAAGGAAGCCATGAATGACATAGAAAGACAACTAGAAGTCATTCACAGAAGAGAAAACAACAGGAGCCAATACAAAATTTACTACAGAGTAACGAAACAAATGATAAGAAAAATCGACGACGTAAAGGAACTCTTGCACAATCTCGAGGAGGAACCTCGTGCTAAGAGGGGAGCCGTTAATGCAATAGGCAAGGCAGCTAAATGGTTATTCGGTACCATGGACAGCGAGGACGAAGAGACCATACACGAGGAAATGGAACTAATTAAGAGAAATGAGCTACGCTTAAATACAGGTCTTACCAAACAAAAGACCATATTGCAGGAAATAACAAAAAGTCATACCACTGCTATAGAAAGATTGTATGCAAATCAAAAGGAACTGAGTAGGGCATTAGAACGAATAGATAGTAAAGACAGTGTTAAAGCATATGAAGCCGAATTAGAAAGCATATTAATAGTAGAAGCATTATACGTGGAAATAGAAGCAATAAAAGAAAAATTGAAAGAATTAGAGCTTTCCATATCATTCGGAAAATCGCAAACATTACACAGTTCAGCTATTAAACCCAAGTTATTTGAACAAGTTATAAAGCATTACAATAGAGACAATCAGGAAATGCAAATACCTACGCTTAGGTCCATACTCAATTACTATCAGTTAGCCATAACACAGGTCAAGATTAGCAACAACACTGTACTCTTTAAGATACACATGCCTCTAATCGGAAACACATACAAGTACTTTGAACTACATCCCATTCCTCTTAATAACTCCATAACCATACCAGAAGACCCGTATGTATTGCTAAACAATGACGAATCAAAGACCATGCCATATCAGTGCCCCGAAGTAGAAGATTTCTACTACTGTCAAAGAAGGGACACCCACGCAACCAACATTTGCATCCATAAGATGCTGACGGAAGGAACCAACACCTGCATTAGGACCAGAATTCGCAACAGAGGCGACAGTCTGGAGCAAATAAGCAACAATCATGTGATCATCGTACCACTTCATACGATTAAAGTTACTATCAAATGTAACAATGAGGAAATTAAAGAAATCAATCGTCCTTACATAATCACATTGGACGATTGTCAACTAAAAGGACAAGGACGCACCTTCTCGCAGACCGTCACACTCCACAACGAAACTATATTCAAACTGCCAGCTGGAGAAGCCACGATTGTAGGGAATCAACCAGAAATACACCTAAGAACTATTCAACGAGACGAATTGGAGAAAATTAAGATTCTCTCAGATAATCTGGAAATACCAATCCTAGAAGGAAGAGCGCACCAACATGCCACATGGGCCAATATTGGCATTACAATCTTCATATTGCTTGCTGCAATAGGATTAATTGTAATGTACTATTTCAAAAACCACCTGAAAAGGGAAGTCACCGATGACAAAGATACCAACCCCACGTCCACGGCAAAACGAATGGTATCGTTTTCCGAACTTCGACGGGAGGAATTATGATGACTACAGAAGCATTACCGATAAGATACGGAGACACCGGACACCGGATCCCGAGGTGTCCTTATATCGAACGATCGAGAGGAAGTCAGTGAGAATTGACAGCTGAATCGAGCAGCATCACTCCTATTAAATATCCAGTTATTCATTTAGAGTTAAGGTGATTTTGTAATCCTTTTTAAAAACTATAAATTCAATCGAAACAACATAATTCGCCCGTGTAAAGTTTGCTCTACTACTAAAAAAAGAAGCGAGAGTAGCTTTATATGTGCTGAATGCTTAGTACCTTTACATCTTGGACAATGTTTCGAGAAATAGCACACTTGCCTTAAATATTAAAACTTTTGTTTTCTGTTATTTCGATTTTGTTTATATTTTTAATTACCGTTAAATAATATATGACGAATACGCAAATAAAATGTACTATTTTACGAATATATATAATATGTTAAATATTTTTTTGGCTATTCAGTGATCAGAAACAAGCGAATAAGGCCGGCGCTCAAGCTTTAAATGTCTCTTAGGTCTCAACTGTCAATATGTTAAGCTTGGTTTGTCTGGGGCTCCGTGGTGCTCCGCACGAAGGAGAGGTACTCGTGGTTATACAGAGAGAGCAGTTCCACCAATAGCTGGTAAAGCGCCGGTGACCACAGATCTTTCTTCTCCAGAACCAGACGGAGATCGTCCAATATGCTGTCCCTGAAGGCGTCATCCCTGGCGTGATCGAGCACCGCAATCAGCGTATCTTTGCAGCTGTTAACGCTGTCCGTGATTTCGCGCAGTTTGTTTATTTGAAAGGTCACACAGTACAAGACCCTCTGGAGAGTTTGGTAGGACACTCTCTTCATCACGACCATGGGCGTGTACACCCTGGGTTTTTTAATGCTGTCGTTACTCGTAGACGCAGGGTACGATGACAGGGAGGTGTTCGGTGACGATGGCTCACTCGCTAGCCTCAAACTCCGCGCCGGAATAATCCTGATTAATGATGCGTATCACAGGCGATAAGCTTCCCGAACGATTCAAAGAGAGGCCGGCGATTACTTGTTTCGAAAACGACCGGTTTAGACCGTACACAGTTGATAGCAGTACTTGCTTCTTGTACATGGTTATAAGCAATCGTTGTTGTACGAACGGTGCGCTGGGCTGAGCAGTACTGACTAATGTGATGTCTAAGAAAACAAGCCATCGAAATATCGCCGAACATGCACTCCCACCACCACACACCGTTTTCATAGGATACAGCGAACAAGGAGCCTATGACCTTGACAGAGTATACTGCTGATACCGCAAGATGCATCAGAGATGACGAGACACCGATACCCTATAGCGAGTGATTCGTTGCTGCGCGCATCAACATCAGCGTTAACATAATCCGACAGTATCCGATAAAAAAGAAAACAAGCGGCCGGGGCACGCGCGTGTGGCCATCGGTGTACAGTTTAAGAAAAGCAGCAGAAACGTTACAGTGGCACACTGAAAAACATGATAAAACTACTCGAAGAAGAAATGAAAGCCTACGATGATGAATTTTCGCGGCATAAGCGTATGCAGAAGGCAAAGACGCGGGCCCTCTATCGTTACGCAAATCCGGAGGACCAACCAAGCGAAGAGGCCGTACGCGAGTGGTTAAGACTGGGCTATTTAACGGGCGTGCCGCTAGTCTCAATATACATGTCGAAACCGGGAGCGTTGAACACCGATACTTTATACATCGCTACCCCCGATATGATCTATCGTAAGGGTTGGCCATCGGACGTAAGACCCGTGATACTGCCAGAATTGTCTATAGCGACGGTACAGACCACGACGTATACATAGATGAGGAGCGAGAGAACACAGAGGAATCGAACAATTTAGCGTGCTACGCTATGGATACACGAACAGCGTCCCGACGCAATATCCGTCACGTACGGTGCATGGGGACGCATTCCTGCGGGACGGCCGGGTTGGAAAGGATATCAGCGTACAACTCATCGGTGGCGATATCAATGAGTTCAAGGATGTAAACGACTGGCGCGATATTCTGATACCCGTTTGATTGCAAATGAGATATTTAAATAAATTTAGAAAATACTTATATACGCCGAGTAGCATGATTTCATGATTCCATGTACCTCTAACCCTAGGTCGCGATGACGAGATGCTGATGCATCCTGGAACAGCGTACATCAGCAGATCGTTGCAGCTCCCGGCGCAACACCTCTACACCGTTTTACCTGTATTATGGATACACAGTATTTCAGAATCAACGAGCGAACAATAATATATATTTTTGTTACGATTAAAATGTTTTTATCCGATTTTTGCCGGATAATGCGCCTATAAGAAAACCGTGAATTTTTTCGCTCAATCAGCTGCACTGTATAGCCATGTTATACGGCGTAGTCTGCCTCTTTTGAAATTAATATTATCGCTGCTATAAGACGGCCGCTGACTAGATGTACCCTGCTTTAGTTCGAATAACGACGTCTCGGTAGACAGTCTGATCGCATACCATACAACAACCACTGGTTTAAAAAAAAAAGATGTCATCTGTAGTGAGTATTCGCGAGTGTATCGGCGATTTTGTAAAGATCCGCCGCCTGAATACCCCTAGAAACCCGAGATTATTCTCACCCGTGTGGTGCCGCGAGTTAAGATATTTCGGTTTTCGCACGCTGACGCGAAGATTACAAAGTGTATTTTCCCATTGTACTCTGCGCGTACTAGCCAGGGGTCACAAAAAAGGATATTTCAAGAACGATCCATACATACTATTCTTTAGCTGCAGCGTGCATTAACAAACGAGGAGTGCGCGATAACTATATTAGCTGGGCTATTATAGCCGATCATGCGTTTCACGAAGGTACAATGTATTTTTTTCGCTTACCAATAATATAGCCTAAATAAACTGTTTTGATTTAAAAACCCAAATAAATTTCACAAGAATTGACGCGATTTCGCCGCGAGGGCGTGTCCGAGGAGGAGCGACTGCTCTCAGGGTGCCTCGATCGTATAGAGGATGTTTGTCCGGAGCCAACCAGCAGCACCGCGGCTATGATACGCCAGACTAGCGGTAAAAAAAAATATAGGTTAAAAAAGTTTAGGACCATTTCACGTTTTTATTAAAAAAGTGTCAGACCCATCGACGGCTCTGGACACGCAAATGATGGAAGAAGAAAAAGAAGAAGAAGAAGAGGAAGAGGCAGAGGAAGAGGAAGAGGAAGAGGAAGAGGAAGAGGAAGAGGAAGAAATGGTTTACGATACATGGGGTATGCGTTATACAACATCGGAAGAAGAAAGAAAAACGGTTCGGTGATATTCATACAAATTTTTTACAGATGAGCTCATAGATATAGCATCGACCGCCGGCGAAGACGACGATGATGACGATGCCGATGCTCACTCCGGTACTTCCAGCGATTCCAACGAACACGATCCACGTAATAATACTAAAATTACATACACTCAAACTTTATCTGTGTGAAAATCAAAAGTAAAAAAAAAAGTTGCAGATCCACTCGAGGTTGATGTACACAACGACCGCAACCCATTTGGAGAATCTGCTATACAGGGTGCCTCTCTATCATCGCAGAAGTATAGGAACGATGTTTACGAAGCGGCTGATGCTGACGACGCGGACGTCGTATTAGCAGGATTCAGCGGTTCGGATACCCGCAAAGAAGAAGGTAGCGTATAAAGCAGTGTTCGTTAGCGCTTAACGGTTTTTGTTGTCGAAATTGTTAACTTTAAAATAATGTAGGGGGTGATGAAATCCAGCTAGACGCTGTGTTCTCATACATAGGGTCAACGGTTAATCCTCGTGAGGAATGAGAATTCAGTATGCGATTAATACTTTTTCTTTTTTTGTTTAACAAACAAAAATTAAAAACTTTTTTTTCCAAACGCTAGATGCGGAGGACGATGAAGTGCGATGCCAGATTGGTGGTGGATCCCTGCCCCGACTACAGAGCGACGACGACGGAGAAACCGATTACCACCGGGATATAGATTTACAGTGCAATCCGACACAAAGCCTCGTATAAATCGGTTTCATTTAGACGGGCGCGAAATAACAATGGTTATCCGCCGGCTGCCCGAAGATCCTGATACGAATATGGTGTCGTGGCTGCAGGGCGCTGTCAGAGATATACACGCGTACCTTACAAGTTCGTGTACCGCGCGGGATTGTATAGGGATAACAATCAAATCAGACAGTTTTGCGTGTGGGGCCGCATGGCTGTCGTACAGACCGGCTCGCGACTTTCTTGAAAACGACGTGTGGTGTGTAATAGCGTCCGTCACACAGAGCGCCCAGGCGTTCCAAATAGACAGGTCCTTTGTTATCGAATCGTGTATAGTCGAAGTACCGCATGGTACAGGTCGTGTGCGACTGGCGCACGAGTTTGGAAAAAAACACTCTATATTGACTATTATAAACACCGATAACCTCTGTCTACCTAGATCGCTCGTTGTGGCAATGGTGGACGCAGAGCGCGGGGAGGTGCCCTCTAGGGAACTACACGAGAGATGGACCACTGTACGGGGTCAGCGGGGTAGCTTACAAAAACGACTCGCTTTCGAGCTTATGACAAA
>JASANN010000559.1:32339-55152 GCA_031762395.1 Calameuta pygmaea
CCTAAGTGGGTACCCGGTTATTGAACGGAGGGGGTCTCGACTTTGATAGTTAATAACTTTTATTAAATGAATGAATTGAAAAATGTTTTACTTCAACTCTGGGGATCCGAGCGATCAAACTATATTTTTTAGGGGAAGTTAACAAATTTTACATTCCAAACTGAAATGGATACCCGGATACCCGGTTATTGACCGGACGGTTAAGTTGAAGCGGGTGGGCGAAGAAGTTTGGGATGCCCAAGCATAGAACTTTGTAGAACAGGCAGGCAATGAAAAATAACCGTTGGTTTCCCATCTTAAGCCACCTAAGATTTCGCCTATGTCGCGAGATGTGTGCTGACCTGGGCAATCTTAGTAAAAATCGTACACAGTTGTTTAGTGATATTTGGAGCTTCCTCTCTAGGTCATCCGATAAATTTGTGAGAGCAGCAGGGCAGTAGTCGAAAATTGGAAAGATGAAAGCAGTAACAAGGCGACATTTTAATGTTAAGCTTAAATCATTCCCAGAGATGCGTATGCGATATAGCGCCCCACCAGATTTTCTACAGACTAAGGCAACATGATCAGTTCAAGACAGAGTTCTATCTAGGGTCACACCAAGACATCGAAAAGTCGAAACAAGCTCAATCGGCTCACCCTGAAGCAGGAGCTCTCAGAGTATAGAAAGATATAAAGCATTAACAAACCTAGCAGAGCCCACTATCATTGCCTTGGTCTTAGCAACATTGAGCTGTAATGTATTAGCACGGCACCAGTACTCAATTTTTGCTATATCATTATTTATCAAATCTATCGTCTCAGCAAGCTTCTCCGGGAGACACTTAAGATATATGACCAAATCATCCGCATACATAAGATAGAAGCAATGTCGCAAACATTGAGGCAACTCGTTAATAAATAACGAAAAAAGTAGAGGACTCAGGACACTCCCCTGAGGTACGCCACAGATTTGCGGAAGCCACTCAGAGACACCACCCTCAGCAACACGAACCGCTTATCTGCGGCCGCATAGATAAGAGCAGAACCATCTAAGGGCAATCTGGGAGAACTTAAAATCTTGCAATTTATGTAGCAGTGTACCATGATCAGCCATATCAAAAGCCCTGGTGAGATCCAGAAAGACAACTACAGTGAACATACAATTATCTATTGCTTCGCGGAAGTCATCCGTAAGTCGTAGGACAGCATCCTGAGTTCCCACACCCTTTCGAAAACCCGTTTGACGCAAATCGAAGAAATTCATATCCGTGAGAAACTGTGTGATTTGATTCTAAATAATTCGCTCCAGAACTTTAGAAATAGCACAGAGCAGCGAAATGGGGCGATAATGAGTATAATCTGTCGGGCAACGCACCTTAGGCAGCGGAGTAATAAAAGATGACTTCCACAGAGTCGAAAACTCATCTCCATTTAATGACAGGTTAAATAGCATTACAATAAATGGTAATAACTGCGATTTAATAGCCTTATAAGCCTGAATAGGTAGGCCATCTAGGCCAGAAGCACGCGTAACAATTCTTGTCATTGCATCGCCCACAGACTTAGAGCCACATGCGAGAACTTGAATTGTCTGGCATCAACCCTATAATCTATTGACAGTACAGTATCATTGACTATCGTGTCCCCTGAAGTTACAGCCACAAAGTGTTCATTAAGCGTTTGCAGAGATAGATCTGCCGGTAATACATGACTTACGGTATTGGTTAATTCTAGTCTATTGATCTCTCTCCAGAAGAGCCGCGAGTTCCCTGCCAAGTCGAAACGAGTTTGAAGATACGCAGACTTTGCAGTAAGCCACGTAGTCTTAACTTTTCTCCTCAACGCAACGTATCTTGCATGCACATGTGGCAAGCGCGACTGCTTAGACGCCCTAAAACAAGCTTTAAATTCAATTCCAATTCTTTAAACTCAAGAGTAAGCCAGGGTGCCGGCATGTGCTTTACCACGACTTCGCGTAGAGAAGCAGCGATTCGTAAGCGAATTGAAGATCGCAAGCTGATGATCAATCGATAGCTGGTCAGCTAGCATAGAAACATCAAACGAAGATAAGACTTCCGCTGTAGCTTCTTGTTCTTCATCTCCCCAAGGACGACAACAGATGGCACGCAGCTGTCGTAGAGGAAACGCATACTTAATAGAGGCGTAAATGAGATCGTGGCCCGAGAGAAAAGGCTGCGCTGATTGTCCCCAAGCATCCAGATAAGAAAGATCATTAACGGCACATATATCAAGCCAAGTGTGCGATGTTGCCGTGTGGTGAGTAGGCTGCAACGAGACAATGCTAAATCTTTGTGTGGATAAAAAATCCTTGAGGTGAGTGGAGTCATATGTATTAGACTGCAGATCAGCATTGAAGTCCCCAAAAACGCAAGAAAATTTATACTGCGGCGTAAGTGCTGCAAACTCATTCTCCAAAAAGTTGAGGAACCCAATCTTTGGTGGCCTATAGATAATAGCTACTAAGATTTTTGAGCGACCGGAACTCCACACTTTCGCTATAAGAAATTCGGGAACTCCGTCCCTTTGCAGCGAAGATGATGATGCCACAATCTGCCCACTTACGATGTCGCCCTTTACGATCGACCTTAAGCATTGCGTATGACGGCAGCGCTACTTGCTGATCCACAATAAACTCGTTGAGCCAGGTTTTAGCCAGTGCAATAAGGCGGTAAGGATTGCATCTCATGAACTCCTGAAATTCGTCCAAGTGCGCTGGTAGGGACTGAGCATTTATGTAACAATACGTACCACATGATGATGCTGTTAATTCAACCCATAAAGATATTAAAATATTTCGTCCCCTATCTGCTATAGGCAACGTGTGATTCCACATGGGTGGTCGCTTTTTAACTTCAGATATTAGTATTTCTTCGGCATCAGTATGAATTCGATCTTCTCTGATTGGAATAACCTCAAGGCCGATTTCCATTTCTAAATCACTATCTTCGTGAGCGGGATAAAGTATTATGCCATCTTCTAATACCATATGAAATGCTTGAAAATATTATAATAACATAACAATATTGAGTAAAACTATTTAAATATGTCGTTTTTAACCATAATAGAAACACTTATCGCTGTGGATAGAAATTCCCGTTTTTTGGATAAAAATATACTGCGAAACCTTCAAGACAAGGATGTTCGAGAATATTTCCCTGGTGGACACTTTCATTACACGTTTTGTACAATTTCATGTTTGGAATATTTAACACGGTTTTCTTTATACCTGGACCCAGTCACATAGAAGCGCTATAGCTACGTTTAAGCTTCTGCTGCTTCCTAGTTGTTTCGCCGCTAGCTGCATGAAACAAGCAGTGTTTGATTTACGTAGTACCGCTGTTATTATAGAATTGTACATGCGACTGCTGCAAACATGTGTGGGCACCAATGCAAGACTGTACCTCGCACCACGTAGCCATGACCTATGGAAATCTTTCATTCTGATTGTTGCATCTTTAATGCTTCCTATTTATAACTATTGCGAACTTTCCAGTGTAAAAGTAGTTCTGGGACACCTTGTATATCATATTTAGTGTGGTTTAAAAATCACTAGCGTAATAGTAATATGGATTCATGGGTAAACACCTAGGAAAAAGAATGTTAAGACTTTTAATTACAAAAATGAATTAGTGTAAATATTATAAAAGTTTAAGTTTGGAGTCATAAATTATGAAAATTAACTATGAAAATTAAAATGAGTCCAAACCTTTTCCCTAAAGATAAGTAAATTTCTGTAAAGACGCTTGGCCAGTGCACAAACTCCTTAAAAAGTATCGCCATTCCAAGTCTTCAAAAACCGCGAAATGTTGCATTGTCAGTCAACAGTATAGCTATAGGTACTGTATGTTCCATCCCAAATAGAACATCTGAAATTGCTGCTATCGATAATGAGTTGCTTTCTCGCTTTCGCATCAAAATCTAGTGATATCGTTCGGCGATCAAATATTTTGACAGTTTCAATATATGCCACAAAAATAGACAATAATCCACAATTCAAGGGCTAGGCTATCAAAAATAATCAAATCTGCCAAACGACTTATACTTCTGTATGGTAAGTAGTAAGATTGCTAATAAGCTTCATATAAGTAATCATTGCATTACTTGTATGTAAAAGGCGTTTCATTAAGGTAACCTACAACGACAAACCATTGATGCTCTTCGTTCTGTCTTTCCAGATAATCAAATTCCGTTTTATTACCCTGTCCCACGTCAAGAATTCATCTATGATGTTCATGTTTCGAAGTACAAGGGTTTTAACCCTGGAGTATCCTAGAAGTTAGTATAAGCAACCTCGGGTTACTAAGAAAGATCGAATCGCAAAATGGTTTAACAGAGGAAAGCAAAAACATGTTTTCTTTATTTTGCCCACAGAACGTTCTCAAAGAATTCCAGCCCTGTCCTACTTTCGATGTGCAAGTTATAACAATTGTTTCAAATCCTGCATTCTCCAAAAATAGGTAAGAGTGAAAAATGGCCTAAGAAAGAAATTTAAAAACATGTATCGCCTTTTCTCATACATAGAATGTCCACACCAAACTTCAGGGCCTCACGATTTTTGATTTTAATTTCTTTGTGAATATTCACCATACAACAGAGGTCATCCAGCAAACACATCATATTTTAAGTAACATACTATTACATGGGAGATACTACGGTATCCGCGGCTCCTAATTCTGATAGCTGTTTTTTATATATGTATCGGAAAAACCAACTCGTATTTCAAGAATAAAAAAGTCGGGACAAAGTTCCGAAAAAACCATACCTTCGATTTTATTAGGACCACTTTTATTTACGTATTTTAATGCATTTGTTACGAACATGACCATGAAAATTGGTACAAATGACATCTTTAAGGGCGAAAGTTGAGAAAACATTTTTTTTTAAAGTTTTTCAAAATTATTTAAACTATTAGACTGAGCGAAAAAAGTTTTCAACAAAAAATGTATCGTATAAAAAATACAGATGTTTTATTGTATACAATTGTAAATGGAAGACCTAAGCCTGTATTCAGAACTCGCTCTTAAAGTCACTAACAGAGTCACTATTAGTTAAAAGTGACTGCGCCGAATTGTTAGTGACCGTATTCAGAACTCGCTTTGAAGCCGCTTTTAGCTAAAGGTACGCTAACAGGGAGCAGCGTCTTGTAACATGTACTTTCAACTGCGTTCGGAATCATTCGGGAAGACTCGGGCATATTCGATTATGTCCGGGAGTATTTGGTAGCATTCGGACAGCGCGAACTTCATATTTGGTGCACATAGCAACCATATTTGAAATTCGAAATCACAAGAATTCTCTTTCTCGAAGCTAATCTATTAATATTAAATTAATACATTAAAATCGTGTAAATGTGGTAAGTATGTATAACTATTATATAACAGGCATGACATGAAAATGACAAACATGTAAATCGTTGTAGATCACCATGCAACAAAAAGAGAATTTCACCATTGAAGGAAAAGCCTCAATCGTACAATTTGTAAGCGACAATCGTCATATATTAGAGAATAAAGCAAATAATACTAGATTGCAAAAGAATAGAAGAGACAAATGGATGAAACTAACAGAGAAAATGGGAGCGACTGGAATTAAGAGGGATTGGAAACATATTAGAGGTGCATATCAGCGGTGGAAACTCGCAGCAAAGAAAGCAATTTCTTGCTATCGCAAGCATGCGACTGGTACAGGCGGGGGTTCGTCACTCCCAGAACCTTCCGGGCTCCTTCCGGGATTTCTTACTCTCATTTCATTCACTTCGCGAACTTCGTCCACCTCGGCAATAGCCTCCATTTGCTCCGCCATATTTGAGCGACCTGTCACTTTAAACATGCCCCTGCCGACATCTCCAAACAGGTCGCTGTTAGTCACAAGACGGCGCCTAATAGCGCACTGTTAAATGCTTAAAAGCGGTTCTGAATAGGCTTTTTCGCTAATAGCGCGCTATTAGCTGTTAGTAACCTTAACAGTGACCATAAAAGCGGTTCTGAATACGATCACCTATAAACTCACTAATAAATAATTTAAAAGCGCGCTATTAGCACTAAAAGCGAGTTCTGAATACGGACTTAAGAGTATTACAGAGTCAGCAGCTTGGATAAATGCGTGCGAAATAAGCCTCGAAAAGCAGTTAGATTAGGTTAAGTTATGTCGGAACTCTATTGTTCCGACTGTCAGTGATCTTTAAGATGGTTTAGATAAATACGGATCGTTGGCGAGCGAGGAAGCCCGAACACACACACACACACACGCGCGCGCGCGCGCGCGCACGCACGCACGCACTACTGCTATGATGGGTCTGTAAATGGTCGGACTGGACTACGCTAGGTTAGGTCAGAACTCAAGTGTTACGATTGCGAGTGTTGACAGCGGTTTGGATAAATAAAAATTGTTCCAACTATGGATTGTTCAATTCTGTGATAGGTTTCTAGGATTAAATTAGGTTAGATCGTGATCAGGCAGCACCGCTGCAGTGTCTGGTTTATTATTGATTTATTTTCGTCTTTACTTATAATGTAATACGTCTACAGTAAATTTGCATAGAATAAAAGACATATTTTTTTAAGCTCTACATTTTTTGTTGGGAAAATTATTCATCATCAAAATACGTAACTATACGTAATCTTAATAAAATCGGGGCAGTACTACGATTTCCGAGGCCCCCAGATTTGACCGCTGATTTTTGTGAATTAAACAAAAAAAATGACTTTTTCAAGAGAAAATTTTTTTCGTTTAGGCCTTAGTTACGAAAATATAAGCGATCAAAGAAAAAAAAAATTGGAAAAATTTGTCCTGTGAATGATGAATTTTCGACTGGAACAATTTCGACTAATTGTTTTCGACCAATTAATTTCGATCAATTTTCATCGATTCATTCCTACTTGGCCGCAGACCATTCGCGCTACCCAGAATACACCACGTGGAGGTTGTCTGCTCGGTATTCCTTATGTTTATGAGCGCGTGTGTGTTTTTGTGTTCGTGTGGACCCCATGACGTGTCACTTCCGTGGTATTTTTCTACTCCAAACCATGCATACACGTGTCTGTGTGTGTGTACGTATTTGCATCACCAGATCTCATCCAGATTCGCATTATCTCTAAAATCAATATAACAAAAAAAATCCCGTATCCCGTATCCCGTTTTCCCATATTCCAATGTTCAATATTACATAATTCGTATGTAATATTGAATTGTGAACATTTTCCTGAAACGACGACTTCTCAAAGAGTCCATTTATGCTTCATAACGTTTGAATACTAACGTTTTTTAACCCATAGCAGCATTGGAGTTCTAACTTAGCCTCACCTACCTTGTTCTAGCCTAGTCCAACTATATACAAGTCCATCGCAGCATTAGTCTATGTGTAGTCGGACTCCCTCGCTTCGCTCGGTCGCCGACAATTTATATTTATCCAAAACACCATGAGGATCAGTATAATTACAGCATTGTAGTTCTACCCTATCCTAACCTATCATAATCTAGCTTTAGCAACAGTAAAATTGAAAATGTGAACTTGGTACAGGGTAATGGAATACAGGGAAACGTCTATATACCAATTCACTCTTACTCATATACTCAGACTTGTTTCGAAGTTCGCGATTCTTTGAGTATAAGAGCCGTTTATTTGGAGCGACCCTGAAAGCGGCCTAACTCCTTTTTTCAACATTTTTCGGTTACCATGGTTACATGTACAAATTCATGTTATTTATCAGTAAAGCATAATTCTTGACACATAAGTTTAGTTTGAAAGTGCAAGCATTGATTTGTCTCCGTCTCTCGTGCAGTCTGTCGACATGGCTATATTTCACCCATCGCTGCATCCGAAACTCGAGAATTTCTCGTTTTTCTATTCTTTCCACGATCTCATAGAGACGAATGAAAAGGCAATTTCGTTTTTGGAAGAGATCGGCCTTCTTCCGGGAAAATCTGCGACGCCTCCGCAATGTTGTGGCTTGCCGATGAAGGTCGAGAATAATAAAGAAAAAAAAATAGGTTGGGTATGGCGATGTGCGACCACAAGAAGAAAAACGAAAGGCGCAAAACTTTGCAGAGCATCGCAAAATCCGTGCGCTGGGACATTTTTTGATGGAGTGAGCTGCCACATCGACATCAGCGAGGTGTTGGCCATTATGCTCGCGTTTGTGACGAAGATGAAAGCCACCGACGTTTTCAATCATTTGCGCCAATGGCGCGCACACAAAGAAAGAAGCGAATTGAGTTGGTCCACAGTCATTGATTACTTCAGCTACTGCCGGGAAATAGCCGAAGTTATAGCTTCCCACGATTCTACGATCCTTGGCGGTGAAGGAAAAACCGTTCAAATCGATGAAACTTTCCTGACGAAAAGAAAGTATCACCGCGGACGAGTCACAAACCAGATGACGACAACGGTTCTGGGCCTCTATTGCAAGGAGGATAAGGTCGGGCTTTTTTTCAAAGTTAACTCGAAGAGTAAAGCCGATCTGTGGCCTTACATAAGTAAATTCGTGGCGAAAAATACGAGTCGTCTTTGTACTGACAGCGCCAAGCAGTATATAGGAATCGAGAAGCTGTGCGGAGAAAATACGGTGCACTTATCAACGAATCACAGCATCGGCGAATACGTATGTAAAGAGGACTCGTCGAACACGATCAACGACCTGGAGAATCAGAATAGACTGTTGAAGAAATCGATATTGTGTCGCCGTTCTCCGAAGCTTCTCCACCAATATATGGCGCTTCATTTTTATCGACAACAACACCTCGAAAAACTGTACAAAAGCGACGTCGGCTCTCAAATTATGGAATTTTTTCTGGATGTGAAGAAGGTATATCCTGGAATTGTTAATGGGGAAAGGGTGACGGGGCTGGAACTATTCGAAATAGATCTTCCAACCGTCGAATCGGAAGGACTGGAGTCTGCAGTCCCTTCCAAACGTCCGCGAATCGAGACGATCGATGAGGAGATCGAAGAAATGGGTAGTGAGAGTGACGACGACGGCGATGAAGCGAATCCGGATGAGATCTGGTGATGCAAATACGTACACACACATACGTACGTGGTTTGGAGTAGAAAAATACCACGGAAGTGACACGTCATGGGGTCCACACGCACACACCCACACACACACACGCACACACCCACACACACACGCGCACACGCGCACACGCGCGCACACACACACACACACACGCTCCCAAACACAAGGAATACCGAGCAGACAACCTCCACGTGGTGTATTCTGGGTAGCGCGAATGGTCTGCGGCCAACACACATACACACACACGCGCGCGCGCTCACAAACACAAGGAATACCGAGCAGACAACCTCGTCGTGGTGTATTCTAGGTAGCACAAATGGTCTGCGGCCAAGTAAGAATGAATCGATGAAAAATTTTTCCAATTTTTTTTTTCTTATATTTTCGTAGCTAAGGCCTAAACGAAAAAAATTTCCTCTTGAAAAAATCATTTTTTTTTATTAATTCACAAGAATCAGCGGTCAAATCTGGGGGCCTCGGAAATCGTAGTATCCCCAAAATCGGAGATATGCGCTTTTCGGAAGTTTATTCCCAAACATCAATTAATAATTATTAGAAGAAGGGGCCTCGGATATCATAATACTGCCAAATTCAATGTCACCTCTTGATAATAAAGATGAATCTAACATGATACATAGAAGAAAAGGAATTAATGACTTGCACGTAACTTACATGTAATATGCAAATTACTTAAAACATGTGTTAGTTGGGTAATAGAAATCAAATTCAGCGTACACGCAGTAACATTTACATATCGACGATGTTAAAATATCCTACTGAGGTATATAACAGTAACGAACATGTGGCTAAGAACTTCAGTAGGATTTTTCAATATCGGCGATATGTAATTCTCACATACTTAGTGGTTCTTAGTGTTGTCGCCCAAGGTTCCGTTGGATGTAGAAAATAAAACAAAGAACAGATTTTTCTTGGGATTTTTGTGTCCTGTATTTTAATTTCCTTACTCTCTTTCTCTCCACTTCTCGCACCTACTCCTCTCAGCAGACTACACGCTACTGTCTTCTTTATTGGTTCAATAAACTGTCACTCAAATCCGATGCGCACTTTCCTTCATTCCTTAATTTCAATCGCTCTGGTCAGTTATCCGTCGTTCTCATTCGTTGTTATCTTATTCTCTCTTTCTCATTTATTCGATCATTTCATTTGCCCTTTTCTTTTACAACAAACATACGCGACAGAGACTGACCAAGATAACCACTGCCCACTAGTCAGTGACTATCATTCATACATTTACTTTCATGCATCGCCCACATTAGGTAGTTATGTAACATTATGCAGGTATACTTTTTTCGAATATATGACCATCAAAATTGAAAACAAAAGTGTGACCCGCGTAAAAATATTGTGTATGATAAATCATTCTGGGCATATAATATTATTATTATCAAAAAACTCGATCGAGTCTCGCACCAAGTATAGGCAACTGGCAGTACGAACAGCGGGAGAAGATAGGTAACAGCTAGTGTGACTGGACGGCCCAAGCTAAATTCCTGAAATATCACTTTCTATCTGCTCTAAACTAATATATAACGAGTGCGTATAATAGCAGCAAGAGATACATATATAGATCTATGATTATAAGTAGAAATACTGTATCTGCGAGAAGATCAGTTGTATTTCCGCCATCCTCTCTCTCTCCGTCTTCGTATGTCCATTACCTTTTTACTCCGACGGATGGTACTGGCTATTGCCTCTTTTTCCTTTTTTGCACGACAGATGGCACTGCCGATTTACCCATATACAACCTTAGTCTACACCTCAGAGTGTACATACTGTAACGTAAGAAAAAAAATTCTCACGTAAACAAAAACGACTCCCAATGCTCCTCACTGATTTGATCCCTATTTCTCTCTCTCTCTCTCGCTCGCTGTCATGGCGGTGTCCCCTCCCGGGTGGCCCAGGGCTTCTTCGGCTAGTTGGCGGCACAGCATCCCGGCGACATCCAGGTCGACGGAACCGGCGGGCACATCTTGGTTGGTGATAGCGTCGTGCGGATCCCTCGAAGGCTATTCCTCATTCGATGTCCTCAAAATGGCAACCAAGGCTAAACGGAATCGCAAAGAGTCTCGAAACTCCAAGCTGGTGGCGTCCTGTCGTCACGTCCTTAGGTCGCCGTAGAGAGACTCGAGAGTGGAGATAAAAGATAGCATAACAGAAAGAAAAAAGATAAGGTAGTATAACGAAACGAAATCGGAAAGGTTAAAGGACGATAATAGACGTTCACAAATGGAAATTTTAAGATTATTATTTTAGGTGGAATTTCGCTAGTGGATTGTCGTGAGGAGCTTAGGTTGACAGAGAAGTCGAAAATTCTTAATTTTGTGCGCGATTCGGGAGAATCACGACACAATACATACAGGTGTATATAAAATATTACTACCGCTAAGAATGTTTATGAACTACATACAATGGTAGTTACACAAAGTCGTAGGGTAAAGATCGGAAACAACCATCGCGACGTCTTTTGCGGAGCTTCGTTGGTTTACAAGTTTTATATTCTAACCGTGTCACAGCATCGTGAAACGGTGTACGACGTATCGCATCGAAGTGTAAAACAACCGGCTCCGTAATCTTCTCATGTACGAAAGAACGCATCCAATCATACCTAATCACTGAACTAGATGTATAGTTTAGCGTGATACCTTTTACTTTACACACCTCAAAGTGGGAGCCGTCTGGCTTACACACCTTATACGCATAAAATTTCGGACCTCCCGATACGAAGGACGTGATGTAGCTACCAACACCGTATGACTCTAGCTCGTCTGTTAAATCGCCCAAAAGGCTGCCGAGCGGTGGCGTGTTAACTTTATCATTGTGACGCTCACCCGAAACGTATATATACGAGTCGGTGTCATAATATAGCACACGTCGATCTAATTTCTCGAGATAGTCATACAGGTTAAGGCGAGCTTGAGCCATGTTGTATGCAGCTATAATGACGTTGGTGTACGGTGTCGGTATCAAAGGATTGTTCGTGTCTCGCGTGTTAACGTAAAGCATCTCATCGTCTATAGGTAAAATATTAATTTCAATCTCCGGGCATGTGAGTAAATTCACGAGTTTCTGAAGTCTTGTTCAAAATTTCTGTTTTAGGTAAATTTTCGCGTTAGCCAAATTTGCCCCAAAAAGAATTTAGACACAAGTTTGCAACGGACCATAGACCGGGGTTTGATTGTATATTATCAGGATCGAGACGAATATCCTCGACCCTCTCATATTCCTCTATGTACGCCTGCTGAACCTCCTGTTATCTACGCATTCACGCGGCCAGCTACTCGCCTCCTGCTTGATTTTTAAGAATGTGTTGGGTTGTACCGTGTGATTTCATACTGCCATATTTCGTGTATACGTGTGATCTTATACTCCTCACATACAGCGCGTCTAACCTCGTCCACAACCCAGGTCCCTTCAAATACTCTGTCCTCGGGGTTTTCATGTGGACAGGATTTCTGCAGCGTAAATTCGGCTCAAGAACGACACAGAGCAAAGAGTAACTTACCATGCATGTGCACTGATAAAATAGGGTGATACAAATTCCGCGGTGGTACTACAATGCATTTAATGAGACTGTTGTGAGCCCAAATGCTGGATTCACAGGTTAGACTACCGGAAAGGATTTCTGGAGTCAGGTACTTTGGGATTCGCTGCCCGAGTAAAAAGTTAGAACTTAACTCTCAATATCAAGTATAATATTTATTGGAAAAACAAAATAAGCTACGTTGGGTTACACACAACTGTTTGTGAGGTGAGTACGAAGGTCACGAGATTTGAGGTTAGTACTTCGACTAAGTTACCGCAGTAACACTTCACTCTTAGCTCTCAACTTCGTCTGTCTGCCGAAAGGCCGTTTTGCCTTTTTATATCTTAATATTGGAATTTCTAGGAGACACAACAATCTGAGATTGTTTTCATATTACGCCACGGTATCGGCAGTGTGTCTCCTTGTTTCTATAACTTTTAGCGAGCAGAATGTGCCGCGTTGCAGCTTAATCATTCCGACGCGTCTGACGTAGGCACGTTACCAAACCGTTATTATGATTCACAACAATATTATTTATAAGTGAAAGATGAACGACAAAAATATTTGATCTGGTGTATAAGGAAGCAAAGCTACCATCTGCATTTATGTTTAAAAGATGTAGCATTTCTGAAACAGGGATCTACGCCACAATAAGTGCGTCCTGTGCCGATTGCAAATCTAGCTTAATAGCAAAAATTGTTAACAAGCCTGTCAAAAATACAGATATCCGACTAGAATGTTGCGTTACGGATTTCGATCCTTCAATTAAACATGAAAAGAAACGTCCCCTTAAGGGTGAGAAGAAGGTTGAGGTATCGAAATCGCTTGCATCTGGATCCACGTCAGCTACTATGTGGCGTCGAAATGTAGTTAACGACATGATGAATCTTTATGATGAGAAACCGGCGCACCTGTATAAAGCAGAAACACTTAGAAAAGCGAAGCAGGAAAGAGTCGACATTGATTTAAAAATAAAAGGCACATGTGCATTAAAGAGTTTGCGAAGTCTGAAGTACGCCCACTATGCAGGGTCTATACATGCTATAGGATACGATCCTTGTTTTGTACATTATTGGACTTCCGAGCAAGTAGCAATGTACTTGGACTACCACGAGACTTTGTACATCGATGCTACTGGATCACTAGTAAAGAAGCTGCCATTATCGAATGGTGAACAGTCTGCACACATTTATTTGTACCAGGCAGTGTCAGGTACATTAACTTACAAAATGCCAGTATTTCACATGTTAGGTGCCGTTCAAAATGTTAATGCCATACAATTTGGCTTTCTGAATTTTTACGAATAGGTGGTACACATAAATCTGGCTTTCCCAATCCCGCTCAGTTGTTTGCGACTTTGATAAAGCTTTACTGAATGCCATTGCTAAGGCGTTTGGTCAATGTGCAAACTTAGAACAATACCTAACAACTTGTTATACACTGCTGTTAAACGAACGTAAGATAGAAATACCGCCATGTTTTATACGTTTGGACATTTGCCATTATATGCATTTTATTTCAAGGTGGAAGATATTCGTAGGATTGCATCATAAGGTGAAAAGTTTTATCTTCTTCTGATGGCACTATTAAAAAACAAACAGACTTTCCGGACTTCGTAGATTTAGTAAAGTCAATAATTGCTTTATCTCTTAGCGAAGATTTTATAGCAAGGCTATGAAGTACATGGTGAACGAGCATGTAATGTTATCACTACTAAAATAAAAGGTATTGATGATGATGTGAAGGCGTTTGAACAAGACTTCGAGGAAGATAAATTTGTCGAATATGCTATAGAATTAGAAGATTGTAACGTCGGTATATGGGCACATCATATTATCGATTAATGTCGCAAAACGGTGACATTGTCAGAAGAAGGCGATAACATAAATGCTTATTATGTTCGGGAACTATGCAACAAATTAAAAAATCTTTTATATTATTTCCCTCTCTTTACAGGGGTCATGATTCCAATTTTTGGATATGGAAAAGTAAACATTAGTTCTGCAGCAGTAGAGGCTGAAATGAAAGACATGAAACATGTTTTATTAAGAAAGGACTCTCGACGAATGAGAGCAAATAAATTGGTGTCTAGGCGTATTGCTTCATTTGAAGGTAGGGCGAAATTGGCAATGGCCTCTCAAGAATGGTCTGCAAAAGTATTACGAAAGACACATTATTTCCATTACCCGAAAACGAATCGAATGTCGAATGTAACGAATCGCTTGAAAAGACTATGACTTTTGACGTCCTCAACGTGTCAATTAGAAAAATCAATGCAAGAAAAAGATTCACTTCCAATTATAAGCGAGTTCGTACCAGTCATTGAAGCTTCTTCTGATGCAGAACTTAATATGGAACATAATTTGAGGAACAAGAATTTGTCACATAGCCTTTAGGAGAACGTACTTGAATGCTCGTCCGGATTGGGATGCATCCAAATTATTAAAAACACGAATAGGCGTAGGTAATTTACAAAACGCCAGTATTTGTCCCTTAGTAAACGATCATGAACGCAAAATAATAATCCGGAACACGTGCAGCTTTGAACGGACAGGGACCGTTCTTGCTATAGTACCGAAATATATTGGGTATTGCGAGGTGAGAGGGGAAGCGATTACAATGATATCTATCGGGAATCCGTGAAGATAACGGTATATCGGTCGTCGGTACGTTTAAGTGAGTATTACACGTCGCACAGTATATTTTCACTGATGATCTTAGCTACACCGAAAGCAAAACGTGTCACATTTGCTTAGATACAAGGTACAGAAAATCCACGATTGTATCGATAAATGTAGATATGCTAAGGGATCATGGTTTTAGCCTAATTGCTGGCGCGATTAAGGATGGTATGCCATCTAAGAAACCTGTTTGCTGCAACGAACCGATGGGAGTAAATGTGCAGTATTTCCCACACATAATAGCAGATAATAGCCTTGCAGATTTTCCAAAAGAAATTCAGGAAACATCCGTTTTGTTCTTGCAGGTGTGATAGCTCGATGTGGTGAAACAAGTCGCAGATCAGGTCATTATGTCGGCTATGCGTACCAAGTAACGAGATGGATTGAATTTGATGACATGATTAAAAATATTAAACAGAAATCCGACACATTCACCGTTCTTCCTCGTCTACTTATCTACGTGGTGGCATAAATGACTGTTCAGTGAGACTGTTGGAGTTCTCTTTTTATTGTTCTAGTTGATATCCTTTTGAGTCGTTTTGTTTTCTTTCTTATGGTTATTAAAAGGATAATCCTGGACCTATCACAGTACTCATTCTCTTCGGAATCAACATAACCCCCTCTCCTTTTGGTCTTCGGTCGTGCGAAGGACTGCCGTCCAGGGTTCTGAGAGGGGGTAGACCTTGGCGTCTAATCAAAACGGGATTGACTCGTGAGTCTTGAGTGTGATCGGATCGAGTGTTGTTGTGTTGTCGCTGCCGAGCGTGTGGACATCAGCCTCCTTGACAGACACCTGACACTTCCCAGACCAAGGGTCTTGTTGCTGCCTGCAGTAAGGTAAGTGTTCTTGTTTCCCGATCACTTTCGGCACTATTATTCGCTACGTTGAAAGCAATAGTCGCTCTTTCTGATCTTCGAGTAAGGTCATTCGCTATCTATTCTTTGACGTGCTCTGGTTCCATGAGCCAACGGAATATTCTGAAGACTTGCAATCCCTCGGCGTGGATGGCACGGTATCACGCAGTTCTTTGCAATCCCTCTTTTCAGCGACGTACAAGGTATCTATTAACTTATTGACTTGCACGGTATCTGGACCAAGTTTGACCACGAACGAGTGGGTCCTCTTCAACACAACAGTGACTCGTGGCGCTTCCGGCAAGGTCTTGGAGTGGCCATCTTATCATTCATGTACCACATTCGTTAAATACATTGTACCTCTCGGGGGTTCTGAACCGGTCCTTCTTCCGACTTGTTGTTATATATCGCCTGTCCTCCGCCTCCCAGATTTCCATATCGCCGCTTCTAACAGACTGAATATTCAAATTCATAAAATATGAATAATCTTATAAGTTTTTAAAAAGGAGGTAAAACAAAATATAAAAAATAAAAGAATTAAAAGTATAAAAAATACAACAATTATAGAAAATAAAAAACAAAAACAATAAAGGAACCAAGATCGGCCATGTCCACGTCGTTGGTTCTAGGTAATGCTGAGTGTGGATATAAAATGTGCCATAAATTTGACAGACTATTTTTGAATGGCCCTCTCTTCAAATGAAGCTCGCATGGCACAACACAACATAACTCTTAGTTTTCCAAAATTTACATTTTTTTTTACTTTTGAACCAACGGATACAGGCAACGTGTATGGAACACTAACAAATATTGCTCTGAGATGGTTTTACCATAAGGGACACTTGTGCTCGCGTAGCGCAACAAAGCACAACTTTTAGTTTTTCGAAATTCTGGTTTTCGTGACTTTTATGGAGTAGCACAAACGAAGGACTACCAAAACAATTTTTCAATTTTTTAAAAAACTGTAAGTTATCGACTTTGGATTAACGGCACAAGTTAACACAATTTTCAAAAATAAAAAATTGGACAACTGCTGGGTTAGAAAAAATTTTTTTAAATTTTTTCGAAACTCGTCAAAATTGTCGAGTATGGATTAACGGCACAAATTAGCACAAATGTAGCACAATTCAGCACAATTTTCAAAAATAAAGAATTCGAAAATTGCTGGGCTAACTTCACATAGGTCAACCCCCTCGATACCAAGAAGACCGGCCGATTTAACCCTTTGCACTTGAGACCTTTTTCGCTTGGGCGAATCAGCAATCCGAGACGTTTCGCGGTACGTTTTGATGAATTGCTTACCTCTAACATAGAATGATTACACATACAAATTAATGTATAAAACTGTTATATTTTAATATTTCATGTATCTTTTTATCTCAACGAAGAAAATTTCTTAAATATTAGTCTCGGTACTGTTGTTTAGTATGATATTTTATAAAGCAATTGCCAAGATTCATTCCCGGTTTGCCGAGGTACGTGTTGCAGCAATATGTTGTCTGGTGCCTTTTACCGGACTCATTTCGCCGAGAGCAGACCCAGTAATCCTTCCTATTTCCTGTTAGAATAATATGCAGTTTTACATTCGAATGGATACTTTGAAACAAGAGGTTGAAGTAGAAACTTGATTAAGAATGTGACAGAGAGACACAACTCTATTCAAGATCCCCGACTAATCAATAATTCTAATTCTCAAATCAATAAATACCAGTAATACATTTCGGAAGGTTATGAAGTTATTACATTGTACAACGCTTCGAGTTTCAAAGAAATCGAACGCAAATACGCAAATACGTCGCTCGACATGTCGCGTCAAACCGAATGGTGACTGAGAGTCATCTCTTGAGTGCAAAGGTTAACTGTTGACAAGGGAATTAGCAGGCACACGATTTAGCATCAGCCTTATCCAACCTGAGGACAGGAAGCTAATTAAACAGCCACTTGTCACGTCTCTTTCAACAAAATCGGAGTGGCCAAGTAGTGAGCCATGAAAAGTGAACAACGAAAGGAAACCTTCAAAGCCGGGGATCACGAAAACGGTTACCACCTAACCTTTTCTAAGCCCATCACAACAGTCTCCTGAGTGCGATCGGCCTTGTTCGCTCGCCGACGATTTATATTTAACTAAACACCCTTATGAGTGCAATTGGGAATTCCACCCTAACCTAACCAAACCTTGCAAGTGTGCCCCTTAGTTGATACCTGACTACGAGCCTGTAGTGTAAAAATAATATATATTTTTTAAAAGGAGTATATGGAACTATAAGATTTTGTTATAAAATTATAAAACAGCTAATAATATATCGGAAGTCATAATGCTAGATCAGAAGAGGATGACAGGCTAGGCCTGGATTAAGTTAAAAAAAAGGAATTAAGGAAAAAAATGTTTTACGAAGGTGAAAGACAGAAATGGGTTAGTTTCGGAATTATTTTATTGAAAATTAGCGCAAAATAATATTGACGTATATATTAAAATAATAGATTAAGTTTGAGTTTGATATTATTAAAATAATCAAGAAGTTATGGTTAATGTCACGAAAGAATTAGCGAAGATAGATTAACCACGAGATTTGATAACTCAGTCAACTTGATAAATCGACAAATGGATACTGATAATATTTAAGCAAAAGTATGATAATACGGAAATGACTATAAAATATAATTAACTAAAAGGTAATAAGGGGATGGAGAAGCGGAATCTGTGTATCTATAGTAGAAACTCAGAAAAATACAAAGGCATTGGCATTTAAATATTTGTATCAATAAGAATATGGTTCAATGATTTAAGATCAAAAAGATCAAAGGCGGCAGGACAAAGATAAAATTTTATAACTTAAAACATAGCGCAAAGGGGCTATAATTGAAAATAAACTAGGGCTTCTAGGTTTAGATTGAAGATTAATAACATAGATTTCGAGTTTTATGGTAAATTCTAAAAAAAGAGAAAAACCGTTGGGATCCATTAAAGTAAAAGATTGCATCATATGACACAATTTGCAACACATGTGAAAAATTAGCTATAAGTCCATGACTAATGCTAAATTTCAAAGAATTACAGAAGTTTTTGAGTTAAAGTAATAATAAAAAGAAAGCTATGGTCAACCGTTAACGACGCTTATTGCACAATAGTGACTGTTATTGCATCATATTGCGTAATCTCAAAACTTGATAATAAATAGCGGAAAGCTCAGGAATAACGTTTAATGTCAGAAATTTATCGAAATTAATTAATTAAAGCCAACAATTAAGAGGTTATATGGTCATGAAGAGGACAGAAGTTATGAAGTCATAGACCATACTAATATTTAAAAGAAAGATCCAAAAGGAAGGAAAGGTAGCGGAATCTTACTAATTTTAAAAAAATGTATGGTTTTTTGGAAACTATTGTAAACAGAGCATGTAGAGGTAGCGCATGCTCGAGGAAAAGTTCAGTTTCTAGATAGAAATATGTATAATTACTTAATAAGTTTAATATTTTAAAAGATTTATGGTCCACGAGAGGGGTAATGGTGGGGGCGCCTCAGGGGTAACGCTGGCCGCTATAAATATGCGTGCGTTGCTAGCTCGAGAGCTCAGTGGAGGATCGGTCGTAACGCGATACACTTCGCGTGCTCCGCTGTATATTGGTGTAATAAAGTCTTAAAGATTATAGTGAAAGTTATCCGTAACGCGGCATCCTTCGTATATTTGTTCTTGTGTGTGTTTATTCAAGTTTATAATAAATATTAATTATTTGGTGTTAAGTGGTGAATTGTTGAATCTCATTTCACCCAAATTGTCTTCATATAGAATCCAGGCAGGAGGTTGATGGTGTCGCTGCAGATCTGAAACAGAAAAGTTACAAGCGATTAATTTACAGAATTAATTAACCGTTACTTATCTTGAACCTGGAGGGAGTTGTCGCCCACGTCGATATTGGAGAAGCTGCCATTTGCCCGAAACCTGAAAATAGGTAGAAGTAATTAATTTTAAGGAAGAGTTAATAATCAAAATACTTACCTTTCATCTGGAAGAGTCTTTCGAAGATAACCTGAAAAAGAAAAAAGAATCATTTGATTTTTTCATCTTCAAATCCTTGCTTGCGGGGAATGGTAAAACAAGCTGGCGACGTACATGACCCGCCAATTTATTAAAAGTGAGGGCACACGGTTCAGTCAATTAATTTCCGCTGCAATATAAATAGATTACAACCTAACCTTTTCTAAGCTCATTGGTAATTATATAAAAATAATTAATATAAGATTTAATGGTGCTGTATTATCTACATATGTCAGGTTCAGAGTAATAGAGTAATTATGCAAAAGAATCGATGAACATTCACCTTTATACACATGCCGACCAAACGCAAATTATACTACGAATTTTTACAGAAACATCGATAAACACTGTTTTCGAAGAAATGTCCACTCGAACAAATGTCAATTCAACATAATATCCATTCGCACAAATATCCATTCGAAAAATAGTCCATTCAAACAAATGTCTTTTCGAAAAAATGTCTATTAGAATAAAATTCGATTCGAACAAATGTCTTTTCGAAAATATGTCTTTCGAACAAAAGGTTTCGAAAAACTATCCGGATACGCTTAACTATCCTTACAAAATTTTTTTAAGGTTTCCGAAGTCATTGAATTCGAGTTTAACCTCAAAATTTCCAATTTTTTTCAATCCAAAATGGCAGATTCAATATGAGGGGCAGAAATTTCAGAATTCTCTCGGTCTAGGTAAAACTAAATTCAATAATACTTTCGAGGTTACTGAATTCGAATCATTTCATAACAGATGATACGATCTGGGGAAAGTCAGTACTACGTAAACTTTGATTAGTAGCATACCGGAACGAGAAATAAACACAAATCGCATTGCTTTTGTGTAACATGGTTTGCCATACTGAATTCACCATTTTGAATTAAAAAATTTTTAAGTTAGATTCGAATTTAGTAACCTCAAAAGTTTATGAAATTGAGTTTTATCTAGATCGAAGGATTTAAAAAATTGTGATCCCCCATTTTGAATTTAAAAATTTGGAAACTCTGAGAACGAATATGAATTTGATGTTTTAATTCGTCTTTGATGATCGGGTTGTACTTACGAGTGATCTATGAGGTGTTCGGTTGGACCTATGTAAATACCCGAATTCCTCCAAAATATTTTTAACCCATTTGTGACGAACATCGTACTTGTTGTATGTACGCGTATGTGTTCCATACTCTGCATTGATGGCCTAGCGCTGTACTATTATGTTATGAATCATACGTTGTTCAACCGGTGGCCGTAAGTAGCTATACAAGGAGAGTTCTGGACCAAGATTGCTGCACCGACATTTACCGACAATCGGAAGTGAAGGAAGGTTCGCATCCGTGCTAAGTTAGCGATATTGGCGCCCCCTGTGAATGATAAGTTAGGGCTGTTTGGACCTGCTATGAAAGTTTTCTGCTTACCGACGCGTGAGGCCCCGATTTGGAAGATTTCTGTTTATCGACGTCTCCGGAGTGAGTGAGTGAGAGAGATGGAGATAGAGGGAGAGCGAGAGAGAGAGAGACGAGAAAGAGGGTGCACGCGCACGAGCCGACGTCGCCGCTGACCCCCCCCCCCCCGGCTTGACGTCATCGGAAGGGAGAGCCCTAGTTTTACGTCAGGTTTCATGCGTTTTACGGCAGATTTCAGAAATTTTACATCAGACGTAATTGAGTACTCTCTAGATCCTTTTATTGTAACTCCAATTTAGTCTCATCCATGATACATTGACCTCGCACGTGGAAGCGGTGGATTTCAAAGAGATGATCGGTAACCCTTTGTACGTTACCGAATTTTGCACTTGCGATCTCGTGGCAGTGTTACATCCTATGCGTGAGCGACCGTTTGCGGGAGCAAGAGGGAGCTAGCATAGGTGTTGTGATCAGAGATCACATAAAGGTATTGAGTTCTTGCCACTTTAAGGTGCTAAACCACGCCTATCTGCGTTTATGCCGCTTGGTCAATAGCTAAGGTGAGGATCACAACCAAATGATTTGGAGCCTCACTTCTTCTACGCAAATTGTAGCTTCTACTGGTAATGACGAGTTTAGGTCAATTTAGGATGTAGTGAGTTTAAGTTCCAAAATCATAAAAGAGATGTGATTTAACTCAATATAATGAAACAATAGGTTGAAATACAAAAAGGTCAGTTAACACGATTCAATTCGGATAACAATAGAGGAGTCTAATGATAGATGTGTCTGTGTCGAGAGTTGGGGTGTAATCGTCAGCTTATGAGTAGTTTACAATAGTGTTAATTGGCTGGTGTGAGCTACTTACCGGTGGCTGAGCAGAGAGAAAGAGAGAGAGGAACGTCCTAAGGTGTTCAGCGATAGAGAGGTTGAATTGTTGAGTTGTTTGGCGAGAGGTTCCTGATCCAGGCCCTAGGGTGGACACTCGCACTAAATTGAAACTTTCACGAGAAAGCCAGGAACTGAGTTCTTAAGCGTGGACGCTCGGCACTGCGGTGATGCACCGTTTCGCTTGGGTCCTAAGGCAAGCTAGATCAGAATAGGCCCTAAGGTATCTAATCGGGCAACACTTGAACTGGCGCGAAGAATCGGCTTCAAGACTCTGGAAAGGATTCTACTCTGCCAGAGGATTGATTAGTAACAGCAGTGATCAGTACCGATATGCATAAGGAAAACTTTGGATTAGGGAGGGGTTGAGTGCATTGGCAGGGGTTTTAAGGAATTTGGATA
>JASANN010000560.1:0-11616 GCA_031762395.1 Calameuta pygmaea
AACCCGGGCTGTGGCAGGATTTTTTCACGAACCAAAAATTTATGTTAGTCAATCCCTAGGCTGCTGAGTGGCTCATAGCCCTAGCCTTAAAAATCTCCAAAGAGATTTAATTAATGACCGTTAGAGACGACACTTCTTCTGATTAAATGGAGAATTATTTTCGAAGAATATGATTATGAAATCATATACAAAAAGGGAGCACTCAACACCAACGCTGATGTCCTTTCAAGAAATCCAGTCAGGATCTTAGAAACAGTGCCACCACTCAAATGGCGAAAAAATATCACATTGGTAGACAAAATACCTGCAACTGCACATTGAGGAACGGTCGGGTATGCAATTAATCACCTCTCAGGACAAACTTGTCGAGATCGCTATTAGCCTTAACCCTGGGGATACACTGCATGATTATGGAAAGTATCTAGAAGATGCAAGGAACTTTTGTATGGCACAGGATGTCAATACAGTGGCCATTGACCTTTGCGACCTGCAGCATGCCATGAAGGGACGCACAGAAGACATACAAAAAATAATTATCGAACTCTATGGAAATTCAGACATCCTGGTATACCTGAAGGCCAACCGAGTCTTAATCCATGAGACCGAGGAGGAAAAAAGCCAGATCCTACAAGAAAATGACGATAGTGCGCAGGGAGGACAAAAGGAGGTGGTTACAAAAGGATCCTTCGCCGTATTTTAAACAATTATTATTGGCCTAACATCTACAATGAAGTTTCAAATTATGTAAAAAGCTCTCAACGGTGTCAGCAACATAAAGTTAATAGGTGACCAACTAAAATGTCACTTTTTATTACAGACACACCAAAGGAATTCAACGATAACATTTCAATGGACATTGCGGGACCTTTACCGATTACGGATAAAGGCAACACGTATATTTTAACTATCCAAGACAATTTGACCAAATTTATAATGGCTAAGCCAATCTCAAATCAACAAACAGAAACAATTGCCGAACGATTTATCAAAGATTAAGAAAGCACCTTCGGAGCACCCGGACCTGTACTAACAGATAACGGAACTAACTTTACGAGCAACCTCATGAAAGAATTCGAAAGCTTCGTTAGAATTAAACACTTCACCACTACCGCCTTCCATCTTGAAAGTAATGGTTCCCTTGAAAGAAGTCATCCAGTGCTAAACGAATATCTGAAGACGTTGGGAAAAGATAACCATCGTGATCGGGACGAATTAATAGAACTTGCAATAAGAGCTATAACTCGTCCAGTCAGGAAGGCATCGGGTAAACCCCTTATGAACTTTTATACGGAAGAAAACCAAGAAGCATCTCCAGATTTAAAAGGAAACAAGGGAGAACCTATCAAGAATACGTCGAGACTCTCCGAAAAAGGACAAAACATATACAAGAAGATGCACGAAAACACCTGCAACGAATCAAAGAAGCAATAAAAGAAAAATTTGATCGATTTTCGCGGCCAAACGATTTTAAACCAGGTGACATGCTTTGGATGACACGTGAAACAAGAGATAAATCCACCGGTCTATATACGCCATATGAAGGACCTTATAGGATAGATAAACTTAGTGAGGTAAACTACAAGATCAGAAAACAAGGGAAAGATTTGACAATACATGCTAATCGACTTAAGTTTGCTAATATTAAGTTGTTACAGGATGTGCCTATTCTAGGTCCTACTCGGGATACAAATTAGAAATCTAACACCACTGCCCAATCTATTCTTCGATGATCTGAGTGACACCAGGGTATTCCATGAAGAATGGAAACTATTCATATACCTCTCCCTAGATGAAAAGGAGACGGAAATTATCAATTATCATAACGACTTCACAAGATTTTATATTCGTGAACCGACTTCATTTAATGAATGTATACGCCCACCAGGGAGGAACATTTAAGGATTTGTAAAACTTCCGGAACACTTAGAGTCTGCAAACGACACTTCCCTAAATATTACGCCGGTCAACAAGATGCTTGCTTGGATCACACAATGAATAGCCCAACTAATAATCTTGTAGGACATTGTTCATTTGCTCTGGTAAAAATTGACCTGACCTTGATACCATTACCCCGAATAGATACGGTTCATATGGATCCTCGTACTTTTAAAACATTGGGATCTGGATTAGATGACATCAAACTGAAAGCCGAGAAAATTGGAAAACACACGCGTTCATTAACGGCCATGGAAACAGCCTGGTTCTGGCTTAAAACCCTAGGATATTGCCTGATAGGAACCATTATTGTGTATGTATTGTTAAAAATCCGTTTACTCCAATGGTTAGGGCAAACTCTTCTCGGCAAACCATGTACATTACAAACACTTACAATAATTGTTTTAATTCTGAAGGGACAAACTTCATGTAATGAACAACAAACAATAAAAACTCCTCACGTGCATTTTGCAAACGACATAATTGAATTACCCTCTGCAAATGCATTGCATCATGTAACCGTAATGCCCCCAAAAAGGAAATAAAAAACTTTTCAACTAAAAGATACATTGTAAGGCGTGAAACCAGCGACAATTTATAAAATCTCTGGTTTCACTCTAAGGTGGCGGATGCTTTGCCCCTCTATTATAATATAGCCATTAAGGAAACGTTACCCTGGAAATTCCCTACACTTTCCCTGTCATAAAACTATCCTTAATCCCAAAAATATACAAATCCTTCTTCCTTTCATTTTTTATATAGGAATTTCCCAATTACATAAAAAACCCTCCCATCCTGTCCAAAATCCCTCGTTCCCGTTAGACTAAGTTTACCTTTTTAGAAAATGTAGCATCTAAGGACAGTTTCAGTCGAGCGAAAGAAGGCCCTCTAGAGTGTAAAATAAAAGATTGTCTGTTCTACACTGGTTCGTAATTAACAAAATCCGTTCATGAAGTCATAGCGGCGGAATGTTGTATGTCGTATTGAATCTATAACGATATAGTTCGTCACGGCATAGCAACACGATACATATAAGATCCTTTTTTATTGAGACTACTCTTAGATAATCGATTCATGTCATAATCATTTTACGCGAAAGATCAATGTAGATCAGTTTTGGATTCAATCAGCAGACTAAATTTATCCTTCGTAAACTTGGGCGTAATCTGCCGTGCAACGTATAATTAAAAACTGCATAGTTTTACCACATCTGACAACTTTTACTGTAGACATTCAGTGATAATGTTATAATTATTATGTCAATTCTCAGATACTGTATCTAGCAACTTTTACTGTAGACATTCAGTAGTAATGTTACAATTATTATTTCAATTCTCAGATTCCTCATCGAGGTCCATTCCTTTTCGTGACTACCAGCGTACGCTGCCATCATATTTTCTTGAATACTTTTTCCTGAAGAAATGGGTATTTCATCGACGCATTCATAATACGCTGCACCTATTGATAATAAAATATCTTACTGTATTGTTTATATTGGAAATAAATCTTGGTAATTAATATTTCTTGAAACTTTATTGCAAATATCTTTAGTCTTACAATAATAAGATTAATTGTAATATCAAGCTAGAAAAGCATAGAAGGTTTTCGATACTAACATAGTATTTGGTTTGAGAGAGAATAGATACGTGTAACGCTTTTATCGCTCACGTCAAGTTGCGTAATACTTGTAGGTGACTTTACCTACTACTAAAGATCTGTATTATATCCTACAGGGAATATAAATTCTTAAGGAATAAGCTTTATAAATATGAAAAGTCGTCAATTGCATTAGAATTTTATTGCAATTCGTCAATGGGATGTAGCACGAATCGCTGGAGATCAATGAAAAAAAGGGAGATCAGGATAACCTACATCAGACGTCACAGAGATATCTGTGTAAGTCAAATGGCATTATCATAGGACATTCCAGTTTTCAGTTAGTGCTTGATTGTTCAACTGAGACCCTCTGTTTTCAGCGAGTGACATCCTATAGGCATGTCTTCGGCTGACATCATCTTGTCCGTAGCCACCGAGAAACAAAAGCGAGGGAAGAAAACTCAGAGTTCGTAGATGCCTACATTTCCGTTGACTCCCCGCTCTGATTGGTCAACTTTAACCTGTTCCCATTTAAAAGCTTCCGGACAAAACGAATAAACGACAAAATCACGCTGACGTAAAGAATTCCGTCGCGTCTATGAAGTATGGCGACGCTCTGCGAGTTGTCGCATCAGTCGCAGGATAATCATAATTATATTGGTTATTTCCATTAGCTTGATAGTATTGAAAATTTATATGACAAATCTAATAAAAATCTATTAACCTCATCCACGTGCGTCTTGTTTTCCACAGTTTGCAGACTTCGTCGCATATAGTCGCATACAAGATAGAATGTTGTCGCACAAAAGTTCATCTCGGATTTACGAAAGTACTCCTCGTGCGACGAAAGTACACCGACATCCCATCGATTTTTAACCAATCGGCGTGATTTTGTCGCGCGACAATTGTCGCAGTCGCATGCATGGAATAGTACCTTTATAGCACTTTTACATCACTGCACTTGCTCCGAATAGTAACTAATCACAAGTAGACGTAGTGTACCTCGGCACCCCCCCTCTAAACGGTTTCCACCCCGCAAAGTTATGCTCATCCCTATATTTCTATGTATATCTATGCGCTGCGCTCCATGAGTATAGGACTAGTGGTGGGAGATTTGTTAAGTCTTCCGGTAGTGGCCCATATCTACTACCCTCTATAACCGGATTCCTAGACTGTATCGAACGTTATCGCAATACGTCACATTAGAAAGTCGATATTTGCCTCGCTCTGCGGTATTAAATTTTTTTGTAATTGCTAATAATAACAGGCACGACATACATACAATTACGATATCTTTGCAGCTATCTCATGTTTTGCGGAGCCATTCAAGTGTAACAGCTGCCAAAAGCCACTGATCTATTTGCAGAAACGACTAAATTTTTATTCGGACTACAAATGCGACTACGAAAGCGATGGACGCTTACTGCGTGAAACTCCTGCTACATCCTAAAGCAATTTCAGTTCTACAGACAATGGCTGTAACCATTGGAGAAATTGGAACGTCGTCTTGAAAGAAAAGGAGAACGCGGATAAAATTGTATTCTGAGTTGCATTTATAACGCTAGTGCAGAGCGTAGATTAAAAGTCGCTGCAGAACCCACGATCAGCGGCTCCAGGCGTTTACTCCATTGGGAAAATTCGCTCATTCGAGTTTAATGTCGTTGTGAGCTTGCACTTGCATTGGAGATGATATGGAGATGTTTAAAGAACGAGTGCTCCTTGTTTCTGCATAACTAAATTCCCGTCGTATTGATATCGAAAAGCATCAACAAAATTATATATCCTACATATTCTGTAATTGTTTTATATATTATATATTATACTTTCTATTATTATTATTACCTAATTGTGCAAATTATTTCAATATAATTAAGACCAATCAGTATTTTTGTGGATAAAATATCGACAAAAGTACTATAGCGGCGGTAGCACCGCCAAAATGTAGTGACCATAATCGTAATTACTGCTTACAGGTTTGTGGACCACATTTTCAATGTTACCTTCGGCCTCCTTTCCTCCAGTCTTCATGCGTAGCAATGTGGCCTTGTGAAACAAATGAAAGAATGTGAAATTCATGATCTTAGCAATATTATGACATTAACTTTCATTTCTTTAATGATACCACCCTGCTCTGATTCATGAAATCATCCATTTGTTATATGCCAAGGTGAATCTTCTTAAGTAAATTCTTTTCGGTACATCGAACTTTACGACTGCATCATGTAAGCCATAAATCGCTGAGTAGCAGGCTACACGCTCACACCACATGTCCGCGCGAGGTATGAAGCAAGATCATCAATACTGCGGTGTATTTCCCCTAAAATCGGACTTAATGCACCTACAGTATTAGAAAAAGTTCATGTCTTTCGTGAATCTTGACAACCAACGGAACTCCTGTAAGAATCACCGTCCAAATCATCGAATCTTGCTTGTTCCTCTGTTAGTAGTATTTTACGTGTCTTCAGATCTACACGACCAAGCCTTCCCACCCGAGGGCCAGGGAACTCACTGCGGTGAACGTCTCCTCAACCTACGGCGAGTGTAACAATGGACGGCGGATTGCCAACGAAAGAACTCATTGAAGTGCCATACCAACCATTGTTTTTTACGAGTCCTAGCGACTCTAATTCAACCTTGTCAACCACTGTAAGTTAGATAACCCTCGTATTATATTAAATAAATCTTCAATCTCATCAATCTATAGAACTGAGAGGCTGCCCTCATTCGTCAACATCATACCCACCCATTCCACAGGAAACAGATACACCCAACATTTTAATGATAAACTGTAACTAGTATACATATGTCGGTATGATAAAACAAGAGCTCCAAGACCAGTGTATACAATTTTCCAGAGATTTGCATATACATATTTTAGAACTTATATCGTCTATAATGCAATGGTATTGCATGTTAAATGTTAAGGAAGGAATGTTTGGGCTGTAGAGATAACAAAAAGAAAAATATTTTTCATATTTTCGTGTTAACGTTTATCAATATTTCTACTAATAATTTTTTAAATCTATTTATGAATTCAGTAGTGCAATTGTTCAATAGCCGTAAGAGTATCACGATACACTATAAAATACAGAGATGTTTTGCTATAAACGTTAAAATTAACATCATTACCTTGATATATGTAAACACCGATAAATGTATAAGCTTGGCTAGAATGATTTAAGCATAGTGCACCATTAATTTTTTCTCCATGTAATTTTTTGAATCTATTTAAAATCCTTTGAATGTTTCAAGAATGCTTTAGAATACTAGACGTTATACGAGTTAAAGGGAATGTTGTGTTATCGGCACAAGAACCGTTCCAGTCATCCGTATTTAAAGAAAATATCATTGCTCCTTTAAAACCACTCTTAAGAATCCATTCGATCTAAAAGAAAGAGTAATTATGTATATGAATGAAGTTATGCAATAAAAGATATATTTACCAACTTACTTTATATTTTATACTTAAAATATCGTCGTATGAAATCCACTCGTCATTTTTATATGCATATGGAACACGACTCTCCTGTTCGAAAATAGTCTCTGCTCCAGAATGCAAGAACTTGCAGGTTGTTGAATATGGGACAAAACCAGCACTTCCACAAGTGCCAAAACTTTTTGCTGGCGATCCCACTTCATGATTCAATGAGTTATCCAGCTTATAGGAATGCCCATAAGTTGGAATGCCAATGACAATTTTTTCACGTGGCATTCCCTTAGAAAGGAGATAGTATGCGGAATAATTTACATTTAGAGTCGACAAATACCCTATCTCCGGTGATCGCGGATATAAAGGTGCGTTTAAACCAGTAATAGGGAAATACCAGACGAAAAAATGGTAATCGTAAGTCATCAGATTAACGAAATCAACGTGCCTATGACATAACAGAAAATTATTACATAACTGAAAGTCTTGTAGACCAATTTTAATTGTAGACATACTCAGCTATTTGCGGAATATTGTAACTTTGAGCAATAATTGCTGGTGGTGCACCTAATGCAACAGACAGAATTAGATTTGATGAAGTACGTTCAAATTCTTTTTGCAATTCCTGTACAAGTTGCACAAAATGTATTTTTTGACGTGTGTCACTATCTGGCCATGCTGGGAACTCCCAATCTATATCTAATCCATCCAAATTTAAGTTCTTTGTAACATTTAGGACAGACTTAATAAATCTATAAAAAATGTTTATTGCATTTAAATTCAATTACATATTATATTATCAATAAACATGATGAATAACTTACTTCTTTCTGTTAGTATGAGTTTCAACCATTTCTGGAAAACCATAATAGAGCTCATTGATCCCACCTACACTAACCATGATTTTCAGTTTGGGCTTACGCATCTTCAAGTTTACAACTTCCCTATACATCGATATATCTTCTCCCAAACTAAGAGTACAGTTCACCACGCTCGCAAAACCCACGATAATATGCGTACAAAGATTAGGGTCAAGCTGCGACGGACTGAGCTCCTCCGACGTGTTCAGGTTTTTCGGTATTGTGAAGTAGCAGGCGACGATCTTGCTGCAGAAAGTATTTAAATTAAAAAAAAAGAGGGTAACTTGCAAAATACCACTGTTTCTTGAAGTTAGTTGTAGATTGGAATTGCAGGAAAGTATCCTGATATCAGAATGTCGACCCAGCAGCCAAGCGAAGAAAAGAGAGAATTTACAATGTTTCGACCCTTTTGGGGGTCTTGCTCAAATAAGGATCTGTATTAATAGACGTAGTTTTACTAGTTACAGGAAAATTAAAATATATAAAAATGTAAATAAGTGTATTCAAATTATGCAGATGCTCACTATAATGTTACAAATTAAGAGAATTAACGTAGAACTATCCTCGTAGTGTCCTTCTCAAGTCATATATTGCAAGATTTAAAATAAATATAATAGATTTTAATTTATTCCTTACAAGAATCGTGGAGAAGCCACTATTTAGGGACCAAGAAGTCATGCTACAAAATTTTATATCTGATTAACAGTTGATTTCAAGACAGATTAATCTAACAAAATTCCAAAGATAGGTAATGTCAGTGTCTTTTGTAAGAGTACGATAGTTACCTAATATATTGATCTTACAGAATTGGTGTAATTAATTATAGGTGGAAGTGTCCAAAGATGTGTGTAAAGCACCTGCCGTTGAAGACATTAGATGTGACAATGCAAAAATTCTAAAGCTGGAGGATGACACCTAAAGGTCACATGAGGCATGTGATATGACATATAACAACAGTGATTTTATATTGTCTGAGTCACAGATATAGTCCTTGTGATTATTATTTTAACCATCCACACTCCAAATTTATATATAACTGGTGTGGCATCGAGGCATCATCCTCCAACTTTAGAATTTTTGCATTATCACACCTAATGTCTTCAACGGCAGGTGTCTTGCACACCTCTCTGAACACTTCTACCTATAATTAATTATACCAATTCAATAAAATCAACCTATTAGGTAACTGTTGTACCTTTTACATAATTAAATTAAAACTGACATTACTTATCTTTTGAATTTTGTTACATTAATCCATCTTGAAATAACTGTTAATCAGTTATTTAATTTTGTAGCACAACCCCTTGATCTTTAAATGGTAGCTTCTTCATGATTCATGTAAGGAATAAATTGGAAACTATTATATTTATTTCAAACCTCACAATATGTGGCTTTAGAAGGATGTTGCGAGGATAGTTCTATATTAATCTGTTAATTCATAACATTATGGTGAGTATTTACACATTTCACACACACTTATTTACATTTTTATATATTTTAATTGTTCTGTAACTAGTAAAACTACGTTTATTAATACATATCTTTACCTGAAGAAGATTCCCAAAGGGTTCCTGACAGGATGCTTTCCTGCAACTCTTATATATCATCACAGCCAACATCTCACATCTCTCTTAGTTGCAGATTGTTATTTTTTTTTCACATGAAGCTCTTCAAGAAGTCATATTATGCAATTTTACAAATAAAAGCGTTCTTGTATCAGTTTACCCTGATGACTTTTTGCGAGGCTGTTTAGCCTGGTCGAAGATTGTGCTCTTTTCCGCATTCTGGTTCTTCTTCTTCGACTCGGCATATAACCAAGCCCGACGTATCCACGTAGGAATCTTGGCATCATCTTCTTTGTGGAAATTACTTGTATTCGAGAATTTTAATGGCAGTATTCCGATGGAAGTGCATATAATAAAAAGTAGCAGGAATGTAAGAATTATTAAAATAATACACAATGCTTGTAGTTTTGAACGTGGTCTGAAATTGATGGAAATTCTATCGTTTACGCATGCGATATTTGTTAATAGGACTAAATCAATACTGCCATCTGCGTAAGTATACTGAGATTTTTATTAAAAACTTACTGTCGTATATCAATTAACAGTTTATACTTTGCCTGCTGAACAGATATTTGATTAACCATTGAACAATTTTAATAGTAAAGTATTATGTAGTTACTAAAAATTGGAATGAAACTTCCTTCATAAGAGAACATTGAACGCTTTTCTTATGTGACACAAATCAACACATTTATGTTGGATCTGTTGGATCCAACATCTTATTGGTTGACTTTAACAGAATTCTCCAATCGTATAGAGCAACTAAGGCTGGATCCCACTGAGTGTAAGAACTGGATGCCGTACGGCATTGGTAGGGGCCGTGTAAAGAGAGATAGCGAGAAAACAGGCCAATGTACTAGGTTGTTTCTATCAGACACTGTACAGTCCCTCAGAAACTTTATCCTGACTTAAAGCACTGCGCACGGGGCGGACGACCACAGACCACTTATTGGAACGTACGTGAAGTTAGCACTGTAACATTTATTTTTGAATTTTTTTTGCTAAAAAATTGTTGGTTTTCGTTGGAACAATTAGAACATTTTTTGGTAGCTCATTTTTTTGGAAAATGGAAAATAACATTTGCAATGTGAAGTTATAAGAAAAGTCTTATTTTTCACAAAAATAACTTTTTTGTGTGTGTGCAATCGATGCCAAATTTTTTATTGGTCACAAATTACCTAATTAAAAAAAGAAAACCATTCCTGGACAACGAGGGCGCCTATGTTGCGTGTCTGTGAACTGGGTTCCATATGTCTAAAGATATTATTTCATGCATGCGACAGCGACAACTGTCGCGCGACAAAATCACGTTGACATAAAGAATTCCGTCGCGTCTATGAAATATGACGACGCTCTGCGAGTCATGCTCAGTCGCATGATAATCGTAATTATATTGGTTATTTCCATTAGCTTGATAGGATTGAAAATTTATATGAGAAATCTAATAAAAATCTATTAATCTCATTCACGTGCGTCTTGTTTCCCGCGGTTTGCAGGCTTCGTCGCATATGGTCGCATACAAGACGGAATTATGTCGCACGAAAGTTCATCTCGACTCTACTTTCGTGCGACAGAAAGTATCCCCGTGCGACGAAAGTACACCGGCATCCCGTCAATTTTTAACCAGTGTGATTTTGTCGCGCAACAGTTGTCGCAGTCACATGCATGAAATAGTACCTTAATGCGTACTTTTCAATTAAAATCATCCGCAGAAGTCGACAAGGACTTAATCGATGCTAAATTTTTTGTTGGTCACGAATTGCCTAATTAAAAAATTTGTTGGTAAGCGGTTTCGTTGAAAACAAAAGAAAACCATTCCTGGACAACGAGGGCGGCTAATCGGACGTTGCTTGTTCTTCAATTGGTGCCACAAGAATTTGGGCATAGTAATACCAGAAATAAGTAGGGAGATTATCAATGGGCCGATATTCTTGAAACCAATTTTATTTTGGATTAAACGTGCCACCTGAGCGGAGGGCCGTCAAACCGTACCCACGTTTTTGATTGGTCGAGTATATATAGATCTCCCAAACAAACACTTACGTGTAAAAAACTACGCCAAGTACAGGAATGCTGTGAATTCCTGCAATATAAAGTATTGATATCATATTATTGAGGCCAAGTACGTAAGTCACTACGCGTCTTCCTATTATATAATCTAGCACTGGCCCATCATTTTAATTGTATTTTCAAAATTTCCTATAACGTTTTCGTTACTCTTTTAGATTACTAC
>JASANN010000561.1:0-54252 GCA_031762395.1 Calameuta pygmaea
CGGAGACGTCTCCACGGACCGGCAGAAGCCCGGCTGAAATACCGGCGCCCCGCTGGAGATGGGCAAAGGGCTGTAGATAAAGTTAAGGGCAGGGGAGGAACCTCCTGCCCGAGTTCTGGATGTGGTGCCCAACTGTAGCCCGATGCCCTGGGGAGGCGGCCGTGAATGATCTCCAGTTATGTTACGTACCGGTTCGTTAAAGAACGCTCTCGATTTGGCTTAAAGGGACGACTCGAAGGAAAGGAAGAGTTATCGGCTACAAGGATCTCGACCAATCAGAATTATTAGCTCCCGAATTTGGCTATTGTCAAATTAGTCTGTCTCGGGGTACCGACCCAGGTGTCACGAGCTGGCTCGCGCTCTCGTGCTATCTGTTGATAGTTTTTCTAGCCGCGTTTTGATACGGTATAGACAGTTCTCGCTCGTATAGTTCTCGCGTTGTTCTCGCGATATCCAGAAAATTCTATGGATTTCCTGTGAGTGTTCCGGAGATGTAGTGCTGTGCCCTAGTGCAGTGCCCACCTGAGTGTCCCTTGGATACGGTTCACGACGTTCACGGATTAGTTGCACCAGCTCCGGTGAGGACTCCCAATTTATTAATTGGTGAAGGGATTTCGATCTGTTACGTTCTCGATCAGCTGTTCTCTGTATCGCGCACTATAATTAAGGGGGAATTAACATTCGTTGAAATTAAATTTTTCTGTTGACGTATGATTTTCTCAGTGGATTTACAAAGAACATTTACATCAGCCGCAAAACACAAACCTCCTTATACTTTTTTCCGAAATTAAACGCGGCGATTAACCACGACTAAACAAATTTGTCGCAGTTCGTCGTACTACGTTCAAAGTGTAATTGGCATTTACGCATGCGCGGTTAGACAAAGATAGAGAGTCCCAGATGCAATTGTGTCTTTTTATTCCGGGGACGTTTTTTCGGCCCACGCCCGTGGTCTAGTTTTTATATGTCTATGGTTAATCGTCGCTCGTGTGTCGTTGACCACCGCCTGTAGACCCTTCCTTCCTTCCTTCCTTTCCTTATGGCTGACTCCTCAAATGAGGAGATGTGCCAGCGCCTGTAGACCCAGAGTCCAACCGATTCTCGACCATAGATCGGCAGCAGGTCGACAGTAAACGATTGGTACTCGACTGTGTGTCGCCGTTGTGGGGCGATCGAGGTAAATAATGCCGGATAAAAGAAAGTCTTCATATAGTCGCATAAGAAAATATCGATTTTCATCAAAAAATTCGATTTTTAATTTAATAAGTTTAAGTACAAGCTGGATAGACATGATTTATAAAATAATAATCACATATCGAAGAAGTATATTCTTGTTAGAATATAATGTGTTCATTATAGAAAAATTAATTCATTGACTGGAATAACTTTCTTCTGTATGTTGTGACAAGAGTCCCTAAGCAAGTATAGGAGAAGCACGAACGAGCACTAGTTTCCTTTCGCGCCACCAGGCGGCTACTGTAACTCGCAAGCAGAATCGGAAGATCCTAGAAGTAATTAGTCCTTCGATGTTGACTCTTGTTTTGTGAATTAGCACGCTTTAATGTGATTACCGTAAGATTACTGCACTTTTATCCAGCATCTCTAATACGGGAAAGAAGCATTCTTTTTCAACCATACCGTCCGTTGAGGACTCTGTGGTTTTGATTCCCGATTACAGCAACCGATACAGCCTCCTCCGCCGAGCACAGAATCCAGTAGCGCAGCATTAGCTACGCTGGAAAATTTGCAGCGAGTGGTCGCTCTCGCTATTCGCTTCATCGGTAGCCGCAACTGTTGGCTTTCGCAACGTCAAGCCATTCCCGACACTTCGAGGACACCGATTGTGACAGATCTCACAGATACCGATTAGATACTGGAATTATAATAAATGAGAAAACTTAACCCGTAAGAACGTTTTATTATTACTGTAACACAACTATCCTTTATCGTTCCGAACAGTGGTTCAATCTAAGAGTTAAATGGCCAAAATCGTTATATAAGGGAACTGGTACTTCCCCAGTTTTGGCAGTTGTAAATAATATATGTACGTTACAATGTATAACAAAACGGTCAGTAGTGGCTGAGCTTAAATAATGAACGTAGGGCCAATACTGGCGTCAAGTCGGATATTATCCTCCCGACGTAAAATCGACGCTAAGCCGACGTTAGCAGATTCGAATATTTAAGCAGTCAACGCAGAGCCAATGTTGCAAACGGCACCGGGCCGATACTACAATCATCATAGAGCCGCTGCCGCAGTCGGCGTATGGCCAACATTTATATTTTGTAGCGGCCCGACGTTTGGGCGTATCGTTGGGCCGGTGTGGTCATCCCGCCGTTAATTGTATGCTGAGGCGACGTTGGCGAACATAGCTAGGCCGACTTCCCAACTCAGAGTTGCGCCAACGTCGGCCCAGCCCTCGAACCTCACATGGGGTTGTACGTCGTAATCTTCGCGGTACATATAGGCTAAAATCGGTCAGAATTGCGAACGCGAGTGGCGATAATTTGGAAGATAAATTGGAAACTTATTAGAACACTGATATGATCTTCTGCGTATACATTAAAAATTATCATTTCCAATCCGTCCTTAATTCCAAATTATATATATTTTCCGTAAGTTCCTCTAACACTCAACAAAGATTCGATATCATTTTTTTTCACCTATTCGAAATCGAATACTGTGCTAGGTTAATAACCATAATTCTGATTTTGTCTTTTCCAGTCTATAACAGCGACTAAGCGGTTAGTAAGGAAATGGGATCAATTAGTTCTGTTAAACGTCAATGATAATGAAGCTAAGGAAGTTTTACGAAGACTTGAGTCTCCCGATTTTATTGAAGGAATCACTGCTTTTGGAATGAGAAACAGTAAAATGTGAATAATGATAAGTATGGATTTATGCTAAGTGCTTCAAATTATTGGTAACAGTAATATCGTCCATTCAAGGCGTCCTGTGAGTTAACAGGCTCGTTTTGCTAATATCGGAGCAAACAGATTTATTTCAAGGCATGACCGCATGAAACATGCTGTCGCATCTTATACTCTCATTATTGTGGACAGACATTAATTTCATAATTACGGAATTTTTAAACTAAAAGTGCTGGATTTTTGCATATCTTACTATTTACATCCGGAACTTAAACCCTTTGAAACATGGTATAGCCGTGCGTCAACAACTCTTCAAACTCAGGAAGTTGAATCCGAATCTGAAATAAAAATTTTCAAATTCAAAATGATTGACTATATGACGGTTTTAAATTTTATAATATTTTGGTTTGTATAAAGTCTATTAAGCACACAGTTGGATCATAAAGTCAAAATTAACGTATTATGAAATTTTAACACGTTCGCGGACGTGAATGCTATAGCATTCATTTTCCTGATGATGCAGAATGACATGAATGCTATAGCATTCAAATCTTGAAGTCAATTATTTTGAATTTAATTTCATATAACCCCAAGTTTTTGTAATTATTATACCTGTCAAGGTAATGACTCACTGATTCTTAATATATGATAACCTGACTACCCTTATAAACTGTGTTTAATCAAATTTCGAATATCGCAACCAATTTAAAAATAAAATGACTGTCAATTTTTGCAACTCGCTGAAACTTTTACTGTCCGGAACGTGTTAAGATGATGGAGTAAAAGTCGAGGTCCGAAATTGATAAGAGTAGTCAGATTTATCTCAGATTCGAGACTTACTGTCCTTCGGTCACTGATTGCAAATCTGAAATCAAATCGTAGTTTATTCAAAATTTTGGATAAGATTTGCGCATAGCCAATTTTAAAGTCAGAACTGTTAGACATTTGCGTACACTAATGTGCCATCTACATCTGGAATTGTAACTTGTGCAATTTTCAGGACGATCAGCTTGATGTTTCATCTAAATTTTGAATATACGTATGTCAGATTCCCTGCGTGCGTACATATGCACATGCGGGCGCAAACTTTTTTTGCGATATAGATTACATGAGACACATGCTGCATACGGTTGTGCCTAAAAAATTACAAAACTGCTCATAATTTTTCTACTTTGCAGAACACTCTACCACGTAGAAAACTATATAGTAATTATTGTTTAACCATTTCTTTCGCATTAAGTCGTCCATTTCTTACTATTAAAATAATCCTATTGAGTACCTTAATCGTCTATCAATGAAAATTCAGTAGGGTTTTGTCAATGGTATAAATTCCCATTTGTATGACCATATAGTAAGTTATTCATTTTCCAATTCGTTAAAGGGTATTCTTATCCTATTTGTAAAAACGGATTAATGCAATTCGCTGAATGGGATTTAGTATACCATTCATATTCACATTCCATGAATGAAATTCTTGTTCCACTTGTATTCTCATCTCCGGAAAGAGTTGGTTTCGATATTAGTAGATATCATTTGAGTGGTTACGCATGGCAATACTGTGATATAATTCAGTTTCCTTTTAAAACCATATGCATGAAAGTTCTCATTTAGTACGTCTCGTACCATTATTTTGAAACTCGATTTACATTCATCCTGAACAATAAAAAGTACCATTTGAGTTCCTCGCATGTTTCCTCTTTCGATTCCCATTTATACCAAATACTTTAAAGTACCCCTCAATTTTATCTTCCCTTTCCATTTCTTTCAAATGGTATAAAATACCACATAATTTTACCAGTGATTTGCCATTGAATTTCCATTAGTAACATATGGTAGAAAGTACTACTAGAATTTTCCCACAGCTGTGTCATGTCTCATTGGTTATCTTTGAATTCTACTCATTACCATTCAACGTTGAGTGGAAAACATTGCCAAGGGTACTCAGAGGTTTTAGGGTGACTGAATTCAAAATTGAAATACAAATTGCCAAAAACAAAGTGGTTGACACAAAATTGAGGGCCTTAAATAAAAAAAAATATATATATATGATACTTTGCTATTGTGTTCTTGAAGATATCCCCCTTTTAGGTATTTTAAATTTGGCACTTTTGTCTTTAAATTCGAATTCAATAACTCAAAAGTCTCTAACTTCAGATTGTTGACTAAAAATTAAACAAAAAAATGTCTTGCCAATTGAAGCACTTTTAGTCAAATTTTCCGTGCCAACGAAGGAATTAAAATAATGGTACTGTCTATTACAATAGTATTTTATCTATCTAGTACGAATGAATATAAGACGCGAGTGTGAAATTTGGTACACGACCTGTTAGCCGAGTGCACCAATTACACGAGGCTTATACTCATCTGTAATAACTACATACAACAGTTTTTGTAATAAATACTGAAAGAAAACGTCGTCTGGCCTTTTTTATACGACAAATGGCACTGTTAATCTGCTTAAAAAATATTTTGTAATAGATTTCTCCTTGAAAATATTTTATATGCGTATGACGTCACTATTATAGTAGATATGTATACAATTTTATAGTCATTTGTCAAAAACATAATATTTTAGGTCGCCCTCTGACGACACATGGCGGGGTATTTTTTGGACATTTGTTACAAAAAGTTTATTAAAGTTGGGATATACTTCCGTTATAATGACATTTGTATAACTATGTCGTAAGGTATAAAGTTTAGTTTAATAAGACTCGCACAACTATAGTAATTCTAATAAAAATATTATAACTGTTGCGAGCGCATATCGCCGCAATAGAAAAGGATCGCCACAGGTTACGAAAGCCTTCTTTCTTATAAATTGGTACCTAGTTAGTCATGCGAATGTTCCGGCAACAACAAATAAGGTTGCCAAAAATAGAGAAGTACAAGGCGATTATTTGTGTAAAACGATAGAAATGGTCCATCGTCCCATTATAGTATGTATATAAAAGATGTAAAAGGGCAGCGCGATGAACACAAAGCCACCCGCGAATAGAATAATATTGTGGGAAGTTCTAAAAATAGTGAAGCTCGTCGGTCATGTCCTACAGGGCGGAAATGATTCAATCAAACCTGCCGCAATCAGACCATGCGTGCGCGGGAAGATGCGTAGCATCGACCTGTGGCCGCCAGACCCAACTTCAGGAAGATTGTTATATCAACCTGATACTCAGGGTCATGTGTGCACGAAACGACAAAGGGTCGATTCGGGGCCACTAGGTTGCTGGACAAGGCCACGAGTAAAAAGCAGTAAACAATAGTTGAGTGTTTAGGGTATCTTGCCGTATGGAGGGGGAGTGCGTAGGCACACCGACAAAATTCCAAGGCAAGTGATTCAGTTTTCAATTCGACTACGCGAACGGAGGTGGCTGGGCGTTCATCGCGGTGCGCTGGAAGTGTAATACAAAGTCACAAAATAGATCATAATAAAGTGGTACCATTCTGCGAAAGATATTAGTTTATTGCGTGTCCCTTCGTGTTCCGATCTATCCCTGCTGGGAACAATAACGTTATTTATAAAAAAGAAATCTAGAAAATTAGACAATTTTGATATAAAAAGAGACACGCGTGAAATCTATTTTAATAAAAGATCCCGTGAAGAATTTACTATTAAAAATCAAGAGACAGAGACTATACCATAAATTTCGATATCTCTGTCACAATTCATATTGATAAGAAATTAATTTTACAGTATAAGCAAATTGGGTTGTAACAATACATTCGAATCAGTTCAATGGGAACTTTGAATCTTTTGATTTAAATAGACCATACACCAATTCCTCGTCCTAACGGAAATACAGAAGGGCCGGACCTGTATAGGACGGGAAGCAAGAACTTAGCCAAAACAAAAATAAATATAAACTCCCACGCGTAACGCGGGAGATTAACTTGCTAAATGTGTAAATACTGCCCTGCGCGTCACATTATTTCGGTCTCAAAGTTTTTTATCTGAACGAGTTCTGTATATAGCGTGTACTAAATTTCCCGATTTTGCATATTAATTATTATTGTAAATAGTTGGTGACGCGTTTTGAAATTTAAAAGACGACACTCTCTAAGTCTATTTTATAGCATATAAAAAAAGCACTTTTCTATCCGACGGGGATGTTCGTGCTCATATTACTTTAGCACTGAAAATCTGTACTTTGTTATGTCGCCTTTAACTTGGAACCAGGCGCATATTTATTTACATAAATGGGTGCCTCATGATCGCCACCGGTCATATACGTATAATTTGAATTATTTTTTATTATTTCTTTATTTTTTTTTTATCGCCGGAAAACTGTTTTAGTAGGTGAAATCAACCCCCAAAATTCGGCATGTCCAAGGGTGATAATGCAGTTTCACCTAGAAGGAGTCGACCGATTTCAATGAAACAAAAACTAAAATGTTTCTCATCGCAAGAAATGAAAAGTACACCTATACATTAAAAAGAAATTTTACATATAAATTAATAAAAACTGGTGCTATGGTATAGTGGCTAGCGTACTTGCCTCTAGGCGGAAGCCTGGACAATTAAATTAATTCATATTCAGATACCGGTTTTAAGGGGGTAAACTACCTGCCCGAGTTTGTCCTTGAATTTATTAAAAATTTGAATGTTGTTTTCTTATACTTTTCCTTCAAATAATACTGTATAATGTAAATATTGACAATCGTCTTGAGATTATGATGTCCAAAATGAATTTCCTTTATCGAAATCCATACAAGATTCTTCGTTCAAATGACATGTTAACCCTTAAGGCATACTGATTTGATTTTCATTCGAATAAACTACAGATTAAAATTATATACCGAAATTTTAATATTTGCTTGAACAATTACATCTGACCATTAGTCATAAAGATCTGAATACTGTACTCCTCTACAATTTCCATCATTTCCTATTTTTCCTGTGAGAGTTATTGGGTAATCTGATGTGGGATTCTATGGTAATCCAACAATTATGTATATTTCCTGGTGTCATTAGTATACTTGTTGTGTTATAAATTTGTTGACATTGTTCTCTAGTTATATCCTGAATATATTCTCTTCTCCTATTGTTCACGACCGAAATATCAGAATGCATTCCGCAGTAATAAATTGTTCGATCAATTTCGAGTTTTCATTGCAATACTTCCATGAACGTAAAATCCATTAATTTTAATAATTGTATATCGATGTTTTTCCCAATTGATTTATTCATTGGTAAATCACATGTTCCAATTTGCAATAACGACACTGTCGGCATATTCAGATTATTTGCTTTACAATCATATCCTATTAAAGATTGTGATTTTGGTATAAATATTATTACGATAATGATCATGATCCATTTTATCTTCCTCATTTTAATCAATAATTCAATCTTATGAATGAAAAACTATTTTTTATTGTTGGGACTAATGTAATATATTTTTACATAGTGTAATGTAGACATGATAGTGTTCAGGCTGTACTAATATCGGTTTCCATATTTCTTTTTGAAATGCGAATCTCATTATTGACTTGTGACTATCGAACTCTTCATTTCCTTTCCCTTCTACCTGTGTTTAAAACATTGCGCTCCTTCGATTCTTGTTCATTAGCTGCTCGATATTGAACGTATTCTTTTAAAAAGTGATCGTGAATAGGAAACAATGATTAATTTTTTGTTGTTCATTTTTCTCTATTTCCTTCAATTACCTATGAGAGAACCTGAAGCCCTTCCGGAAATGAGCAGAATCCTCCTAGATTTCGCGATTTTGTAATTATTACGATTTATGTATAATATTTTTATTTATTTTATTTAATCTTACTAATTTGATATTTATTTTTATTTCACTTTTTTTTTAAGAATTCTTTAAATCTCTTCCAAATCATTTGATCGATCACGAGGAGGTTATCGACCTGCTAGAAGAATCAACTTCCTGCGGCACAAATGTCACGAATTCTTCGTCATATTAAAAATGGTGAAGTGAGATGTTCTGGTTATTTCTTCCATCTGGGGGTTGGAAGAGATCACGCTTATTTCGTGACTACCGGAACTCGAGTCAAGCCTCCTGTTTCCGTCGCAGAAATTCAACACCTAAGGCGGTTATTTTGGCAACGAGACCCTTCTGCCCCGCTGAGAAGACCACACAATCTTCCTCCCATTCTCGATGCGCGTGAACATATTCCGCGTCAGACATTTAAGTCAGTGACAGTGGCGTTTGTGAAAAAGTTTTTATTTGATTGAACAGTATTATAGATTTCAACAATATCATTTCGGCTATATATATACTTTATACTTGTGAAATTCAAAATTTATTCACTTAAACAATTTTAAATATTTGTAATCGATATAGTATAAGTGATATACATATTTTACACTTGTAAGATTTAAAATTTATTCATTTAAATAATTTCAAATATATATAATCAATATGTTAAAAGCGATATTTTATATTTTTCAACAGAAAAATCTTAATATAACCATACATTTATCATATATTTTAAAATATTTGTCTTCTCTCCTTTTTTTTAAATTTATAATTTCTTGTTCCCAATTTTGATCACCGTTAATTATTCCTTCCCACTACACTCTTAATTCTTGTTTTTCTTTTATCGATTTTTCATTTAAAAATAATGATCTTAAATTGAATATATCCTGTGGTGAATAATGAAAATTCTTTAACCACAAATCATCTAACTCTTTCCTCATATGCGTTCGATATACTCTTTTCCGTAATTGTCTTTCTAATCTCATTATTTCATAAAATTATTTATTATTTAATAATTATATTATTAAATAAAATTACAAAATTATTTCGTGACGACTTGGGAAAAGGTTTATTTGTCTAGTGTGCCTCCTTGATCAGATGTAAATGAACGATTTTAATTTTCTGTTGAGATATGTTAAGTTTGAAATTTCCGTTTTCATATGCTTCCATAATTTCGTATGGTCCTACATATTGATTATCGTATTTCCTTATAACAGTTCCGCTCAACAAAAACACAAATTGTCCAGGTGGGAATTGCCTTGGATTTATTTTCCGATCATAATATTCTTTGGATTTCCTTTTAGCTTTTTCTACATTTTTCCTAGCTGTTTTATGTAATTGATCTAGATCATCCATTAACTCTTCTAGGTATTCGTCATATGTTCTTTCTAATTGTTCTGATGATAGACTTGATGGAATTCTTGCTCATTTTTGGTATATAAGTTCGAATGGAGCGAAACCTGTAGCTTCATGAATGCTAGTATTATAGGAAAACATAGCCATTTCTTACCATATATCCCAGTTTTCTTTTTCTTTCACATAATGTTTTAGATATTCGGCTAGTACGTGATGAGACCTTTCTAGAGATCCATTTGATTGAGAATGCAAAGCTGTTGTTTTGAATTGTTTTATTTGGAGTTTTCTAGTTAATCCAAATTGGCAAATCCAATGTTTAATGAAAACTTCAGCCCCAGTTATAACATCTATTTCTTCTAAAGGCACTGCTATGGAATATTTTTATAGATCGTCTTGTATAGTTAAAACATAACAATTTCCCGAGGCAGACACAGGTAAAGAACCGACGAAATGCCACCTTATCATAAGTATTCAATGACGTATCGGTGATAACCATAGGTTGACGCGTTTTGTTTCGTACTAACTTCTTCTGAGAATTAATGCACGATAAAATATATTTTCGTATATCTTTTTTGATATTTTTCCAGAAAAATTCCCGTCGTATTTGTTTATAAGTTTTAGTTATTTCTTTGTGTCGTCCCGTAGCCGATGTATTCATATTCTTGTATGATACTCATCCGTTGACTGGGATGCAAGATTTTTATTTTATTAATACAAATAAATATCTGTGTTACATCCGATGCAACTGGACTGCCGAACTTTCACCAAATACCCTTCCCCTGCCCTATTCTTTTGCGAGTAACATTATTCAATGTAATCGGCCCTTACGAGCATCTAGCTCCTCCATAGTATAAGCTAGACATAGAATATTAATAACTATAGCATTGTAAGTCCATAGGAACGGTCCGCGTACGGAATATTCCCACTAATGCTCACCAGTGGGTGTAAGAAAGAGAGTGGATCCAAAATGGTGGCCTCCTGGTCTCACGCCCTTAAGCCGTCGTAGAGAGATTGAAGAGTCGAGATAAAGGATAGTGGAACAGAAAGCAAAAAAAAGGATCTGGCAGCATAAGCGAAAGAATCGGAAATGTTAAAGGACGATAATAGACGTTCACAAACGGAAACCTTGTGGCCGTTCACCTGTAGGGAGGTCACGTTCTCGGCAACAGGGGGGAAAACTGCTCCAAAAAACACAAAAAAACTACAGGATAGAAAGATAGCATGCCATTGAAGGGCCTCACCAAGGACAGACAGCAGCATGCCTTTCGAGCTTCCGACACTCCGCAGAGACCTTAAGAATCCGCATCGGGTGCCAACTTGGCCAAGGTCACCCAACAAGCAACAAACAATTCTGAAGACCACACCATTGAAGGGCGGCACCAAGGGCAGACAGAAGCATGCCCTTTAAACTGCAGACTCTTCTCAGGGACCTTAGTATCGACCCTCAGAGATCAACCGGAGCATGATAGACGACCGATGCTCCAAAGTCAAGGTCAGCAGAGAAGGTCAAACCTAATGCTGAGCAACATAGGACCCTAAAGGAGCATGCTCACTAAATTATCTGAATCTATAATAAGGCATTAGCATAAGTCAATAGTCAGGTAAAACCCCTGGTCGGGGGCGAATAGTATAAAAGGAGCGTCAATTCCACCAGAAATTTAGTATTACCCAGAACTCGAACAAGTATAAGTGTAGTAGAAAGTATCCAAGTGAACAAACAGTTGTGACAATATATTAATCAAAGTCATTGTGCAACAGTATTTCGACCTAGCCAGAACTACGAACTGTGAATACGGATCTAAAGTTGACAGAAAAATTCGCCTTGCAATTCTACAGCAGCTCTGTTAATTAGGTCATATAATATTATATAATTGACTGGCGTCCGAAAGAGTCAGTAAGTGCATGAAGTACAACATCGGCACTTTGAGGCGACAACGTGTCTGCGTGTAGTCACTGTGGAGTCACCCGTGGGTCCATGACGGCATTCTCGGGGAGTGTCCCCGTCCGGAAGGCAGAACAGAAAAGGAAAGAAGGCGGGGAAAAAAAGAAGAGAGAAAAAGAATCAAAAGGAAAAGGGAAGGGCGACAAAGAGCAAAAAGGAGGATCTCAGCGAACGGAACGGAAACGGAATCAAATTACACGCAGAAAGTCAAAAAAAGGAAAGCAAACAAAGAAATTAGTCCCAGGTCATGCAATGCAGGTTGTAACAATCACCGCAAGTAGTTATGAGGCGAGCTTTTCATGCGCATGTGCAATAGGATTTTAAGTTCTTGATATGACTCTTTCCCAGTGCTTTTCCGGTTATGTCGGATAGCTCGTATACGATCGCTGATAACGATTTTGAGATAGTGAGCGGGCCTGCGAATTTCAGAACTGATTTAGCTGATACTCCTAAAGCAGCGGACAAAAAGATGGTCTGTTTTTTAAGGACCTCGTCGCCCACGAGATATTGAACATCTCTACGACAACGATTGTAATATGTCACTTGCTTCTGATGTGCGTCGCTTATCTTTTGATGGGCAACATTCCAAAGTGTCTCGAGTCAGACCAACCTGTCTATCCACGTTTTTGGATCTTGCGGTTCGACGGCGTCAACGGAAGTTATTGCGCGCCAGTGAGCGTTCACGGACTCTAACTTGCGACTGAAGTTAAGTAACGCAGGTATAAAACCGGTAGATCTATGCGTAGCAATGTCCACAGGGAAAGCAAAATCATGAATGTGTTGTTTATCCCATTCGCGATGGTCTTTGTCAATGAAGGTGACTAACATGGTTTTGAGAACTCGATTCATACGCTCGACGGCGTCTGCTTGGGCATAATACGTGTTACTAACGTACTCTGTACCGTTGTCCTTAAGCAAAGCTTGCTCAGTATCCCATCTAGGTAATACAAGCTCTTTGAAAGCACTCGCGATCTCTGGGTCGTTGGCCACCGAAGGCTACTATGATCTATTATAACGCTGAAACGATAACCCTCTAAGTAACAGCGGAACTTCTTAATACCCCATACTACGGCAAGGCTCTCTTTCTCAATAGCGAAATAATTTTGCTTAACAGCCTTGAGAGATTAACTGACATACGCGATCACATGTTCTGCATTATTCTGAGCCTGAGTTGGCACTACACCTAAGCCAGTGTCACTAGCGTCGGTTTACAGAAAGAAAGGAAGCGAAAAGTAGGGACCAACCAAAATTGGTGCAAAAATCAACGCAGATTTAATCCGTTCCAATGCCCTCTCCTCGTCTGATCCCCATTCCCAAGCATGACCTTTCTTTAGCAATAGGTTTAGGGGCGTGGCAACTGAGAAATACTCATTTATGAACCTTGGTTACCATGACACCATGTCTAAGAACTTACTTAATTGTTTAAGGTTACGCGGAGCAGGATATTCGAGAGTAGGCTGGACCTTATCCAGGTCAACTTGTAATCTAACCTGAGAATGGCAAAATTCGCACTTGTCCGGATTAATTTCTGAACTGGCAGTGGAAATAATAGTGAGAACTTTCTTCAATCACTCCAAATACTTTTCAAAGGTCTGCGTGACTACGATAATATCGTCTAATTGTAAGTAGGAGAATACACATAGCTCCATCGCGGGTCCTAGAAGTCTATCGATTAGACACTGGAAGGTAGCCGGCGCATTCATCAAACCGTATGGCATACAGCGGCACTGAAATAGTTATTTGCCAAGAACGGTGAATGCAGTGATCTGCTTACTATTTTCCTCCAACGGTATCTGGAAGTAGCCTTGGTTAAGATCGATCGTCGAGATGTATTTGGCGGAACGCAGTTGGTCTAAAATCCTGGACATGTACGGCAAAAGGTAGGCGTCTTTTTTCGTAACGGAATTTACTTTACGGCAATCTAAACAAAATCTATATTAACCGGAAGCTTTCTTGATTATCACTATAGGACTTGATTGACCAGTCACTTGTAGAAGGCTCAATAATATTTGACTCTATCATTTGATCAACTTCAATATGTATAGCTTCTTAAACTTTAGGCGATACGAGATAATATCTCTGCTTGATCGCGCGATGTCCCTGCACATCGATTACATATTCCGTAAGATTCGTCAAGTTACGATTCTCTAAAGTAGCAGGTAAGTTTTCTTTTAAAAATTCTTTTAGCTGATTCGACTTTTCTGTTGTAAGACGGAGAATTTCGGTACTATCCTTAGTACTGGAGACGGCAGGCGAAACGGAAGAAATAGAATTTTGAGGGTTTTAGGAAATGGTGAAACGAAGGAAATGGGAAAGATTTTCGAAGGGGTATAGGAGGTCTGGAATAGGATCAACCGGGTTATCGGAATTGGAATGTCAGAATCGCCATAGGTTACGCGCAAACTCTATCACCATTCCAAAGCGTTTAATCGCGTCACGGCCAAGTAAGCAGGGTAAGTTCAGGTTTGGTAACACCGGACTCTGATTGTGTTCGTTCGATCCAGAATGGTGACCGATAGTTCAGTTTCACTATCGGCTTTTCCTCATTAGCCATCAACGTATACTACGTCACACGCGGGGGTTTCGCGGATAGCGTCCTTAAGAAGAGCAGTACGTTCAGGCCATCAGTAGATGCGCGAAGAACCCGAGTCGACTAATACTAAGAGTGAGCGATCCTGAATGAGAACAGTCACGTATAAACGACCTTCTGAACGCGAACTAAAGATGGGATCGCACGATTTCAGCCCTTATACAGGGTGAGATCCCTTATACAGCTCACTATTGTCACCTAGAGTAATTCCGAAAGGATGACGGTAATAGAAAAGTTTTCAAAACAAAAGTTGCATGGGATAATGGGAGCTGTTATGTGACGATAATTTTTTGTTGTTAGGTGAAGTCGCTTCAGAGATTTGAAGGTCAACTTTGCTTTTGTAGATAGAATGCTACGTTTTGGTACTAATTTCCTGTTAGCGGCTGTCGAGACGAATCCAATGATGTGCAACATTAAGGTCTTTGAAGGTCACCAAAGGTCATTTAAGGCCAAAAAAGGTGAATTGAACTTACATTTACAGAAGGTGTTCAAAATGATTACTATTGATATCAATGCAATGCTGCAATCTCGTTATCACGGATTGATTAACGTTTCTTATCACTTCGGCACTTATCAACAATTCTCTCTCGCATATCTTCAGGCGTAGTTGTAACTTCTTTATAAACATTGGTTTGTAGAACCAGTCCACGACAAAAAAATACCATCAAATACATCCCAATGCAGGAAGGATTCTGCCACTTTCACCGCAAAGAATCAATATAGCAGTTTGCGAAATATAAAAATAAACTTTAAATGAATTGTAGGTTTTGTATTCCATCAAAAGAGTGACCTTTCAGATAAAATTTATCGGATAAACTTATAAAATATGAAAATGATTGGTTAGTTAGGGATTTATTCACAGGATAAATTTCATCCGAAAGTGAAGAAATTGGCCATTAATCCCGTTGTTAGTACCGATGTAAGGGAATTGATCAATCGCAAATATTCCTAGAAGTAAAAATGTGCTATGATTCGTCAATTCCATTAAATCGGTATTAACTAAACCGTCGTGTAAACGTTTGGTTATTTTTTTTAAATCTTACACATATCCTCTCTAGTGTAGTACAATAATCTTAATATTCATTTTATATTAAAGATCGTTCCCATGTTCGATCTAAATCAGATTAAAGATTATCGCTTAAAAAAGGATCTACATCGGGTCAAAAGATCATACAAATTAATCTAGATGAATGATTCAGATTAAATAATCTAGATTGTTTACAACACTGCACATAGTAGCCCAAGTTTTAGGCATTTCTATAATTGCATAGTCGTAAATCAGCAGTTGTTGCCATAAGTCATTTTTACAAGCAATCAGAACAATGCTTTCCGATGATTGTTCACTAGGCAAATAGGAACACAGTCACAATACTGCAAAACTTATAACGGAACATATAAGCATGAATGCTTATATGACGTCAGCTTGAATGGTTTTTCTGAATGGCTCAGTGAAACTCTATCCGCATCGGGTTGTTACCTTAAGATGTAAACTCATGCATGCAACATTACTTGTATAGAAGTGCGTTGATTAGTTGAAACGATGCTCATAAACGTTTTAAATAATTTCATTCAACTTCACACTACACATCGATTTGGGTTTTCTAAACAAACTATTGACTATCAGACGGTTGGAAGTAGAAAAAATTTGCAATATAGTCTAATTCAATGTATACACCGATCGAAAAATCGATTGTATCGTATCGATTAGGATCCTCAGTTCGCATATGGTTTTTTTTCACTTTCCTCGTAAACAATGGACTATCAAATGTTTTCATTAGTTAATTCGTAACTGTCAAATGATTCTGCATCGATTGAGCCCTGGAAAAGCTAAATTCGATTAGAAACAAAAAAGTGCAAGCCTACTTCATACCAGATTTTGATTTTGATTTTCTAAAAAAAATTATTGACTATCAAATGTTTTTGCAAGACTATAGCATAGATATAGAAATATAGGGATGGAGCATAACTCTGCGGGATGGAAGCCGTATAGAGGGGGGTGCCGAGGTACACTACGCCTAGTTGTGATTGGTTACTATTGGGAGCAAGCGCAGTAATTTAAAAGTGCTACGTAGTCTGTCATTTCTTTATACGCACAAGGAAAACCAATCATAGTAAGGCAAGGTCCAGCTTGAATTTGATTGGTTGTGCAGCGAACTTCCCCCCCTCCTTATTTTGGCGTCACTCCCCTAGCCCAAAATACCAGTTTATGCTCCATTCCTGTATTTCTATATCTATGGACTATAGCCCTTCACACACAAAGTAACGTAACGACGTAAAACGTAAGCATAAGGAAACCAACCAATCAGAATCTAGTACTCTGTCCCCTTCAAGGGGGAACCCAACTAGATTAGAGTACTAGATTTTGATTGGTTGGTTTCCTTACGCTTACATCTACGTCGTTACGTTATTTTGTGTGGAAAGAGCTTGAAGGCCTCATCGAACGACTATCAAACGATTGGAATGAGTAAAAATTTTTAAAATAAAAGTTGGCGACCAACTTCACGCAGGTTATTTCCTTAGCCAAGAAAACTCTGATGAGCACTCCAACGGTTTTCAATCCTCTGTATTGAAGTTGATTTCTGGTGCGATGATGTTATGGATTTTCTAGCTGTATAAAAGCTTTGGAAATAAAAATACAGGTGCTATTGGAGAGCATTATAACTCACTCTATTTACTTTAATTATAATAGGATTTAATTTAAATCAATCTGGATCCCAAGAGATACAATCTTCTTTACTTCTCATACATGCATCCACACTCAGACACATTCATATGTACTACCCTTTGTGGAAGGTCACAGTGTGGCGCTTCGCTGTCCGGGCCCAAGACCGAGGGCCTTGTTCTTACGCACAAAGGACTCGTGCACAGCCTGTCCTTAGTTTACTTGGAGAAGCACATGGTCAGCGTCACCTCTCAATCGGACATTCCACTAGCCCGTCGATCCTCTCAAGTGACCTGATTTATTGCCGAGAAACTCTCACTTGGTTAAGGTAAAAAATAAACAAATGACCCATGCCCACATTCTTGGTGGCCCATATGTTTATGCACATGTAGGGGCTAGAAAGCTTTCCCCGAATTGTTTAGGATATACCTTATTTATCCGTTAATGATAGACTGAGAATTTGAAAGCATTGAATTCTAATTTGGGGAGAAGAGTCGTGATTCCATTTGAATCCCTCATTTGAGCTTGCCCTCAATTCTAGTGAGATTATTTATCACTAGACCGCGACATAACAGGCCCTCTATGGGGCATAAAGCCAAAAGGGTCAAGAAGTAGAAGAAGCCATTCCTTGGCCTGGTTCATTCTGTTTCGCAGAAAGGCGTCCTGAAAGCGCGATAAGAATCCTATTTTTAATATTTCTATTAGTGCTGCTATATGCCCCCTCTGAATAACTGATAGCTGGCCCTGGTCCATTTTCATTTCAGGTTTGCCATTACACACAATAGAGACTCTGAGGTATATATGAAAATTAATTGATAATTATTTGTACTTAATAACACGATAATTTAAAGAAAATTAGATTTCGGTTTCGCGGTTATTTAAAAAAAAAAATAGATTTTAAAAGTAACTCGAAAACTAATTATAATAAAATATAAAATTAAGTCATCTAATGAGCAATTACAATTATATTAAAAATGCAGGACTAAATCCAGAGAGATGCGTCGATTCCATTGAGTTCAACTGAAATTTCCGGTACTCTATTGAAAACTTCTAATTTTTCTGACAAAAATTATTGAAATGCAACCACATGTTTTATCAGAAAATTCACCGAGTGATCCATGTAGGTACTATGACTACAACGAATCTAAGAACAACCTTGTATTAAAAAGAATTACTACAATTTTTTTAACATAAATAGCCGGCGAATACTATAAACAGGTAACTAATTTTATACTCTCAAATTGAAACTGAGACATTTTTCACTGCAAAATGTTAATTAGTTATACAAAAATAAAATGAACATTGTCATTATTAGAAGAAAGAATTTTATTTTACAATATTCAAGGTGTTTTGTATCTTCTACTGCGAAGATTTATGAATTCTCCAAATTCCACCGCACCTACAAGCACGTGTCCATCTTTGATCCCAGGCCCTAATCGCTGCTGTTCTAGGTATATTTTGCAACTGCGCCTTACCGCCGCATCTATAAGGTTCATGTAGTTTATAATAAACATAATATAAAAGTAGTAAATTTAAACGATTATTTAAACCGACCTTGTACACTGTTTTACTAGGAGTGGTTGCTTGCCCAAATACAAGTGCCGAATTGTGTCGATTATTTGTCCTGAATGCATACAACCTTCTACTGGATTTAATTCGGGTACATACATCAATTGCTCAGGTTCCATTCCATATTCTAACTGCAATGGCAGACTTTGGTAAAAGAGAACCGGTGAACTGATGCAAATTATACTGTTAGCTTGATGCAGTTGCGGTATCATTATTTGATTCGGTAGAAGACAACATTCATCTGAAACAATTGAACTGATTACTACCTACGATACAATTAAGTTATACATAGCAATAATGAAACTCACGAAAAGCTATATTTTGTAACTTATTAAAAATATAGATTATTCCCTTAAGTAATATTTGAATATAATTTAAACTTAATTAAATATTTAAAATTTTAAACAGAACTTGAGTCCTTTATATTAAATTTTTTTCTTCTCTGGAGACGCTACCAAGAATAATGGCGGGTTTCTTTTCGCATTTTGCAACTGTCCACTCGCACATATTTATCCCACAATCTGTATTTTCCGGTGTTGGCGTCGTAATATTAAGGCAAACTTCCGTCTTCGTATTTACAGGGCTTTCTACATCCGCAATAAAGTATTGTGATTCCAATTTCGGTTTACTTAATTTAGTATCGTCGTTCTTTACTTGGGCCGAATGCACTTCCAATTTAATTTCGAAATCTTTTGTTTCTGATGAGCTCATTTGTGCCATTTCTCTTAAGTTTGATTCAAATTTATGTACTTGTTTTTCGTCGTTTTGCGATTCTCTTTTGACTTGCTCACTTTTTTCAGCTTCACGCATAAGATCCATGAAGAATATTTCTCTAGGAGTCATTGGAGTTAAAGGTGCACCCACTTTCTCAAAATGCAAGTCATCTATGATGGAGCCTTTTTTAGCATAAACCGTTTTGGCATTATTTAAATCCTCATGGCAATTCATGCCATTTTTTATTATTGCTATATCTTTCGTTTTTGCGGTTTCAACATTATCCTCTACTTGATGAATAATTAATGGCGATAGTTGTTTACGTTTTTCCCTCAAGGAATCATTAATATCCTTAGACCCTTGGATTGGTTCTATTGAAATTTTATGCCCTGGCTTTATTTTCTCAAATTCGTTTCTTCCTGCCGTCTTCATGGGAAATGATTCGGGTTGAACTGCTTCAAGATTTGTGAAAACAGATGAGCTTTGACAGTATGCGTTTTTTTCTACTACTCTGTTAGTCGAAGTCCTTTTATATTTATGCTTCGCACATCTCCAAAAAGTAATTAGTATTATCATTATTATAATCCAGACAAGAAGAGTCATAAGCCAAAATAAATATGGCGAGAACGATTGCCAATTTTTAGAATGTAATGCTTTATATAGTGACGACCATAACAAAGGGCATAAAATGATCCAGTAACTGAGAAAAATGATACACGCCGCTAGAGGAAAGAGAATCAATTGAAAAGGCCTTGAAACTACCGGTAGAGGTTCATTTTCAATCTTAATTTCCACATTTTGTTTAATAATTGTCTGATTCAAATTATTATTTTTTTTAACAGCTAAAGAATCTTTATGATGCTTCACTGAAAGTTTATTATTCATTTTTATAAATATTATTCACGCGATGATTCGAAATGCTTGAGGGATAACTTCTTTGTAACAAACTTTTTATAATAAAGGCACAATCAAAAAAGCAAATAGTAAATAAGGCGACTAAGGCAAATAACACTATCCTATGATACATTTAAATAAGAGCACACAAACGATTCATTTTGCTACGTGTTTAGAACTACAAATAGCACTGAGAACTTCATAGGAAACTCAGATGTTGAATAATACTTTCAGGAAGTGGTTTCTTTATCACACTTCCTACCGGTTAGCACTGGCGTAACTAATAATTTCACTGTGGGAGGAACTACTAAACTTGATAACATGTTGGAAATCGTGGCAAATATTTTAAATCCTTTAGTATGGTAGTGGGATACAATAATCTGATAATCTGTTGATGTAACATATCACTGCACGATATACAAACTGTGAAATATGTACGTAGAAACTCACCGATTAGACCATCATCTACTTGCTGCTGTATTTCTCCATTGGCTTGAACGTGTTTTGATAACAATCGGAATAGCAGAGCCAATACATCGAGATTGTCGGCACTTCTTACGAACACTGGTAAACAAGAAGAACGAAGTAGTCCCCAGATACGAATAATTACCAGCAACTCGCGAACTGTGTTCAGGGCCTTGTGGTCTTTCAGCAATTCGTACTAAAAAATTGATTTTATCAAATTAGTTTAAAGATATTAAAGTAGTGTTTTGACTAGGGATTCAAACTAAAAGAATATTTACACCACCGGACTTCATTTGCAATCGTTGTTCAGGTAACCGCGCTAATAAATTCAATGCCAAGTCTGCTACCCACTGAATTAGTTGCTGCAAGGATTGAAGAGTACTGGGCTCCACAGTGAACTCTTTTCCATCAAGGTGCAATAATACCTGTTAATAAATTAGATTTAAAAAATAGTTCATATTATACGACTTATAGACTTAAAATATACAATTTCTTACCTTATCAATGTCCGTCACCGTAATGGCATCCGTAATAACAGCGGTTAAACTCTCTGCAGGTCCTTTGTCGTGAGAAATTAAATCAGAAGGCCTAAGTAGTGACTTAAAAGCTGTTGCTACAGAATGTACCATGAGAAGTGATGAAAGATCTGCAGCCTTATTTTGTCCCGTTACCAACATTCTATGATATGACAATATTTTTGAACTCTTAAGAACACATATTACATAGTAATGTAATAATCTGACTCTACGCACCTATAGAGAGAAGTCTTGATGCAAAGAAACTGTATATAAAGAAATTGTTGAACTGGTAGTGTTTGTCTATTATAAGATGCATCTAATCTTTCACAAAGCGTCTCGATCATAGAGGATCTCAAACACAGCAGTAAATCCAACCAATCAAGTCCAGTAACCAGACAATATTCTAGTAATGTGCACGCATAGCTCAAGGTCATCGATGAGCCTAGAGCGAATATGGCTATTTTTTTATAGCCATGTAGTATTTTATAGTCATAGAGTATTGCATTAAAACGAACATTTATTTGAAATACTCACCTCCTTCTGGTAATAATTTGTAGGTATATAGTGTGCTATGTGTATCACAGGCCAGCAATACACAACCGAGCCATGATATATCAATGTGTGAAATGGTAACGGAATTTTTTAAATATTTATTGTTTGGCTCATCCTGTCGCCATGACATGTTTAATGAAGAATACGCTACTTCTTTTAAACAATCGCGATTTAAATAATGAATAGAAGAATCTGCCAATGCTACTACTACGTAACTGGGTGGTGGAACTGTGGTTACGATTGACAACTTTGTTGTAGCTATGGCAGTGATTGGACATTGACATCGATACTGAGATTGATGTTGCCATACCTAGTTTTTCAAATTGTTAGTGATATTTGCAAGTAATTTAACTTTTGCATATACGCAGGTAACTATGAATACTCACGACAGTCTTAAATGGTTCTAAAGTCTTTGGTTGGAAGAGTTTGTGCACTGGTTGGGATTTTTCTCGTAGTTCCCAAACTTCGACAAATCCACCACTTTCACTGTTTGCTGCCACAACGAGAGAATCCGCGTCTTCACGAACTACAAACTTCAAATGCATCACGTTAGTGCCTGTGGACATTATAAATTAATTTCAGTTATTTGAAATGAGGGTGGGTGGAAAGTTCTGTATATTAAATTGTATGAAGTTACAGCTGCCATCTTTTGGTGCTCCATCCTGTAGGAAAAAGCTAGGCAATGCTTGCGAAGTTATGCTACATTTCTCATCATTCTTTCGAACTAAAACTCGATAACATCTTATTGGAAGACAAATACTTCCACTACTCACAGCCACAAGAAAATGCCCATCTGGAAAAATAGTTTCTTGCTAAAAAATATGTTAGGTAATTTGTCATCAAATGAACAAATCAATATACTTTTCCCATAGCACAAATCAACTGCAGTAATTCGATGTCTAGTACTTCCTAAACTTTCTGTAGCAAAACAAACAGGATTTTGGAAATCCCTTGTTATCATGACAGCCCCAACCATTCCTGTAGTTGATACCACCAACACTCCTTCTGCTGCTCGTCCACCAAATTGCCTCACAGATGGTGCAAACAGAAGATGATTGAATTTCTCATTATAGTGTATGCTATCTTTCTTTTCTGTTACAAGCCCTGTCTAAGGATATAAAGGATTGAATTAGTTATACAAAATTACCTTGTTATAAGCGAGTTGTTAAGTGAATTTCACTGTTCCACTTAACTGAGCATTATAACATTTCCCACTTTGTGCATTAGATGCACCTAAGTTTGGTGTGGACATCTCGTTATAAGCGAACAAGCGCGTGCTTGAAATCATATGTTTGCTGTAATTCGCTTATAACAGGGAATAGCGATGCTCAGGGATAACATCTATACACATTGGATTCCCAAGCTCGCCGGGCAGTAGTGAGGGACGGCTGTAGCAATAAATTATTCAGAGTTCTATTCCTCTAATTGCCCCAATATTCGCTTATAACGAGGTAGTATTTTAACATGAAACAGCTTCAATAACCACTATAAATTGAACAAGTTATACCTTTTTGCCATTGTGAAACCAGGCAGCTCCTAGAATATGTTCTCCAGAAAAACAGGTAGAACCAATTTGCACCCAATCATTAAGAACATGGTCTTTAAATATCCACAATTGTACACTTCCAGCTGAATCCGCAATAACCAATTTGTCACCAGGTAGATCCCATTCTAAGGCAGTGATGTTATACTTATTGGATAATACCCTAATAAAAAAATAGTATAAAGCAATTTAAAAAACTTCTAAGAGACATTATTAGAAAGATTAGTAAAGGGAACCAGCCCTCATGTATTCTATATCTGAAATAAAGTGTATCAACCACCTTTAGAACTTCTAACTGGCTCCAAAATATCTTTTATGCCCCCTGTGTATCTAACATCTGTCAGACACAAATCTGACAAGGCTGACTCTTTTTACTACTATTTCCTTCGTAGAGTGGTACAACGGATAATATATTATACATACTTATGTGTATGCCATGGCATATTCAGATCACAAACATATACATGAGAACCCCAAGTTTTTCCACTGCTGTCATCCAGCTCGGTAGTACTGGTGAAAGCCGCAATATTTCGACTGGACAATGTACATAAGGACCGTACATCGTAGAGACTAGAAAGATGCCGACCATAGGAATAAATTATTTCATTCTAACAAATAATAATTAAACTTCATATATACTTGAGTATAATAACTATTGATTACAGGAATAGAGACAAACCTTTCCTGATTAGCTAGAGCTTTTGAAAGAGTTCTTCTATTAACGGTATAAAGTAAATCCATGATGGATATTTTAGGTTAAAACCTTGCTGACAAAATCAGCAACAACAAATAACAGCAATTGTGAGCCAAGGTCTCTCAATGCTAAAGGTTGCCTTATCCCCACTTTTCACGTGATGTCTGACGTTTCCTTCCTTCCTTTCTTTCCTTACGGCTGCCTCCTCCAATGAGGAGATGTGCCAGCGTCGTGACGTTTCAGAGACGAAAGCGCAATCTTAAGACCGTAGATATAAGCTTAGTTTCCATCGTGCAGAGTTTAAACAGAGCTAACCAATCACGTATGGGAGTTGAATAAAATTGACCAATGAGGCTGCATGACTCTGTTTAAACTCTGCACGGTGGAAACTAACCCTATGGTTCCAACCAATGTATAGGCGGACCTTGGTTTTCTGCAATGGGGATCTGACCTGTAAAGCTCATGGTAGGTGTCGTACTAGTCGCTGATTCTCACACTAGTGGGATATTAAAACAGCACTATCATCGAAACATATTTCACTTAAGAAATAATATAAATATCGAGCGTTTAGAAATTATAGAAAATAGAGAAAATCAGGGCGCACTTCGGAAATGTGGTTGTTTATAAAAATAATACAATATTCGAAGGTTTATATAAAACTGAAATTCTAAGCTCTGTCTGTCGGAGAGGTCAGTTATAGGTTTAGTGTCCACCGTGCAGAGTTTAAACAGAGTCAAGCAGCCTCATTGGTCAGTTTCATTCAACTCCTATAGGTGATTGGTTAACTCTGTTTAAACTCTGCACGGTGGAAACTAAGCCATAGAGTACTTTTAATTCCAGTTTCCTCCGACATGAGTTAATCCTAGTTCAATTTTTCAAATATAGTTTTGAGATAGGATAACCAACAATCGTTAATGATTGTGGTGCCAGGTGCAATAAATTCCTTAATGAGAGGCACGAGTGTAGCCGTCGATCGATCATTGACTGTTGCCAAAAAACAGCGCCTACTGCTGCGCAACACGGGCTTGCACGAGATTTAAACTAAAAAAATTTCCAAACATGGAATACCTATTGCAACTACTAGATCATATTTTATGAAAATATATTTTTATAACAAAATAATATATATGATAATAGTCAAAGTATATTCATTTCAAATTTTTAAAGATAATTTCACTTTTTTCCTATCAAGTGGATTCCACTATTCCATACGATTCCAATAAAATTTTGCAGATGGCGCTACGTTAAAACTCTAAGTCACTAGCAGCCAACTTCAGTTCGGAGTCGTATACTGTAGTTTACCCCAGTTCAGTTACTCCAAAACGAAAAGCTATTTTGCATAAATCCAGTTCACTCAATTGCGTGATTGCCTTGTGCAGATACATAGCCTCGCTATTTGCTGGCTCCAGCGGAATGGTCACACGTAAAAGTACATTAGGGCCTTAAGATGAGTTTTCACGCTATAGTCTAAGTATTTGGCCGAGTTTTATTTACAATTATAAGGAAAATATGAAACTTTCCTTGCAAATAATAGATCCTCAATTTATATAAAAGCTATCGAAATTATGTGGCTGTCGTCACATGGAACGTACTTTGCGTACGCGTCACTTGCGGCAGCAAATCACGGATTGTTGTTAGTATTCCGATAGATAATAGAACGGAATTGCGGGTTCATGATTGGCTGCGCAGGTTACGCGTGCGCAAAGTAGGTTCCATGGGAAATCAGCCTGACCATCGAGGGAATAGTTTAAAAGAATTCCCTAGCCAAATTTGTTTTACTTCCAATTGCAAGGAAAATATGAACTTTTTCTTGTAATTAATAACCCATCAATCACTGACAAACGCTTCTACATCGATTTATATAAAAGTAAATTGAAAATATGACGATGGAGGGGCTATTTGAAAAAAATTCCCTAGCCTAATTTGTTTTTATAATTTTACATAAACAAATAACCGTCAAACGTTAACAATAGTCCATCATTCACCGACAAATGACCAACAAACGATAGCGACAAAAATTAGTTCGGCTAACTATATGGAGCTGATAACCAGAATTTAAACTTCGATTAACGTCGGAGGAAATAGGCATTAATGATTCAGAACGTTAAGTCAATTGAATAAGCTATTATTCAATCCAATTAGAGGTAATCATTTAATCGATTAAATAATCGAGTAATCTCTATTTAAATTTAAAATAACATTTTTTGAAGACTAAATTAATAATAATTCTTTGTCTAGTTTAACCCTTTGCATTTAACATTTCTAAATTTACCTCATATTAAGGACAGAAAAAGGACAGTTGAGTGTAGGGGGTTGATTAATGTTACTCAAATACAATTTAATTTGTTTCATATTTCCGTTTCAGACTGTGTGACCACTAATGTCATTTCACTCTTTTGTTATGTTATGTTAGAAATGGTTTCTCTTATGATCAATGAGTTTTATGCCTTTTAGAAGTTACTATGTTAATCACCTGACAAAATTCCTAAATAATTGTTATGTACTTGATACAGGTTATTTTATCCCCATATACCATGATTAACGAATATTTGTTTGAAACACAAGAATTGTAACTTTTATCACTTATCAGCTTGAATCTCAATAGAAAGATCTTTTGTATCACTAAAACGAAGATTCCACAACCTTTTAACACTTGAGCTGAAATGTGTGAACTTGAATCAATGACAACGAATGTTAAGAGGTGATGATTTAAAAGGTGAATGTGCTGTTGGATCTGTCGACTACCTGCAGGAAACAACCTTACAGGCAGTCAGCAAAAAGCCACTAATTGATGTGATGTTATGGAAAGAAATTATATTTATAGATTATGAATATGTAATGCATAACATTAAAACACATAGTTTTATTACATTAGAAAAATGAAGTGCCAAGAAGAGTTTTGGAATCCGAGTTCTTCATAGGAAAATGCATAACCACTGAGTGTAAAGTATAGATAAAATAGTTAAATATCTCATGTCAATTACTTGTTTACTTTCTTCTTTATGATTTATGAACATGCATAGAATATTTTTCAATTATTATAAATTATCATTTAATAATTTTGTGTTTTATCATTGATAAATATAAATTTCTAGTATATGTATATGACAGATTAACAATATGTATGAAACGAAAATAAAATGTTTTTATTACAAAAGTAGTTATACAGCTCCAAGTTCATTCACTAATAAATAATACTTTTTAAATACACTTAAGTGCTCCCATATTACTGTTTTTTATCACAAATGTAATTATACAGATTTTTCTGTCACTGCTTGAACAATGATAATTTTCTTAAATGCGAAGTTCCATTGCTATTAGAGATGTTTAGATGCATAAAAAAACAAATATAAAATCTTGATATAGGTATATATCTTTTTTCTAGAAAATATACTATTCCCTAAAGGTACCACTATCTTTCCAAGACAGCTAATAAAATATATTCCTTTGATCTATTCTTTTCTACAGTTTTTGCTCCATTATTAATAAAATAAATTTATCATAAAAAATAAAATTACGTTTAGCTCGTATATCTTCTGCATTATGAGACTAATTTATGAGAAATTGTTTCGCCGTCATTCAAATATTAGCTACTAATTTCACAGAGTTGTACCATCCCCTGAGTTTTCATTGTGATCTTAGGCAGATTTATAAATCTTCTTTAACTCAGTGGTGGAAACGTGGAATGTCTGAAACACCCCAAATCAATACTCTTCAAATGGAAAACAAAATCGCGCGACTATTTCCGTGGACCATTAACATCATATCTTTAGTATAGAAGGCCAGCATTTTAGGATTTTTTCTCTGATAGCTAGTTAGTACAGTAAGCACGGGAAATATATGCTAGAAGCAGCATAGAAATTCTGGCAGGTTTGAAATGCCATACCGTTCGTTTCAGGCACAGAACATACATCTAGGCAAACTCAAATAGTATCATATACGTATACGAGTATAACAATACATATTGTCATGGAATGTATGATGTTACAAAAAAATACAAGAACAATACATATTGGTTGAAATTGTAATTATATGATTTTCTTCATCGCATATTTATTCTGATTATTAATGCTGCTTATCATAATTTATTTCATGCTCAATGCGTAACGCATTTCAATTCACTTAGTTTGAATATGTAGCACGTAGTGAAGATGTCGCTCTTTTCATAAAATTGAATTATAGTATGTGATGTTAACTCTTCCATATCCGACGAGAGATCTGATATACGAAACGTTCACTTGCACCCGTTCCAACGAAAATTTATGGCTGTTTAAGAGAAATTATAACGCACAAATTGTATTAATAAAATGGCCATGAGTCCTAGCACCAAGCAAAAGATTTCCATTATCTTGGATGTGAGCAAAGTGGTGTTCCACTGGGGTTTTATACCTGCAGTTTTGTATTTAGGTTAGTATTGATTTTTATATTATTATTTCATTCTGAAATGCAGTGTGAAAATTTGTTTATAGGATTTAAAAAAGGTGCAGATCCTGGGATGCCACCACTTTCATTCATGAAGTAAGAGCTTATATGTTATTCAAGTATCTTTCTGCCTGCCAGTAAAATTCAGTTTATATAAATGTGTGTACATTTTCTTTCAGCTTACTGTGGCAATAGAGCGCTCAATACAGTCAAATGTTCTAAGTCCTCATTCAGTTGAAATGATTGGAACTATATAAAAATATTTTTCCTGTAAACATTCAATAAATTTCAACGTAAAAAATTAAGAAGTAAATCGCTGTTCATCAGTAAAACTCATGGATAACCTATGTTTTCTATATATAAAAGAAATCTGAAATCTTAACGCTTAACTATATAGGTCCAATTTTAGGAATATATTTCACAAGGTGAGATATGTATGACCTCAATCTGTGAGACTGGATTGTGAGGCCATTACAACGAATAGAATAGCTCAAAAGTAGAGTTTCATTTCACTCTTCTCTTAATTTAAATGAATTTAATAACTTGGTATCAAATAATGATTATCTAATAGGCTTTTTTAGTTCATTGAAGATTTACGTACAAATTTAGCAGAAGTACTACATATGCAATTGATGAGGTGTATGAGACTGCACATATGTAGTTAAAAGTTAAGAAGCTTCAATCGGGTTATAATTGCATATTAAGAATCCGTAAGATCCATTCATTTATTTGTAAACATTTATTGTTTTTATATAGAAAAAGAAATCTAAGCATGGAAAAGTACTCAAGCCCTATGCTTTTCATATTCACTAGTAGCTGGTAAAAGGAATACAATGACCATTAAACCCAATTCCTCCGATACAGCTCAATGCGTAACTCTGTCTTCAAAATGGAAGTATCTCATAGGCTAATCGCACGGTTAAAGTGAGTTTAAACAGTAAACCATGTTGATGGAATTGAGCCATAGCGTAATTTGATGTCCTGAAAAATCCCTGCTTAAGAAATAATATACTGATTGTTAACTAATACCCGTACGAACTAACCTAATATAATAAAATACGTAAAAAATAAATGAAAAACCTCGTTATGCTCAAATGGATAACTAGTAAATGTTATGTGACCATAAGAAATCCATATCTGCTCCAGTTTCTAGTGCAACCGTGAACTAGTCTGTTGTTCTCCCCACTCCTGGGGAAGCCCACGTTCCCCGCTTCATCCCTCACCATTTCATACCTTTCATGCCATTACTCCTTCCAGAGCTACTCTGAACCGTTCACTCTTTGTCGCCGTTCCACGTCGCACTCCCTTTGTCGTTATATTTGCGAACGACAGATAGCCTAGCGAAGTTCAGAGGCATCCGGAGTCGTGCTAAGTTCACGGTGTACTTGTTGCACGCCGCGTCCATACATATTTTGCCGGGCAACAACTACTTACAGAGCAGTGAGAAAATCGGAGTGAGAGCTTAGGAAAGAGACTCCGAACGGCACTCGCGTAGGTGAGTTCGTCAGTCAGACTCACCAAGAGTGAACGCGGGCCACGAGTATCTGCTACATGCCATTTTGCCACGCGACATCCTCGAATAATAAAGGTAATCGTATAGTTCGTTTATCTTATGAGGAGTACCAAATAAACGATATGGATAAACCGGGCAGCGTTTTATATCGTGCTGAGGAAAATGCTTTTTCTAACCTCAATTCAAGTATTTTCTCGCGATAATTTGCACCGTTGATCTATGAAATTCTTACACTGTGTCAATGAACACTTTGAGCCGAAGTCGCTGCTCCTTTCTTTTTTTACAGTTAAAAATACGACTTTTTATGGGATATTAGTGATCAACCAGGCTATTTTCGACACGGTGCAACAGCGACATCAGATATTACATCGAAGCTTCCATTTTCTACCCTGTTTCTTTTTAATTTTCGAACTACAAATGCAGAAATATCGCACTCACGTTATTCCATTCTCTCTTACAATTAGAATCGAAGATTTATGTTTATTCATGTCAATTGGCTTGCAATAGTTCAAGACTCACGAGGTTAGTTTGTGGATAGTATCATGCTTATATTAGGATGTATAAATAAACTAGGATCTCTATCGTATCACTGAGACGCTGTCATTTAATCCATTATATATTATAAATTGCTATTACTTATCTTCTTCTTTTTCAATAATTGTTCACGTTTCTATAATTAATAGTGTCTTATAATGAAGCAAATGCCGCAGTTTTGCTTATGTGCCTGTTTAATCGTAAGGTAATTGTATTTGGTGGTCGCTGTCATATTTACGCTATTTATGAATAGACTATCACTATCAACTTCTATTTGCTGGTAACGTTGTTCATTAATGAAAGAGAGTAACTATCTTACCGATAGTTGATAAACCCTTTTAATATTTTATTTTCTATTACCGCCATAAACAGTGCTGCGCCTTTGTATTGTGATAGGATGAATAACACATGACTTCAAAGTGTTCAATTTTATTTAATCTTAATATCCTTCTAGTACTAGCTGTGCCATTATAATTGCTCAGAATACGCTTATTATGAAAATACTAAACATCGCTTCGCTTTTTCATTTCTTTTGCCTGAAAAACCATATTGTCAGGAGATACCTATAATGATTAATGGAATATCCATTTACGTCGCAGGATATATTACATTTGTATGAGAAGAATAGATCAGATCTTTAAAAAATACACGATAATATATTTGACCAGAAAGTAAGGAGTAAACTTTCGAATTATCACTGACAGTATTTTTTTTTTATTTTATATTGTAAACTTTGCAGAGGGATACCTTGATGGCAATACTTTTGTTTTAACAATACATTTGTACGAGGTTAAGATAGGAAAGGTGAATTTGAATGCTTGTGCTTTCTGTGCATGATAACTAACTGGGGCTCGTCCATAGTAAATCGGGAATGCAACAGCTTTTTCTTCGTTTATATTATTTGTGCACGCGTACACAAAATGTTAACATCAAAAGCCAGGAAAGTTTCAAACCCATTTACCTCTAACAAATTTCAAAGTTTTAGTTAACTGAGTTTTTCTGTATGATAATAAATGTTTTAACTTCGTTGAATGAGTTTCTCATTCCCTCAAACTAATCAAATCGTAATTTATCCAAAATTGTTTACGTGGGCGTATTATAACTAAATGATACTTATTTTCCTCATAAATTCTGTTTAAAGATAAGCTATTCAACTTTTACCTTACCCCATAAATAATTCAATTTCTGTCAAATTAAAGCAATTCACGTCAGTCAATAAATTTCATTATTTGAATTTATACGTAGTATAATTATTTTTTAATAGAATTGAAATTATATATACTCCTTATTGTGATATAAAAGTACTATTGAAATTGTTTATAAGTATTTATTATTGTTTTACGTCTTGTTAGTAAACATTTAAAAGATGCATGTAGGCCTGTTGAGCTTCTTATAGTTTAGGTTGGTTTCCTTATGAGATCGTACAATACTTGAACATAATTTTAGCAATATGGCTACGAGAAATCTAGGACTACTGAATTGATTCATAAGACAACTACAAAAAAATTGACAAAAATATTAAGAAATTGAAAATTGTTTACTCTCATAGCTTTTCAATTGTTCTTGTGTACAAGTAAATGATATTACGATGAATAAGCATTAAAAGCTTAAGGGTTGGCATGACGATAGTAAACGGATTTTCAACATGCAATTGCAACATTATCACGTTTTTTTTTTCTACAATTTTAATACCAAAAATCATCCAAATTAAAGATTATAAAGAAAAATAAGTTTTAAAATAAATTCTTTTAGAATGGTATGATTTTAACCTTGCGGAGTTTACGCAGCCGCGATCTCCGCTCCGTGTTGGGTATATAATATGTAATACGTGACATGGTAATATAGTTAATCAAATTCGCAGAATAATCTTTGATTCGAGTAATAAGATCTAAGAATGAAAACCTTGTAACGATTACGTCCAGACGGTTGAATAGATATGAAAATTTGTGTTTCCTTTCAGAGATATTCTTGAGCACAATTCTGTTTATAATCGTAAATAGAGCAGACCCAATGTTTTTATAGTATGAAAAAAGCAATAACGATAAGTCATCAAACTTCTGTCAAACAAGAATTATCTTGAGATTTAAAAAAAAGTTCTGCTCGGAGCTCATGCCTCAATGTAGTTTTTGCTATTGGTACAATATCGGTCATGAACAGTTTAAAAAAAAAGTTATAAAGTCAATGTTTCAAGACATAAAAATCAGTTCCTTTTTCATGATAAACAGTTAAAGGAATTTAATATTATTATGATTAGCAGGATAACTCTTACAAGGAGACTTATTTATTCTGACATGTTCAGACTGTTTGCTGATTATTCGAGCTCTGTATATATAATAGATATATAATGATCATAGTTTTTTTCAGATTCAAGATGGCCCATCATTTTGTTACCATATGCGTTGTTTGCGTATTATGTGCGGCACAAAATCACTGCTCAGCACATACAGATTTTCGTATACAGGACGTAGGTGATAGTATGCAGGATTTGCTAAGTTCTACAGGGAGTTTCCACCCATCGGAGTTTGTAATCGGTACTAAGGAAATAATAAAAGCACAAGAAGCTCATAGATCGAATATGGCGAATATTCGGACATCTCGAGAAATCAATAGATTATACACAGCGAAGCAGTTTAGCCCTTTAGAGAAAAATATTCCAAAAGCCGAGGTCTTTCCGGAGACAAATGTTCCATCCAGAGAAATTCTCGAGAGACTTGGTCGACTCGGCTTCGAATTACCAAGCAAGGAGTTGCCTAGCAGATCGAGGAGGAAAAGAAATGTTGATATGGATAAACATTACTTCTTGAAGAAGGTCTTTGAAACATACGGCGATGGCAACACTATTACCATGGAAGGCTTTGAGCATCTTTTAAGAAAACTAGGGCTTCTCGGACTCGTGACAAACTTTTACGAATTAGAGGAACATAGTGTGCAGAGCAATCAGACGGGTAGTCCATCCGGTGAGTAACGTTTATGATAATAATTGTCCTACTATGCGTTTTAAAGAGTTTACACGTGGATCCTTCGACACTTTAATCGGAGCTACATTGTGAACTTAGATGTCACTGGATGCCTAGTATTTATTTTAGCCTTATGATTGATCTATTTGTAATTAACAGACAGTCATTAAATTTAATAATGATGAAAGTATAATGCCTCAAATTATAAAAAATGTAAGGGCTTTCCCTTTGTTTGAAATTGCATCGTGAATCTGGTGTGCACGAGGATCTCTATGCATGTTGCGTTGCACGATCCGCTGACTTTGTACAATATCCTCAGGGCAGGATATCAGTGATAATTTTTTCTAAAAGCATTTGACTTAATATACTCTTACTTCTGTATGAAATCGGGATGAATTCTTGGTCGTGTTACAAGGCAAAGATAAAATACACAGAGTGAGAATAGTCGATATTAAATATTGACGTAACGACATGTACACTGCTCGCTCGCGTTTATTTAATAATGACAATAATTCCGAGTAAAAAAATAGATTTTTATTTGCTGGTAGTTATTAGCCTAACCACTTGAACTTGAAAAATTGACCAGTCGGATTCTTTATTGATTTTATGAATGTGCAACTACCAAGCGTCAATTCTCATTGCTTCTTAAGATAACAGATGTATATCTTCTTATACTTTTTCAAGTATATCTATAGATGAGTATCCTTAATCGAATCACGGCCACAGGAGGATAATAAAAAAATTGATATATCTTATTTTCTTAGTTATAATAATGTGGCATTATTTTCAATGAACGACTATTTATTTGTAATATTAGCTTAGTTACTATCAAAACGTGAGTAGTGAGAGTGAACCCTATTAAGATAAAAATTCTTTGTAGAAAATTCCTTTTTTTGTGGCATAAATGTCCCTTCCCAAGTGAAACGAATTAGTCGTGCAAAACAGATGACTCAAAAAATCAGATTCCTCATTGATCAGATTTGATCATCACGAAAAAGTTATTTCGATTCTGGTCAATGAGGGATCTGGTTTTCCGAGTTATCCGTCTCGACCGACTAGTCTGTTCGACGTGGAAAAATAGCTCACACGTTGATACGTATCGACTAATGCTAGGGAAATATCCTTAATCACGCATCGCAAGTAGTATCTGTAGATTATAGATACTATCATTAAATTATTTAGTTTATGTTACAGTTTTATCTACTGTTTCTTATTAATATGATTTGACTTTTTATTTTGCTCAGGTAACAGCCAGGATACAGGAGGTGGGAGCAGCTTACGTGATAGTAATAGTGCTAATCAAAAACAGAGGGTAAGATACACAGTAGTTTGGTAGCAAATATAGTATTAGATTAAATAGAATATTTTTGTCGAATTGATTTATTTTGTACATTAAAATTATTTAAAGGAACATACCACATGCAGGTACTTTTATTTAAATTTTGCAAATCAATGAACATTACACTTCAAAGACTTATCTAATGTTTTTACTGTTACTGGACTAAACGTGGGCTTATTCAATTTGCAGTGTCTGAGTAGTAAAGAATTATTAATGGCGGCATCGCAAGATATTCCTTACTTAGCAGCTACAAAAAATAATACAATCTTACCGGGGTGGCTATTTGAGCGCGTCTGTCCTGCACTAGTGTATCAGCTTGCGGCCGAATCGAGTTCAGTAAGAAATGGATGCGTAAGTGTTCCTGAAAATTATAAGTCCGCCGTTACTCATGGTTATGCCCCAGAGGAGATATCACGCAACATGTTTCAAGGTATAGGCTAATAATGCACTATTTTGTAAAGATAACTTGAGGATACTCTTAGAAAGTGCTTAGAACTATTTAATAACTTCTACTACATTATACAGTAATATTCGTGATTTATAATAATTAATGTTTGTCATACTGTTCACAGTCTGGGTATATTCAACAATAAGTATTGTTATCATTAGTCTCTGTGGCTTACTGGGTGTTGCAGTTATACCAGTAATGGGAAAAAGTTATTACCATACCCTATTACAATTTCTAGTTGCTCTCGCCATAGGAACTTTATGTGGAGATGCTCTTATACACTTATTACCTCATGTAAGTTTGTGTGAATGTACTTTATTAGATTACTTAAATTTTATCATGGTATTTTTTGAAATAAATTTATCTATTTGTCTCGTTGAATCAGGCAATGATGTCTAGTTCATCTCACACGCATAATCACGAGGAGACCCCTGCGGAAATGGTATTAAATAACGAAGCAGATCATAATGGGAACATGTGGAAAGGACTGGTAGCCATGATGGGTCTGGTAATGTTCTTCTTTACGGAAAAGGCACTGACCATGATCGCCGAGTGGAGAAAGCGAAAGCAGCGACTCAACAAGGTTGGTCGTGTGTGAATTGCGGGTAAAGAAGCAGGAAACGAAATTAAAAGTGAAATCTAAAGTTAACCGAGGAGGGTTGCGTGAACAACTGCCTCTTCGTTAAAAGTTCAATCGATATGGTCTCAAAGGAATTGCTTGTATAATGTCGTAGCTACCACCGAGAGTGAGAGTGATGAGGGAGCCCGATGGTCCTAGTAATAATACAGTGGGTGAAAAGCTTTGCAAACATAAATATTCATCGTATCCTTACTGCTATGGGGAAATAACTACAGAAACTCAAGGTACACTTCAAAATGTGATTACGATACTAATTTTTTTATACTTTTAATGTTTATCTTTGGTATTCTTGATACTTATTCAGTACTTCAAGGATATTAAGTTTTATATGAATAGGAGATATTGTTATTCAGATAATCATCATAATCGTCAGCACAATCATCATCAGCAAACTCCAACGGTAGACGAAGAGAAACCACTAACTTCTAATTGTAATTCAGTCTCCAAAATAATAGAGAATACTTTAAAGAAAAAATCTGAAGACGAATGGAAGCTCGAGGAACCCATGATGAATCACTCGAAAAGGAATGCTGATGGCGCAGATGTTCCTTTAAATGAAACTGAAAGTTACACTGTTATTATCAGAGAGCACGAGACAAAACATCACGGACATACTCACTCTCACGGTAAGATAATATGCTAATGATATACGGCTTATAAATTTCGAAGAATTACTGGAATATTGAGAATTTTTATTCTCAAATAATGATACGTTAATATATACTTATCAAGCGTGCACCGCCCAATTAAAGCCGTTCAACGACGTGCATTAGTGTATCTTGTTACAAAGTTACGCAATCATAATGTAAATAATTTCAGTTTTCTTTTTCTAATCAGATATTTTCTTTAGTATCTTGCTACAGTATATTTGAAAAATCTATATTCCGTCTAGTTTTATCATATCACCTGTTTATACATATTAACGTCTGCCAAATACGGCTTTTTAATTGCGAAAGATTATCTTAAATCTATAACAAAATAAATTTTAATAACGGCATCGCGTAATATCATGACTTATAACTACTTGTGTATAAATACCTGACTAATAACCTATTAGGTTTGGGTAGCAATTTAATTAATTGACATATCTTCCCAAGTCAAACACATTAGTCGTACAATCGATCATGATGTGACCGTTACGTCGGATAACTTTTTGATACCGAGTTATTTGTCTTATGCGACTAATTCGTTTAATGTGGGATGGTAACTTTTTACTGTAGTGTCAATGTTCTAGTTTATCATATTTTTTGAACATCTCATATCATTAATACAGGTCACGTACACTCGGCCCCTGATTCGATGTCCAGTGTAGCATGGATGGTTGTGATGGGAGACGGACTTCACAATTTCACCGATGGTATGGCGATTGGAGCAGCGTTTTCAGCAAATATAGCTGGCGGATTTTCCACTGCTATTGCTGTATTCTGCCATGAGCTGCCACATGAGTTAGGCAAGTTTACATTGAATGCTGATCCAGTGAAACATTTTTTTTAATAAAACCATATGTGTCAATAATAGGGGACTTTGCGGTATTACTGAAGGCGGGAATGAGCGCTAAGCAAGCAGTCTTTTATAACCTACTGTCATCGATTCTTTGCCTTTTTGGTATGGTTTTTGGGGTATTGCTGGGGGCCACACCTGCAGCTACGAGTTGGATATTTGCAGCAGCAGCTGGAATGTTCATTTATATAGCTCTGGTCGATATGGTACGGTCTCATCAATTTACGTAATCAATATCGTAATAACATTATGCAAATTTGTTGTCTCTTTACTGTTATCGCTTTTATCAGATTCCAGAATTAAGTTCGAGCCATTCAGCCGAGGGCGGTTCTCAGTGGCAAGGTATTCTACATGCATTAGGATTGTCCACGGGTCTCGGTATAATGTTAATAATCGCCCTATACGAACACGATCTTAAGCACATATTTAGCGAATAATTGTCAAGGCAGTTATCACGCACTGCTAATTCCTGAACATGCTAAGGAGCATGTGAGGTTTATTCAGAATTACTGAAAGTTTTCTATATAAAATTGTTTTTATCGAGCTTACGAACGTGCGAATAATTTGTCGATTTACAACATAATTGGCATTGATGAAAGAACAGGAAATATTATGGAAGATCGAAGAAACTATCCCAAAGAAGAAGAAGAAGAAGAAGAAGAAGAAGAAGAAGAAGAAGAAGGTAAAGTCTTAAGGATAGCCTGAGAAAGAAAAAAAAAAAGGAAGGAAACAGGCGAATGGAAAAGAAGATACTTTCTCACGATAATTAAGTAATTTCATTGGATACTCGCCTTGTGACGATCTCATAGGTATCTCTGTAAACACTTTCTTTTTTTTCATTTGTCTCTTCACTATTTTTTCTCTCGTAAAGTGCTTCCGTTAGCTGATAAATAACCGTTACTTAAAGCTCATATTTGAATTTTTCATACTTGAGGGCGGGTAATAATAGTATTAATAATAATTATAATAATTATACCGATAGTAAATAGTCTAATGCTAATAAAAGGAAAACCAAATATTTGAGGAGTCGTTCAAACTTTTCAGTTTCATTTGTTTTTATTCGACCGGACAATTTTAGTATCCAGTTACTTCAAATCCTAATAAAACAGTATACAATAAATCATATATCATTGGTATGACAGTTATCGTCGTCATCGTCCGTTCCGTGCTCCGAATCTAAAGGGTCAAATTTTAGGCGGTTCAATAATCCTGAAAAACCGTGTATATATCTTAATGCGGAATAACACCCTTTGTGTGTACTTGACTTTTGAATTGTGTATTTATGATATCAGTTATAACGTTATGGTAAATGGATGTATCCGCATGTGCAAATATGGTATGAACTCATTGAACCATGGCTATTATGATACATAAAAAAATTTCGTTGAAATTCAAATTGTATTACCCGGCGATTATTAATACGCATAAAGTAACTTTCAACAGTGCTCTAGGAGAATTTACCCAAATTTCATATGACATTGTATATCTTAACGCCTGGTAATACAAGTAAAAAAAAAACCCATTGTCAAACAACAAACTGTATTTGCGTTTCCCTCACAATTACCCGTGATAATGTTATATGAAATTAATACTACCAAAACGAGGAAGTATACAATGCTTTGTTTTTTTTATTATACGGCTCTATCTTGTAACGCTATGTGAAAACCTGTATGCCTTTTGAGGCTATTCAATTGATATTTACAAACAAGATATTAAAACCAATAGTGTATTTAGTTAGCTAACAATACTAGACTATACTATATTTGTTAAAAAAATAAACGTATATGTCTTGCCATTCTTAAATAAGTTTTCTGCGGTCTTACCCTCAACATCGTAGAAACACACTGAAAGTTGATTAAATAGGTTAATAAATAATAATACGATTACTTAAGCATAAAACCAGAGAACCAAGGAGGACAATATGTTACTAAAAAATAAAGTCTGGGACTATCAGTGTCTTTATTTCTATGATTCCTCGTGTTTCGCATCATTTATTCAATTATCGGGAATAATGAAATTATCGTTATCGTTCTTATCGTATAGCTGAACACCCGTCACAGAATTGTTTTGAGGCCCTGTTAGCACACATGTCACAAGTCGCACTGAATACGATTTTTTAAAAATACCTTAACCACAGCTTCCAAAAGATGTTACAATTAAAACATCCATAATTCATCTTGAGCAAGAAACAATATACAAAATATACAAAATACGGGAATATTGCTGGAACTAAAATAACTATACCCAGATAGACTTGTATGACGGTCACAACGTGTGATTTAAGTTAATGCAAGTAATTGCCCAAAAGTTTTAAAATATTCCATTTTATTACCTGATTCAAATTGCACATCTCAAATTCGCTAAATTTACATTATGTGAGATTTAAAATTATTCATTGTATTAATTTAATCAAACATTTACTCAAAGTTTATTTTAGGTTCCTATAGTTTTTGTATTGATTTATTTCAAATATTCGTATTATCCCTGTTAGTACAAAGACGTCTTAAACCCACACAACATTTGATATCCATAGGATATCCTAATTTGGCTGTCGATATCCACAGAATATTCAGAAGATATCCTCAATAGCTAAATTGATGTCCATAAGATATCCAAAGTTCTCACTTATGGATATTCTGAAATTTTTTTGAAATCCATACATTTTTTAAGTACATATATCAGAAACGATAATGCATTTTAAATATTAAATTAGTAGACGGCAAGATCATTAAGTAGTTTGCACTATATTGACATATCTTTAAAAGAATGAAAGTAGTAACAAAAGAAACTTACTTTCCTGTTAAACATCTTGTATGTCAAGTTTTACGTCATTATAAAGTTTCATTATTCGTTGACACTAGCGGAATATTATTGCATTGACCAATAGTACATAAAGCTTTGTGAGGTCATTAACTGGTTACTCTTTCAGCATTTAAGGCCATTTTACAATGCAACGGAACACGTAACACGGTATTCAGTTGTATTTTTGCAAAATTCTATTGGATCCTCCAATTAAGAAGAAATTCGTTTTTAAAACCGAGCGTGTACTAAATCTCTACGATTTTGGCAACGTTCCGTACATAGCAACGATACGGAAGGCGGTAGCTAGAGTCTTCGCAGTTTACGGATCACGGAACGGAGCATCGAGCATGCCGCGACTCTCCCGTTCCGTGCACCGTAATGGCTTACGTGAAAAAACCAGTTGCCCCGCCAATATTTTCATGCGTGAAATGTCATTATCTGTCACCTGTGATTACCTGCCGATACGGCGAATTCTATAGACGAGGTCATTATCAATATCGTTAAAGAATTCAAATTTCTCTACGATAAAAGTCATCGTGATTTTAAAAGTGTTGCTAAGAAGGACAAGTGGTACCAGATTTCGGAAGAGTTCGCCATATTGACAGGTAATAACAGGTGACAGGTAATGACACGTATAAAAATATTGGCGGGGCAACTGGTTTTTTCACGCAAGCTGTTACGGTGCACGGAACGGGAGAATCGCGGTATGCTCGATGCTCCGTTCCGTGATCCGTAAACTGCGAAGACCCTAGCTACCCTGTTCCGTATCGTTGCTATGTACGGAACGTTGCCAAAATCGTAGAGATTTAGTAAACGCTCGGTTTTAAAAACGAATTTCTTTTTAATTGGAGGATCCAATAGAATTTTGCAAAAATGCAATTGAATACCGTGTTCCGTGTTCCGTTGCATTGTAGAATGTTCTAAATATGAGCCGCATGCGGCCCGCGACCTCACTTTTTGCAGCCCGCGGAGCGGGCCTTTAAATGTATAAACTAACCTCAAATACGAAATATGCATAATTCTTATATTAACGATAAAATACAAACAAAATAACTTTCCAGCATGAAATTTATAAAGTCAAAATATAGATGTTCCCTCTCTGATAAGTCACTTACTCAGTTGCTTCGTTTATCAACAACAAATATTAAAGTTAATATTGATGCATTGGTTAGTGAAAACCAACATCCTCAAATTTCCCACTAAATTTTTTATAATTTGATATTTTTTGAATAAATTAAAATAATACAAACGCGGTTTTTCTTTATATACCATACCTATTAAAACTCACTGATAAAGTTGCATACAAAGTATTTTATAATGCGGCCATCCAAACCGCATTTTTTTTAAAGCAACCCTTGGTGCACTTGCAGTTGGACAGTCCTGGTTTAGACGACGATTTTTAAGCATTGCTCCACGAAAATCCGTGTCAAATTCAACAAGATTTAGCAGAAGAGCTTGAAGTTGATCGAGCTACAATTTCCAGACATTTGAACGGGATGAGAAAGATTTCAAAGGTGGGGAAATGGGTTTCGCACGAGCTACAATAAGTGAAGCAAATAAAAATGAACAAATCGATACTTGCCATTCTCTTCTCGTGAAACATCATAAAAAGCAATTTTTGTAGAAAATCGTGACAGGCGATGAAAAGTAGATTTATTTTGACAATCCCAAGTGAAAATATTCATACGTCGATCCCGGACAACCTTCCACATCGATTGCGAAATGAAAAGTCTATGCAGATAAAGTAATGCTCTGCGTATGGTGGGACTGGAAGGGAATTTTGTATTATGAGCTGAAGAGTTCTCTCTGATACTGTTATGCACATCCACAGTGCGCTATGCACTCTTATGTGGGGCTCTTGACGTACCCATAATCGAGAATGGACATTTGGGAAGGAAAAAGGATAGAGGGGTATAAGGATGGAAAGTTGAAATACATAATTTAAATATTTTTTTTTTACCTAGTATGTAGGAAATCGTGATCACACGTATATGTTATACAGTAGGACCTCCGATAAGTTAACCTCTCGGGAGCCAATCCAATTAGACCTCTTTCAGTAAGCTAATTCCCGTACTACTTGCCCCAGTACCTGCCCACTTTCCTATCCTGCCAGAAAATTTTGATCTGATGCTCGAGTGGGAGAATGAATTTAGTGGGGAGAGACCATCGGTCTGTCTTGTACCAAGCTTGTCGCCGTGTCCCCTCTCTGTCACTCTCGCATCCATGAAAGTTTCGACACAGGTAGTAAAATGGAGGGAGGAGTATCTCGTCTCCCTACCGAGCGGGTAGAAAGGTCTCGAAAAAGGGCCAATTTTAACTTTTCGGAGGTTCGATTCTTAACTTACTGGAAGACATTAATTTAGTGGAGGTCCTACTGTACATGCAAATAAAGAAACAGTTGAAAAAGAAATACGAAAAAATATTGGCTTTATCGTGCTTAGGTTTTCTTTCGAGCTTTCATCTAATGGCACAATAGAAAATTATGTATGTATAATAATTTAACATATACATAATAAAATAATATAATACATTTTGTACGTGAAGCCAGCGCTGACGCCGAATTTCCAGTTAAAGGTTACTTTCATAATGGTATATAATTATTAAGTCTTTACTAAGCACGAAAAATGTAACAGCATTGCATACGGAGGGCGCGTGTATGTGTGTGTGTGCGAAAATGTATACGAATGTGTGTGCTTCGACATCCCACACAGCATTTTACATCCATATGATGTCCACGATATCCAAAGTAAATGTCCACTGGATATCTATATCCAGTTATGGATATTCCTAGGATATTCAAAATTCCCACTTTTGTATCTAGGTGACGGATGCGGAAGACCAGAGTGTCCAGATTTTCCTCTCCGTAGTTTCCTGTATCTAAGAAGTGTTCAGAAGGGAATGCAACAAGCGATATTTTGGCGTTTCGCTCCCACCATAGTATCCTCTCTGTTGTTCGCGTCTTCAACAAGCTGGACACCATTAATGATGTTTATAAATATTCATTCAAAATTAAATTTTCTTTTAAAGATTTTATATATCTTTATCCCTTTCTAAAAATAATAGACTTGTAAATTAAATTTATATGCTTTTAAACATTTGTGACAACACAATATAATTTTTTGATTAGCGACATCACAATGTCTTTACATTTTATGTATATAACAATATGGATTTGAATGCTTAGAACTTCTATATCCCGTTGAGCAACAAAACTTTGTGATATCCCTCCAAAAAATACTTATGTGCAAAAAAACTATGTCAAGTATAGGACTGCTATGAATTCCTCTAACAAAAAGTATTGAAATGATATTATTAATGCCAAGTACATAAGTCATTACATATCTGCCTCTTATATGATCTAGCGCTGGCTCATCATTTTAATTGTATTTTCAAAATTTCCTATGACGTTTTCGCAACTCTTTTACACTATTACTGCTTTTCGTATTTAATTATGTTTTAATGATCATTTAATAATTAACAAAACTTTACTTTGAACTTACTAATAGTATTCTAAGACTTACTTTGAACGTACTGATAGTATTCTAAGACCTAATGTTTCTTATTTGGCTTTTACTAGAATTATTTTTGACGATTTATTGTTAATATGCTCTATAAAGAAAATTGATGCTGGTTTTGAGTTTAAAGACTGGCACAATGAACGCAAATTTATATCAAGAAAAGCACGGGCCTGCCAAGTATTACTCGATAAGGAATCACCTAAAACTTTATTAATGGGGAACACCACTCTAGCGGCCGAAAAAAGGGACCTAACTTTGACGATTTTTCTTGGAAGTATAATAAAAGGAATGGGAATTTGATTTAGAGGGTTTATTCAGCATATATTTAAGTACAGATTAAATTTTTTAATTCATATAAAAATACAAAATGGCGGCGAGAGGGCCAATCTTCCAATATATCTTTTTAGAAAATGTGTTCACAGCCGGACAGATTTCTCGTGAAATATAAGAGGTGGTTTGATACTTCCTATTCGTTCTGTTACAATCTTGATCCGTTCCTTTCTGTATCCCGTACTATTTGCCTGACGCTTACTTCGACCAGCCTAGCAGACTGAGCGGCCGTGCATTTCCGTAACTATCCTCTACTGTTCGTGCATCCAAAGATGCATGCGAAAGATCAACATCTACGGTTGCGTTTCTCGATTTTACGCGTTCTCAAAAATCGAGAGGATCCGTTAAGTTATCGCATTATTTGATAGGTTCGGTCAGAGCTCTCGTTTTGGTGGAGTTGAGCCTATTCTATCCCAACTCCCAGGTTATATCGGATTGTCAGTTCCCAATGACAAAATTCGCTGGCGCCCGTCTGACTTGCGGATGCATGAGCGAAGGGTAAAAGACCGGAGGTAACGTAGGTTGATTCTTGAAGATGGGAGTCTCGGATTTTTCGCTATCGATGTTGAGTTAAGAGAATACGTTACAACTGGCGCCCAACGTGGGGCTCGCCAGCAAATAGTGGATTACCGTATGCTCTCGATTACTTTTCTGTTCTTGAAGAGGTGCTTCCAAGCACCTCTCGTTTTCTAGTCATGATCCCGATTACGAGGATTCCTCGTCGATCTCGAATCGGTCACTCTCGCTTCAGTGATCGGTCTGTGATCTGCTATAGTTTTCGAATCCTAAAAGGATTCCGTTGCACACTCCAGAGTCAGGTTTTCGCAACGTGAAAACCTAAGTGAGTTCTGTAAATGCTTCCGACGAGAAAATTTCGAATTTTCTCCTCTCTCGATCTTACCCATCAGTGATGCTCCCAAAGTGGTCACCCCGAGGTGACGGCAAGGTTATCGCTCTATAGCCAGCCTTGGGCCAGTACAAGAAACGTTCACGAATATTCCCTCCAGGGAATGCTCGACTTTGAAACGTCACGAGCTCGCTCCTCGTCCGGGACGCTCCTAGAGTTGTCATACGTGAGTGACCCTACCGGTTATCGTGGTATTGTTCAAGCATCAAACAAGTTTTTCAGAAGCTCTCGAAGGACCCCCTACCTTAGCATCCTCGTTCGCGACCGTCGAATTCGGCAAGCTCTCGGACATTTCGTCTCGAAATCCCACCGGGTACAGTTCGTCCGAAGAGTTCACCGCACCGACGACCAGAAGATGGCTTCATCCTCTGACTCTCGATCGGAAGAGGAGATGGAGCTGGAGTTGCTCAGCAACGACGATCCGTAAGAGCCATGGTTCGAGGAAATGCTGAGAGCAACGGCGGCTTTTAAGGAAAGCGGGGACGACCCCTACGCGGATAATCTCGCTATGATCTTGGCCTGTGCCGCTTCGCTATCGACCATCGGACACGGGGACACGGTCGCCGCCTCGGCACTGATCCGTACCATTACGGAATTGGCCCAAGGGACCGTAGGTCCACCTCTGGAGAAGGCCACCGATCAGCCGGGAAGCTCTCGGTGCCACTATGCCCGAACAGCCGAATCCGAAGACCTCAGGGCGGACCATCACCGGGAGGAAGTCGGCCGACACCCCGGCATCCTCGGCGTATCCTCTACTGGACCTCGCGCAATGGCAGCCCTCCAACCGACCAGAAGGAAGCCCCAGCTGTGGGGAAGCGGGCCACCGCTACTCATATTGTCCAAACGGCCCACCGACCGCTACCTTTTGGCACCACTGCCCCTCGTGTAGCCAGGACTGGCGATAGCGAGGGCCATACGTTCCGCGGGTAGGCTAAAACGTGACCCAAGAGAAGATGAAAACTCTGCGGGCGGAGACCCAGGTGTCAAAAACCGCGGCGACCTAAAGTGTCTCTCGATGGTCCGTCGAGGCCACCGATTGTCAGTTCCGCCAGGGCAACCAAGGGAAATAGGGCTTGCCTGAAGCCCTAAGAGAACAACCCTGACTTAGTTTTCGGAGTGGACTCGCTAGTCCTAGCTCTCGTACTTGGCCTTCAGGCCAACAGGTCCCGTTACGTGGGTCGCAAGAACCCACAGTTCTCGTTAAAGGAAAGGACCTTAGATACCAGCCTTTGTTATGTGGATCGGAAGATCCTACAGCTCTCGCTACGTGGGTCGCAAGACCCCACAGCTCTCGTTAACGAAAGGGAGGCTCAGTCGCAGCGCTCGGTATGTGGATTTCCCAGCGTTAAAGAAACGGACTTAAAGTCCCATCTCTTCATCCGTGAATGCAGCTCTCAGAAATAATACGAGGATTCCCAAAGAGTAACGTACACTCTCTACTTTCGTATTTCGTCCACGTCCTGTCATCGTCAATCAGTATCCGTATGTCTGCTTCTATCCATAATTTCTCGAAGCGAGAGAGGAGAGTTCTCTCACGTGTTTTCGGTTCACTTGCAAAAATTATTAAATCAGCTCTCGACAATAAACAGCAAGTAAACGATGCCCGCTCTCGTCAGGGCTCCCGAAATAAGCTTACGGTTTATACTTTCTTGGAGCGCAAGGAGTGACCCCTTCGTGCGATCTTGATCAACTCGCGACACACCAATAAACAGTTCTCGGCAGTAACCAGCGGAATGACACTACTTGCTGCTAATCTATTGCTCTCGTTTAAGAATTATATTTTCTCGGAGCGAGAGTGGAAACATCTCTCGCGGGATCTCGATCTACCCGCGAAAAAATAATCAATTAACTCGACAGAAACCGGCGGGTAGAGCTCCGGTTGCTATTGAAGAAAAATAAAATTATTTCTTGGTCTCCGAACTTAGCTCACAACAGCAAGAGTAAGCGATCTCAGCTCTTGATATATCAAGCGAAAATTGTAAAATCCCGTCATGCACGCGAAAAAAGAATCTTCACTCGGGTGAAGATACCGAAATTATTTCTGTTTGTAAACGGGAGGGTAGCTTTCGATATATTACTATTCTCGAATATTATTCCCGTCCGGAAAGAAACACAATTTCACGTGCTGTTCTCGCCTTACCCGTGATAATTAAAAGGCTCTCGTACGTAAACAACGGGTAAAAAAGCAAATGATCTCGCAAAGGAATCAAGTCGATTCATCACTATTGAATTAATTCGCAGCCTGGTCAGAGGACCATGCGAAGAGATATCGCAATTAAAAAAGATAAGAGTTAACCATTTCTCGAGTCGAGAGAGTAAACATCTCTCGCGCGATCCCAACTTACCCGCAAAATATTAATTAAATAGCTCTCGACAGTAACCAGCGGGTGAGACATCGTTCGCTATCATGTTATCTTATTTTGCCTTCTCATTCCAGGAGATTTCAGTCCCTGAAACAGTTCTCGATTTTGATTCACAGCTTGAGCTCAGCCTAAGGGCCAGGACTAGGCTCGCGATAGTAACGCGCTCTTCTACCTTCTCTCTATAAGGAGATGGTGTTGGTGAGAAGTGATCTAGCTACCAAGTTTCCGAAATAATGATCTTTAAAAATTTCACGGGCTTACGAATTATCAGGCAGCTCTCGTGTTACCTACCAAATATTTTTGTTTTCACTTACTCGCTCTCGCTGGTAAACACTTGCCATCGAAACTGGTTTTAACCAGCCATCGCTCACGAAATAACTTATCAAATGCTCTAATTAGCACACTATCGACAGGAATATTAATTTCTGAAAAATCAATTTCTCGAGCTGGAGGAATCTCTCCGGTTGGCTTTCGATTTTCCCCACCACAATCTAATTCTCGTACGTAAAAAGTTGAATGAATAATAGGCCATCGAAAGAAACAAAAAATATGATATACTTTCGAACACGTCGGAATACCGACGAAAATATTCCAACCGTACAAATAGCTCTCGTTTCGATCTCTAAGCCGCAAGCACCCTTAAGAGGTGAGGAGTTACGACGTGATTTTTCAATTCACGATCACGAGATGACTTCGGCACGGATTCAGAGAACGTTCTCACTTTCTGGTTCCCTTCGAGTCGCAACCCTGCTCAGACGCTACGCTCTCGGGTTGATTCGTATAGTTACGCCAGTACTCTCGGAAGATTTTATATACATAGTTTAGTTGAGATGAAGGTGCTTGAATCTGCGATGGGGAGATAGTCGCGACGTACCGAGTTGCCCGGGAGAGGAGAGTACCAGACCGAGACTTTTCTACGAAGTGGCAGAAGCCCGGGTGAGATACTAGCGCCCACTGGAGATGAGCAGAGGGCTGTAGAGCGAACGGAGATGGTTTTTTACTTTTAAGGGCAGGGGAGAAACTCCCTGACCCGAGACAAGTATGTGGTGCCCAGCTGTCGCCCGATACCTGAGGAAGCGGCCGTGGAGGATCTTGAAAAGCTACGTACCGATTCATGAAACAACTCTCTCAATTTGGTTTAAAGGGATGACTCGAGGAAAAGGAAGAGTTATCGACTATAAGGATCTCGAATTTGACTATTGCCAAAGCAGTCTGTCTCGGGGCACCGACCGAGGTGTTACGAGTTGGCTCACGCTCCCGTGCTATCTGTTGATAGCTATTTTTCTAGCCGTGTTTCGGCACTGTATAGAAGATTCTCGCCTGTTAGCTCTCGCGATATCCAGGAAATTCTATGGATTTTTTGAGTGCATTGCCCGCCTGAGTGTTCTTTGGATACAGTTCTCGGCCTTCCCAGATTGACTGCACCAGCTCCGGTAAGGACTCCCAATTTACTAATTGATGAAGGAATTTCAGTTTGATAGTTCCGATTCGTTCTCGATCCGTTGCTCTCTGTATCCCGCACTATTTGCCTGACGCTTACTTCGACCTTCTCTACCTCAACCTAGCACCCTGAGCGGCCGTGCATTTCCATAACCCTCCGCTCCCGTTCGTGCATTCAGTTGCGTTGGCTGATTTTACGCGACCCCAAAGATCAGCACCTACGGTTGCGTTTCTCGATTATACACGTTCCCTAAAATTGACATGATCCGTTAAGTTATCGTCTTTTGTGATAGGTTCTGTCAGAGCTTTCGTTTTGGTGAAGTTGGGCCCCTTCCACCGCAACTCCCAGGTTATACCGGATTGTCAGTTACCGGTGACAAAAGAATTGGCTGGCGCCCACCTGCCTTGCGGATGCATGGCCAAAAGTAACATAAGTTGGTTCTCGAAAATAGCAGTTCTCGGATTTTTCGCTAACAGTATCGAGTTAAGAGAATACGTTACAATCTATATATGCTCGACTAGTCAAAAACTTGGATATGGTATCGGCCCATTGGCAATCTTCCTACTCATCTCTGGTAGCGATATGTCGACCGTTTTATATTATTATACAATGAAAAAAATGTTTCGTTAGTCTAAAATATGTATAAAAGAATGCCAAAGTTCCAAAAATATAATGCTAATCTTTCCTTCTCAAAGAAATTCCTAAGAATCATGCATTTTTAATGCTTCTAATTAGATTTCCTCCCTCAAGGACAATATCATTTTTAGAATAACAAAGAACAAGCTAGAACTGACGATATATTCATATTTTTAATTGCCTCAAACTGATATTAACTCGTCTTTATCACTCATTTGTGCTGTTAAACTGAATGCTGTGTCCGTACTAGCTTCACTGTTTAGGCCTTCGTTAAAGGTAGGTTTTTTCTGTGCGACATCATTCATTTCTCTCATTAAACCAGCCATATCATCGTCAGGATCTATTTCTTGCGCCTCACCTACCACATCAATCTCCATCGACTGACTATCAGTTACAGACGTTTCTTGAATTGTAGGTTTGGGTTCTTCAAACTACAAAATAAAGGGCATATAAATTTCACATTAAACAATCATCCCACTAAAACTTACTATAACAGTTTCCAGCTTCAAGGGAGGTGATAAATTCATGTGAAAAACACAGTTTGAATCAAAAACTACCGGCACGGGTTCATGGCATTCTATATCTGCATGGATTGCTCCGCATGCTTTAAACAATACTTGATGTTGATCCTGTGAAACAAAAAGAATTACTCAAGTTATTTGACTAACTCTCAATATCTTGATAGTTACTAATACCTTGGTAAGTATATAACATACCTTGAGAATGTGTTTTCTACAGTGTTTAGCTGAAGGTAATGTTCTATCTCCACATTTAACACCACCTTCTGTAAAAATACATTTTGGTACACTAGGCGGTTTTTGCATTGGTCCTTCAGTCGCCTGTGCTCTTCTTTCTAAAGATTTTTTATACAATATGGCTTCGACCCCACTTCGTCTATGATAACTGTTCAGAGCCTTCAATTTTTCATATATTTTTTTCTCCCGTGTAATTTCTTTTGACTGATCATGTATGCTACCTATTGGAAATAAATAATTACATGACAAATCAACAGAGTCTATCAACAAAAAAACACATTTCACTTGTGGACGATTTTACATACATAAAGTTTCTCTTTCCTTCTTCAAAGAATGCAAGTATCTCCGTCGCTTTTCTCTAAGCGTATACTGCAATCGCCGAAATTGGTCAATGTAGAGCGATTGAAGTCTTATGAGCTTCTCACGTGCGATGTATATTACTTCCTCCGCAGTAAAAATTCCTGCGTGCCTTAAAAAATGAATACTATTGATTCAATAGATAAAAAGTGTCTTGTTCGTGCCAGAAGCAATTACATGTTATTCGAAATAGGTGCGTCCACGTCTCGATCAGAAATTTAAATACTTTAAGGCCACAAGATTCTTGATGGTTTGCATCACGGATATCTGATAGTTCAGGGTCAGAATTATATCCTATTGAATTTTCTGTGGCTGTGTCGAAACTTTTTATAAGCATGTTTATCTGGCTCGGCAGAATTTTGTCAATGTTCTTAAATACAAGTGTATGGCATAAAAGTGATTAAAATAATGTGGACCTACTGTCAAAATAGAGAATAAGGTTTGTAGAATAGTGCACAGGCTGAAGCATATCTAGCATACAATCTTCTGTTAATATGAAATGCGTCTTGCATTGTTGAGCATCAAACAGATTAACTTTTAAATAAACAAAGTTGCCGTGCGTTCAAATCCAAAGCAAAACTTACTTTAAAGGGTCTTCTTGGGGGCTGTGCAGACTTTCATTGTCGCTATCGTCTAACAAGACTTCTCGTAGTGTATCGTTAACTGCCGTGGGTTCTACATCACTATCAGAGGAACTAGCATAATCCAAGACGTCGCATCCACTGGCATTTATTCTATATGCATCTACTTCCGCTGTAGAGAAAATTAGCAAATGATATAGAATAAATCCGATATCATATTTAAGCATTACGAATGAAATATAAGTGACTCACTGAATGGATCTAGGGCTTTTATTTTGCTTTCATCGTCCTCCGTGTCTTCTGCACTTGAATCTGTGGGCTTGACATAGTGACTAAGATTCAATAAAAGGGTTTCTGGATTTTGTGGTAGTGAATGACGTACAGTAGATTTTATTCGCGCTACTTGTGCCTTTCTTGTATGCTCCATACAATACCTGCCAACAAAAACAGCACTATTAATTAGGAAAGTATACATCATGTAAGACTGATTTTGTATTGTGCAACCAGTTTTAATATATGCATTCATCCTAATTAACTCTATATCTCTTTTTATAATACTTCAATATATGAAGTATACATATGTATCATACATACGCAAGATCTCTCCGATCTAGTTTTGGTGCTGGATTTTGACATTTTCTTCCATTTGTATTATATACAAAACCACATTGTTTAAATGGTGAGTTTGAATCCTGTAGAATGTGTTTTACACAATATGAATAGCCATCCAAGCAAGATTGTGTACATTCATAAGATGAGTAAAAACAGCTCCTAGATTCCTTGGAACGTTTATTTACATTACTTGTAGAAAGCATTGCAGTTTTTGGAATCCGGAACATAATTCAGCTAGAAAAAAAATTATGTATTAATATTTATTTAAATATGTTAGACAAGTATAAATTCATAAATGAAATTAAGCAACCAAGATATATTCATGGAAGAAATATTGGTACAGGGCCAGTGTTTACATATGATGTATATAACATAAGACTTATAATACATTGTCAATTAAAACTTCTATCTTGATTTAAGTACATATATCTTGCAACTTACTGTGTTTAGTAACTGTCAGATACAAAGTCCCATGAGAAAAATGTATACTCAGACTGCAATTATAGATTTTGAAATAAATTCATCAGCAAATATGCAGTAGTTAACATTGTTATGTTTAATTTTAGTGTAATAATTCAAGATTAACAGTTTAACATCCACATGGTTTACAAAAATTTTCTTCTCTGTCGCCAAAACTTTTTGCAAAGTTACCAAACAAACGGGTTGAAAATGGCACCACGTTGGTGTCACCGGCAAATAACGACTGGCTTGGTAATGGCACCACGATGGTGTCACCGGATGTAAAAGTGTTAATGTAATATCCTTAATAAAATAATATACTATTTTTGTCAGTAAATAGTACATACTTTGGGTATGTTATAAAAATTACTACCAGTACTGCAGTATAGTTATCTCACTCAGTTGCATGCAGGTAAATAGCTAAACAGCAATACTCTTAGTACTGGCAAGAGGTAAATTCTGCAACGTACCCCTAGTTTGTTTAACTGAATATATAAATAGACGAGACATTGCCATGTATTCTGTGTTTCGCGATTCTGATGTTTGTACAGATATATATTCTATAACTATATATAGCATTTCAATGAGTAAAATCAATTTTTAAGTGTCCGCGATACCCAAGTTTGTGGGACACCGTATTCCATAAGATGCCCAGTCTATTTATCTCTTCTGTCAAGGCTAGTATCCTCTAGGGGACATCTTTTTATACCTAACATTTTTGAGAATTAAATTCAAAACGCAGGTAATTAAAATGGCTTCCAACTCCAGATCAAGTTAATTTTCTAAACCGTAATTATTTTTTCATATTTGACTATCTCATCATCGATACAATGCGTATATCATTGTCATGTAATGACACACATTTGCGATTATATACAAATAAATCTATAGTTGTCAACAGTGTTACGTCCGCCATTTTATGTATGAATTTTTTGACGAGGCGTATTATGTATTATTTTATCTATCAACTTCAGAAACAATAGTCTACAAATATGAAAATAATACGAAACGGTAATACAAACACTAAATGGTGTTCTTCCAGGAGCTCGTAAGTGCCAAATATGTTGAAGTGAAACACACTCCTTTTTTACGGAAAAGAAGTGTACTGCGAATCTTAACGAAGTTTAATACTCGAGTATATCCTCAACTAGTATTATTCTTTCGGAAATTTAAAAAATCACTAAAAATTATCTCTATATAATAGTAAGCAGTATGTGTACAATTAGTGCGCCGCGTAAGGCAGAAGAAACAAACAAAACACAAACGTCTTTCCCCAATCCACAGACCACTTATTGGAGATGGTCCTCCCGTGCTATAGACCGTTAGCACGAGCAGCAACGCCACCTTATCGGTAGGTTATATTACTCTTCAATGTGTCACTATAGCCCATTGGAGTGTCTGTGACGTCCTGATCGTCGCCACTGTCGTTTTCGCGGCACATTCGACTGCGTAAATCTGGCGAGGTGGGTTCGTTAGCCACCAAAGCTCTGATGAGCACTCCAACGGTGTTCAATCTTCTGTAGATATGTTGATTTCTGGTACGATGATGTTATGGGTTTCAACTGAATAAAGGCTTTAGAAATAAAAATGCAGGTGCTTTTGGAGAACACTATAACTAACTTTATTTACTTTAATTATAATGTGGTTTAGTCTAAATCAATCTATCTTAAGTGAATTTAGCTAATTGACTCTACGATACAGACTCGAAGTATACCCTTCAAGACCAGAAATCGAACTCCCCTTCTGGATCCCAAGGGATACAGTCCTTCATACTTCTCATGCATGCATTCGCACTCGTACACATGAATGTGTATGTACACCCTTTGTGGAGGGCCAGCGTGTGGCGCCTTGCTGTCCGGGCCCAAGAACTAGGGCCTTGTCTTACGTACAAAAGACTCATGCACACCCTATCCTTAGTTTATTTGGGGAAGCACATGGACAGCGTCATCCCTTAACCTAACATTCGGCTAACCCGTCGATCCTCCCAAGTGACTTGATTTATTGTCAAGAGTGAAAGTTCTTGAGAAACTCACTCTGTTAGGATAGCA